>WMKK01000012.1:0-399764 GCA_012295225.1 Ostreococcus mediterraneus
TCTCATTCTCCGCGCGCATCATCGCCGTGACTTCGGCTACATCTGTATTAAACGACTTGTCTTCAGCGACGAGCACAGCCTCGACCGCCGCGGCTGCAGACGCAGCGCCGCTCATTTCCGCTCAACGCTTTTGAATTTCGATGCGCTCATCGCGTGCCCGAGGACCCCGGTGGATTGACACGGAACACCTCGGGCGCACCGGGGTACCAACACGGCGACACAGAGGTACCAACACGGCGACATGTATCCTCATAGAAAGAAATTAGGGCTTTTTTACACGGAAGAGATGGAAGCGACGAGGAAGATGCAATGCGACCCGATTGATGCGCTACGGCAATCACTGGTACAATTGAAGGATATTCGTATTACACGTTACGCCGTCGCGTCATCGTTCATTCCATCAGTGACTAACATCATTGTTCGCGCTCTTCGGTTTGAGCTTTTCGAAAAACTCCAACACGTGATACGTGAACCTATTGATCACGTGCACGCCGAGCCCGGGCATCGACATCATCGACATCGACATCGTCGACATCGACATCGACAATCCTTTCATGTCTTCAGCGCGGATGCGTTCTTCGGCTGTTTTACACAAATGGCTAGTATGCATCCAAGGTGAAAGGAACTAAAGTGATGGGAAATCTCCCGCACGTCGCTATAGCGCGCAGCACCGAGCGCAGTACGCTATACAGCCAGCTAGAGCACGCCTCAGTGAACGGCGCGAGCATTTCGCACATTGATTTTGCAATCGGTCGGAGAGCTATGTACCGTACGTCGTGAATCTCCGCCTTCTCTAATCTCATGCTGGATGGAAATGCATGAGGTGTCCAAAGTCGTACCAACACGATATCAGTCGGAAAATTCAACAGCGTTGATGCTAAGAGCACCATGACAAGCCGCGCGGCGACCGTCGCAGCGTGAATGCTGAGATACGAACAATAGTAAAAGAAAACAGTCGGAAACAGTAGCAGTAGCGGCGGAAGTGACAATGTCCCAATGATGACTTCCTCAACGGTGCGCGCGCGAACTTCATCCGCGAGTTTGAAGCTTGTGGCGCTTTTCTTCGGGTTTATGTACCGACGATATAAAAATCGTATCAGACGCAGTTGCGCCGTGATGAATAAAGACGAATAAACATGCAACGCGGCAATGTGCATGGTGACTGCCGTCGTAATGTCAGCAAGCAAAGCAAAAACCATAGATGCGCCAAATACGCCCGCAGAAAGTATCGATAGACGAAACCAGTTCATCACAAAATGAGTCACCGGGGGATGGCGAGCAGTCATCGCAACAGAATGAACAAACGTGACCGCGAGCGCGCCTAGACGCTTAGCCAGAGGCACGTGCAGCTTGAAACCTAGTGGGTCGCCGCGTGAAATCCAGTCTGCGTTCTTTTCAATGGTATCCGTTCCAATCAAATACGGTCCCGACGAATACCGTCTCGAAGTTCCTCCAAGAATTAACCGTCGTTTGAGCGTGTCTTGAATATTGATACGACTTATCATGCAGTATGTGATGCACACGCCGAGAAGCAAATCAAACGTAATTTGAAACGCTCGAGCTAAAGCACGGCGTCGCTGCAACCGATCGAGATTGTGCCAATTTAATGGCTCTAATAATATGCCTCGAATGAAACAGAGTCTCTGACGTAGTACGCACGCACTGGCAAAAATTTCACACAAACTTCTCCGAGTGAATCCTCCACCCCAGCGCGGCTCAGACCCGAGGCTGTGCATAAATTGGTAATTGATGACAGCGAGTATGGCATCCACACATGGTACAATAAATCTCGCCAATGTCGCACGAAGCCCGCCTCGTGACCGCGAAGACGCGTTGTTTTTGCGAGCGGCGTCGAAAAACTTGGCTGCGCCAACGCTGTTCAGTTTAGCAAGCGCCTGTGATAAATCTCCAGAGCTGTCGCAGTTAGATAACGCAAAAACGCTCAATGGCGGTTCTGGCATTGGACATATGATTACCTGAACGAGGTCGATGCGCGCAGAAGACACGTAGACGTGCAGCACCTTTCGAGGGACGTCCTCGCCGACGTCAACAACCAACCACACTTTGTGCTTCTTACGTGCGTTCTCATCATCGCTATCGCTGACTCCACCACAATGCAAGCGCCCTATGAGTTCCGTTCGATCGTCCTCGTACGCTCCGCACACAATGTCGACGCAGTTCGCATCATTCACGCGCGTAAAGCCGTACAAATGTACTTGTGTCAACGATGCGTGGTGGTCCTTTGCGCGTCGTTTTAAATGCTCGTACGGAAGAAAAACCCGCGCCACCGTAGCAGTTGTGCTCGCACAGTCGTCGAAACGCGGGTCTGCAGGTCTAGATGACGCGCGCCGGTGGCTCGTCGACCGTCTTGCGCTCATGCACTGCGTTCGCTGCGTCGCTGTGTGACACCTCACTTCTTGTCGTGGCGGTATGAGATGGTTGGTAGCGTCGGCATCGGCATCGGCGTCGGCGTCGACAGCAGTGTCGACCGTGGTGTCGACAACCATGACGTCAACGTCAAAGTCCATCGCGCGACACGATAGACGTGCATGTGCGCCGCGCGCTTTCTCGAATGTGCGACGACGTTTAGGAGCACCTTCAGGTTCACGGATGCGCGCGCGCGTGCTCACGTGCGCAGCACAGAATACAGACAAAAGCGACAATGGAATATCGACGCGTTTGAGTGCCGTCGATGAGCCTACCACCTTGGACAGTTTAGCGCGACGGGCGAGCGAATCGCGGTTAGAGGTTGAAGAGACTGTGGCGGTCATGGATAAAAGCGAGCAGGCGCTTTCCTCTGGCACCTCGCGATTGATTCTCCTATGTGTGCCGCTGCTATGGGCGACGTACGCGCCAGCTTTGCGTTATGTATTCGTTTCCGACAATCCACCCGGACCAGCTGCGCTTTCAATGGTGCGCATTTTCATGTCGACCCTTCCGTTCGCGGCGTCGGTACAAAACACCTTTCGTCACACGCTAGCGTCTGATGATGACGAACAAGCGGATGCGCTGGCAACAGCTCGGGCAGCCTTAGAGCTTGGTATTTACAATTCAGGCGGAACCGCTTTGCAAGCGTGGGGCCTTGATCATACGTCCTCTGCGCACAGCGGTTTTATTATGGGAGCTTTGTCAGTGGTTGTGCCAGCGATGGCTGTGATTCAAGGCGACGTCGTAGACGACGTAACATGGGCTGCTTGCGCGATGACATTTTTAGGCGTCTTACTGATTGGTGCGGACTCTATCGATATCGCGAGCGATGTCGTTAGCAACGTACCGCCCGACGCGCTTCAAGGCGACGTAGCAACGTTTATGGCGGCGATGTGCTACGCGCTTTTCACATTACGCGCGTCGACGTACGCACGACAATTTAATTCCGTGAGTTTGATTGGCGTCAAATCCTTCGTGATGTTGTGCGTCATGATGTTTTGGTACGTCTCTACTGCGCTCATGTCGGGGGGTGTCGACGTGGCAGATTTTACATTCTTGACGTCACCAGTGGTCTTCGCCGCAGTCGTGTTCTCATCGCTCGTACCGGGAGCGTTGGCAAACTATCTCCAAATTAAAGGGCAAGCTGGAGTTCCAGCCGCGGAAGCGCAAATCATATATGCGAGTACGCCTGCGTTCAACGCCGTGCTATCGGTAGCCCTCCTCAACGAAACGATGTCTACAAATGCTTTAATCGGTGGGGGTGTCATTTTCGTGTCGTCTCTCGCACCCTTTGTCATTTCGGCGCACCACAGTCAAGATAAGGAAAAAGAATAGTGTAGCGATAGTAACGTAGAAGCAAAGTAGAATGCACAATATTGCAATGTTTAGGACGTACTGAATAGGTATTACCTATGATCCGTATTGCATGCGCTGTAAACGATGGAGCGCTCGCGCGACAACCTCATCGTGCGCCTCGACAGCGTAACCGCCACCCGTCACCCATCGTACCCATCGCCTCGCCTCAACCGCCTTCGCGCGCCTTCGTGCGCCTCGCCTCCGAACGATGGATGTTCTTCCTTCCCACTTCTAAAATCGTTTGGCTACTTGGCTACTATTCGTCTTCTAAGAGCTCATCTAACCAGTCGTCGTCGTCGACGACGACCTTCTTTCTAGGAGGCACAGCCTCTGTCGCAGTCGTCATGTTCAGGTCGCTATCTATATCTACCTTTTTCGATGCAGATGCCACGCTCTCGACGGGCATTGAGCGCGTCAGTGCGACACCCGGAGGTCCATCAATACCACACTCGACTTCGTATTCGTTTGGCAAACCGAGAAGCTGCGCCAAACTTGCCGCCTCTAAATGCCTCGATAATACGTCGCAATCGATTGCGAGCGCGCCAGCGACGTCGCCACCATTCGAATCAACGCCCAGATCACGTTCGATATTCCTCAACGCATCAATCGTCCAGTTCACGTCGAAATATGTAGAGTCTCTGTTTTGCCGAGGCAAGCACGCGAGCGACGCGTCGCGCAATAACAACTCGAGATCAGCCCCGCGAGTCATCGCGCGCTCGTACCCGTTATCGTCGCTCACACCAGAACTAGAAACATCTTTATCACCGGTCGCGGCGTTCGCCCCACGCCGCGCTCTGGTCGTGGACGTGTCGCGCGACGAACGATGTGTGTTGTCAAACAGTTGGGACGTCGTCGTCGCGTGCTCACCGTCGTCGTCACTGCCGTCTCGGTCGTCGACGCCGACGCCAACGCGCGCACCGCGTCCACGTCCACGTCCGCGGTGTCGCCTCGACGCCGCGCGATGGCTTTCAAACCGCCGCCGAGCATCAGCCTTGTAATCCATCGTCGGCAGCGGCGGAGTGACGCGCGTCACAGCGCGACGCTCTCGTTCGAGTGCGATATGAGCACGCCGTCGTTTCGCTCAGCCGCGGCGTTGGCGCCCGAAAAGGGCGTGTTCCCACTCGATCATTTCGCCGAGTGCAAGCCTCTGGCCGCGGCGTACGTGGAATGTTTACGCGAACACGCCAACGACGCCAAGACGTGCCAAAGTCTGTCAAAGGCATATTTGGAGTGTCGAATGAAACGGGACTTGATGGCGACGCAGCCACTTCAAGAGCTCGGGTTTCGCGATGACGACGACGACGACGACGATGAGCGTAAACGCAAGAGCAGTAGCAGTAGCTCTCGTGGTGGCGACAAGACATCGAAGGATGACGCCAAGGAGGATGAGCCCCGCGAACACATCGCTGGACTACGCGCGGCTCGACGCAAGTAGGACGAGGAGAAGAAAGACGAAGACGACGACGACGACGACGAAGACGACGCGGTAGGAAAGTAGTTGATAAACACATAGAATTATAGTTAAATGATACAGTAGTATTAGCGTAATCAAGCGTGTGTGTCGAATAGAAGCGCCTACGCGTGTGCGCTATCGACGCCTCTTGAGGCCAAACATGCAAGAGCACCAAGTTGAAACACAGAAACACACACACACACAGTGTACTCACACACCGACTCGCGGTGGACGTGCGAGGTGACCGCGACGCCACGAACGCGAAGCGCGCACGACAGTAGTGCACAGCAGTCGTCAAATCCTCAAGAGCCCGCGCGCGCGTAAAGAACGACAACCCGACGCCGATCGTTGTCATCGGTCCTTGGGTGTTGACGCGAGGTCGACATGGCGTCCTTGCTTGCAGCACTTAAGGCGAACGCGACGCCGTCATCGTATGGTGCAGCCATTGACGACGATGACGATGACGATGGTGTGCTTGAGTCCGCGGTAGAGGATGAATCGCCGTCGCTCACGCCGTCATCGACGTATGTCGAGAACGCAAAATATTTGTTAATCGTGTGCATCGTCTGGGTGCACGCGTTGGAAGACTTTTTATCTCGCGCAGTCATCGTCGATGCCGAATCATGGAGCGTTCGTAAGACTAAAATTGAGGTTTTGAATCCTATCCTACCGTACTTTCGTGCATGGTATTTGACTTTGGGGTTGTTTGTGATGCCTTTGTTCACGATTATTGCCGGATATCAAAGCAAGAGTTGGTTGGAAATAGCACGAGGGCACGACACCAAGGCGCACATCATGCTCAAGAAAATACGGCATTCGTCAACGAGTTTACTCGGTGGTTGGGTTGTTTGGCAGGCGCTGTACGTATTAGTCGACTACCCCACGGTGCGGCCGTTGCAGTGGTGGTCACCAGTCGGCGTCACCTGGTTTTTACTCGCCTTGTATATATGGCGATCTAGCGTGTTATTGTTTGGTGGAATGAAGGATGGCTTCATCTATACGTTTGTCATCGCCGTCGCGGTGTTGGCTGGGTTCACGGATACGCCAGTGACGGCGAATGGGTTGAGATTTTTAGACTGGCAACGTACGTGCACTTTTGGGCTCTATTTTTACGTCGGCCTCGTCGCGGTGAAACGCAAGCATGTTGATGCGACGCTAGATAAATTTACTAACATGTCGACGTGGTTGCGCGTGACTGTTGGTTGGGCGGCCGTCGGCGTCATTTTCGGCGCGTTCAGATTAGCCGAGTACTTGGGAGTGCCCTTTGATGAAGTGGAGGAGTGGGTGTTTGTCGCATCGCCATATGGATTTTCGTCGTGGTACCATTCTATCCGAGAAGCGGCGCTGCGTGTGGTGTTGTACTTGTGCGTGATTTTTGCATCGATGGCGTTCATGCTCACCGTGCCCGTGGAAAAGTATTGGTTCACATCTTATGGATCACGCACAATCGTCGCCTACCTGTTGCACCGCGTTTTATTGAATGCATACGACGAACTGTGTACGTCGTTCTGGGATGACGACGACATCTCGGTGTCGTTTCAAATAACCATGGGTGTGTTCGTGCTTCCACTCGTTGTATCGCAAGTGTCTTTAGCTCCACCGGTGTTGAAACTGTTGAGTCCGCTCATCGATCCAGTGTCGCACGCGACGGTGAAGACGCCTTGGCTCTTCAACGCGGCTGACGACGCGCGCGCCTCGGGCATGATGCACGATGACGCCACCGACGTGCATGTGCGCTCGTGAATTCGCCTTGTAATGTATAACACCACACTCGTTCATAGTCATCATAATATCGATAACGTGCGTGTGTGCATGTTTCGTTAAAACACGTCCGCATCCACAGCCCCTCTGTGTCCAGGTCTGTATTTTTAGCTCAAAAGTTGTGCCAACCCACGCGATTGGTCTCAAGACCGCATAACGCCCCACGCGCGGTTCAACATGGGCGTGGGTGCGCCGCACACCAGTGCGTCATCGATGCATAATACGCATGATGACGTCGTCGTCGTCCACAATACACCCGACACCGGCGCCCCACCGTCGTCGTCGTCGTCGTCGTCGTCGTCCACGGCGTCTCGTCAGCACCACGCGCCTCCAGGTTTGTCTGGACGAGACGACGGAGACTTGGACGCCGCGTACGAATCATACGTGCTTTCACGAGGAGGCACGAGAACTATACGAAAGATTCTCATCGCTAATAACGGATGTACGTCACACACGCGACGTGCGCGACGCGCACGAGTCCAGAGCGCGGATGAGGATGTGGATATCGTCGAGACTCGGGCGTAACGCCTCTCCGAACTCGCTGCACTCGCACTCGCACTCTAGCGATGCACGACGCATCGATACATCGCTCTCGATGAGCGGTGGACGCGAATCGTGTTTTATTTTATTGATATATCGCGCGGCGACGACAACGCTCACGACTGACGCGGTTGCTTGTCGCGTACACAGTGGGCGCGGTGAAGGCGATTCGTTCGATGAGACTTTGGGCTCACGAGACGTTCAAGTCCAGGGAAATTTTACATCTCGTGTGCATGGCGACACCCGAAGATTTAACCGCGAATGCAGAGTACGTGACGTAGCCAACTGCACGCGAGACGTAGATGGCGTTTGTAATTGTGCGCAAAGGATGGAAGTGTGCGAGACGCGCCGACGGGAGACGACGAGACGCGAAGAGACTGACGAATACGGCGCAATTTCATGTACAGGTATATTCGTCTCGCCGATGAATTCATTACGGTTGAAGGTGGAAGTAACAGAAACAACTATGCAAATGTCGATCTCATCGTTAAGGTGGCGCGGAGGTGCGGTGCGGATGCGGTTTGGCCGGGTTGGGGACACGCGAGCGAGAATCCGCAGTTGCCGAGTCAGTTGGAGTATCACGGTATCGCATTCCTTGGTCCACCTGCGAGCGCGATGGATGCCGTAGGGGACAAGATTTGTGCAAACTTACTCGCGCAGTCGTGCGACGTAGATGTCATTCCTTGGTCTGGAACAGGATTGACAGTTCCTGGAATATCCATTCCGGAGGAAGTGTTAATGCAAGCGACGTTGGCGACTGTTGACCAAGCCGAAGCGAGCGCGGCAAAGATTGGGTTCCCTGTCATGATCAAAGCTTCTGAGGGCGGCGGTGGCAAGGGTATTCGCAAGGTGAACAACATGACAGAACTTCGAATTGGATTTGATCAAGTCAAGGCTGAAGTACCCGGGTCTCCGATTTTCATCCAAAAGTTGAGCATCGATTCGCGACACTTGGAAGTACAAATGGTAGCCGATGCGCACGGTCAAGCGGTGGCACTGTATGGACGCGATTGCTCGGTTCAACGTCGCCATCAGAAAATCATCGAAGAAGGTCCGATTACCGTCGCTCCTCGTGAGTTGTGCGAAGAGCTGGAGCGAGGCGCGGTCCGCTTGGCCAAAAAGGTTGGTTATTGCGGCGTCGGTACGGTGGAGTACTTGTACAACATTAAAACTGGCGAGTACTCGTTCCTCGAAGTAAATCCGCGTTTGCAAGTAGAACATCCAGTGACGGAGCAAATCACAGGAGTCAATTTGCCAGCGGTGCAATTGCAATTGGCCATGGGCATTCCTTTAAACAAGATTCCCGATATTCGTCGCTTCTTCAACCAAGATGATATTCTCGGTGTTTCTGCAATCGATTTCGATAATACTACGCCGATTGAACCTCTTGGTCACTGTGTTGCTGGACGCATTACCGCTGAAGATCCCGATAGTGGTTTCAAGCCCACGTCGGGTGCTATTCATGAGCTACACTTCCGCTCGTTGCCTGGCGTCAATGGCTCGTTCTCCATTGGTACTTCGGGTGGGGTGCATCAATTCGCAGATTCACAGTTTGGGCACATCTTTGCACTCAAACCCAACCGAGGCCAGGCAATTACGCTTCTTTCGCACGCACTGAGTGAGTTGAGCGTACGCGGGGAAATTCATTGCAACAAGACATACTTGATGAAACTTTTGGAAAAGCCTCGATTTGTCGCAGACGAGCACGACACCGCGTGGTTGGATGGACTTATTGCTCAGAGTGATCGCTCCGAAGCATTCGCTGAGCATATCATCGTCGCGTGTGGTGCAGTGCTTCGCTCGTCAGCGAGACATCAAATGCTCGAAGCTGAAGTTGTGGCGTACTTAACGCGTGGCGTCCCTCCGGAAACGTGGATGACAAATTTAAGCGAACACACGTTTGAGCTCATCTACAATGACATCAAGTACTCCTTGCGTGTAACCATGGGTAGCGAGACGTTGTTCTATTTGCACATTAATGGTGCTCTCATCGAAGCTGAGGTTTTAGTCTTGTTTGACGGTGGATTGAAGGTGTTGTTAGACGGGCGGGCATACCTCGTGCATTCTGAAGACACGAAAGTCGGGATGCGGATTCATATAAATGGCGTGCCGTGTTTTTTCCCAGATGATTTCGATGCCACAAAACTAGTCGCTCAAGGTCCGGGTAAGCTGCTCAAGTTTCTAGTCGCTGACGGCGAACGCGTGCAGCAAAATCAGCCCTACTGTGAAATTGAAGTCATGAAGACCGTGATGCCGTTGATTGCCACGAGCACTGGATTCATCCGACACGTCGCGCAAATTGGAGCTATTCTCGAAGCTGGTGATGTTCTGTGCGACGTGACTGTCGAAGACGCTGCAGGTGTGCGTCAGTCTGAACCGTTCACAGGTCAATTTCCAAAGATGCATTCTCGATCGCTAACTGGTATGCTCCCAGATGACTCTCCGCTTGTGCGCTTCGCGCGCATGAGCACGGGTGTTTTGCAAATATTAGCAGGGTACGATTTCAATAGTGATCCCACAGAAGTGTTGTTCGATGTTCTCGGCACACTTCCTCTAGTAGTGGATGACTTTATGGAGTCTAGAGAAGCGGTGATTTCCCGAGCGCGACCAAAAGCTAGGCGCGAGTTGAGAGAGATTGCTGAGACCATGTCGGCGTCGATTGTGGGAGACACCGTTGAAGATAGCACGACGGACGCGGTGTCGTCTGCCGTAAATAGAGTGCGCGCGTTGATTGCCGAATACGGTGTCGATTTCGCTCCGCTTGCGGCGTTTTGCGAACGTCACGAAGGTGGATTGTCGCAAAGTCGCGCACGGGTGCTTACGCGATACTTAGAATCATTCTTGGATATTGAAGAGCCGTTTTCAAACTACGCGTCGACTGAGGATGCAATTATGTTTTTGCGCGACCGTTACCGCAACGACGTGACCGTCGTCGCCAAGTACGCGCATGCAAACGCCAAATTGAAGCGTCGTTCAGAGCTCGTGCTCAAAATTCTCGAACAAATATCGCTTTATGATATGATTGACATTCCGTCATGTCACGGAGTGGTGGTTCGTTGCATGAATTTGTCTGGGCGTGATTACGAGGCTGTTTCACAAAAGGCGCGTGAAATCATCGTGCGGAAGCAAGAAATTACGCGTAAAACGAGGCGTGAACGCATGGCTGTTGCTTCTAGAGCATCGCGCATGAGTCGCGATGAGTCTTTCTCTGCATTCTCTCAGCTGGGTCTCGATGACACGGGTAAGATGTCGCAGAATTTCAAGCGCTCGGCATCTCGGTCGAAAAACACAAGCGTCGGGAGCGAATCCGAAATCTCGAGTGCGTTGAGTGAGGATATGGAAGAGGATCCCAATTCGCCCTTCAAGCGCCATGTTGGCAATATATTTTTGGATCGTCACAATTCTATCGCGCGTTATCAGTCGTACAGCAATATATGCGAAGCTGAAGACGAACTCTTGGATTCGCACACGTGGGAGAGCTTGTTTGACGGCGCGTCAGAAACATCAAAAGCGACGGCGATTGAAACGTTGTTTGGTGCCGCCGGCGTAAACTTGTATCTTCTTCGAGATGCTCAACCCGAACCGTGCGCGTGCGAGCCAGAAGTAGTCAGAGTATGGCTTAATGATACCATTCACCTGTTTGCGCCTTCGCTCGGGCACGCCGTCGCCGCCCTTCCAGATGCGACGGCAAACAACCCCAAGAAGTTACACTTTGTGATTTCTTACCATCGTTTGGTGGGAAGAAATGATGGTGATATACGCGCCGCTGCAGAGGCTTTTGTCACTGGGCAATACCTCGCTGGTGCTTTGAAGTGCGGAAGTCTTGAGCGCGTCGTCGTCACCTTGCTCGCGCTCGATGCCAAGCCCCATCATTACGCGTTCAAGCGCACCGAAGAAGAGTGTTCGAGTGAAGGCTTTTTGGAAATGCCTAGCGCACGCGGTTTCTGGCCACACGTCGCAGATCAAATGGAAGTCGAACGTCTCGCGCCTTTCCGCGTAGAATGCGTCGGTGTGCTCAATTCGCGTACGCATCACAGGCATACAAACTTTGTGACGCCATCAGAGTACACGATTGGCGTCTTCCTCGCCGAAGAACCAAACGTGAAACCAGGACACAAGCAACCTCAGCGTGATCGTCGCGTGTTTTTACGCGCTGCAGTGTACAACAAAGAGCTGTTATTTGAAACTAGATCTCCAGGCGATGGCACGCCACGTCGAAGCGCATCCGGAAGCGTGACGTTGGACTTGGCGCGACAACGCGCGGAAGAATCCATCGGCTCGGGTGGTGGCTCGGGTGTCCATGACGATAGCGTGTTCGCCGACGTCTTGGGTTCGCTCGAACTCGCAGTTGGTCGTCATCGCACAGCCTGGAATCACGTTTTCATCAACCTCGTCGGTGCGGATGCGAATGATGACTTGCCCATTGTTGAAGCGGCCATTGCATCTTTCATACACGCCGCGTTTGACGACTTGCGTCGTCTCAAGGTGGCGTGCGTTGAAGTTCGCGTCGGCACAGGCGCTGTCGTCGCGTTAAACACCAGTGGGTTGAAGTTTAAAATTTCGAAAACGCTCGAATGTGGTGAGAGTTTAGAAGTGCACCCGTTGCTAAACAAGATCCAACGCAAACGCATGGCGTGCCAAAACTTGTCTTCGACGTATGTGTACGACATTCCAGAAGTCTTCTCGAATGTGCTCGCAGACACGAACCCGGGCATTGGTGACATTTTGGACTTGTGTGAGTTGGTTATTGAACCCAACTCAACAACACTTGTTCCCACAAATCGCCAGCCTGGGTCGAATGACGTCGGAATGGTGTGCTGGCGTATGACGTTTGCCACAAAGGAGTACCCCGCGGGCCGTGAAATCATTCTCGTTGCGAATGACATCACGCACATGTCTGGATCGTTATCGCCACCTGAAGACGTCGTTTACCGAGCGGCGTTTGACCTGGCCGTTGCCGAAGGATTGCCATGCGTGTACATTAGCTCCAACAGTGGTGCGAGAATTGGCCTCGATGAAGCGGTCAAGGCGGCGTTCCGCGTCCGATGGGTGGACGACGCCGATGTCAGCAAGGGCTTCAAGTACATCTATCTCTCCGAAGACGATTACGAGATTTTATCAGCTAAAGGCCGCGTTAAAGCGAATCGTGTCGTACACAATGATGAAATCCAATACGCCCTCACGGATGTGTGCGGTGGGCAAAGCGTAGAGTGTTTGCAAGGCTCAGGCGAAATCGCGGCGGCGACGAGCCGAGCGTACAAGCATACCGTCACGATGGCGTACGTCACTGGTCGCAGCGTTGGTATCGGCGCATACTGCTCTCGTTTATGTCAACGTGTCATTCAACACGTCGACGCCCCGCTGATTTTGACTGGTGCTAGTGCGTTGAATAAAGTACTCGGCCGCGAAGTGTACACGAGCAACGCTCAAATCGGTGGTCCGAAAGTCATGGGCGCGAACGGCGTGTCTCAAGTACTCGTTCCCGATGATGTCTTTGGTGTGCGAAGTATTTTACAATGGCTGTCTTACATTCCATGTCGACGTAGCGCACCTTTGCCGTGTATTTCGTGCGTGGACCCGATACGGCGATACGTCACGTTTGATCCGCCGTCGTCGGCGTACGATCCTCGGCATCTGCTCAATGCATTCTTCGATGCGGACTCGTTCATGGAAGTCATGCCTGATTGGGGCCGCACCGTTGTAACCGGGCGCGCGCGTCTCGGAGGAATCCCCATCGGTACCGTGGCTGTGGAAACGCGCACGGTGGCTAAGACCATTCCCGCCGATCCGGCGTTTGCGAGCGCGCAAATCGCCGAAGAGTCTCAAGCTGGCCAGGTGTGGTTCCCAGATAGTGCGTTTAAGACTGCTCAGTCGATCGGAGACATGAACCGCGAAGGGTTGCCGTTGATAATTTTCGCCAACTGGCGTGGCTTCGCCGGTGGTTTGCGCGACATGTATGGCGAAGTCTTAAAGTACGGCGCGTACATCGTCGACGCGCTTCGAGAATATAAGCAACCGGTGTTTGTATACATTCCGCAAGGTGGTGAACTTCGGGGTGGTGCTTGGGTCGTCATCGACAGCTCCATCAATCCCGAGCAAATGGAATTCTATGCCGCCGAAGGCGCCAAGGGTGGCGTGCTCGAACCAGAAGGTATCGTAGACATCAAGTTTAGACGGGAAGACTTGTTGATGACGATGAAGCGCACGGTTCCGGGCGGTCTCGGTGATTCTCAAGAGGATGACGCGAAGAAAAAGGCGATGATGCCAATGTTCAAGCAGCTTGCCGTTCACTTTGCGGGTCTGCATGACACCCCGGGCGTCATGCTGCACAAGAAGGCCATTCGAGATGTGGTGCCGTGGCAAACGTCTCGAGAATTCTTTGCACTTCGTCTTCGCGCGCGGTTAGCCGAGGAACGAATCAAGTCATCTATACTCGCGTGCGCGCCAAATGCTGATGTCGGAGAGGCATTAGCAAGCGTCTCGCACGTCATTGATGAAATCGTCGCCGCGGAGTTTGGTCCCATCGAGCCCGAATCCCACGACGACGTCAAGAAGATGTTGGCGGCTTTATATTGTCGACGACAATGACGAGACAGAAAAAACAAATCAACTACTACGTTGTCTTCTCACGAGTTGGCTGTGGCTTAGCGCGTTTATGTAATTCATATTTATTATATAGCAACCAAAAACGTCGACATTCGACATTTTACGTGATTTGTTTTATATTTATAACTCTTCACTATCCATTTCCAATGCGCCCGAGTCGACGATGACGACCTTCTTTCGCGGAGGCGTGCCGTCCAAAGCCTCGATGGCAGTGACGACATCCATGCCTTCCAACACGCGGCCAAAGACGACGTGGCGACCATCCAACCAAGATGTTTTCACGGTACAGATGAAGAACTGCGAACCGTTGGTGTTCGGGCCAGCGTTCGCCATCGACAACGTCCCCGGGCCCTCGTGCTTCAACTTGAAGTTTTCGTCGGGGAACTTGGCGCCGTACACCGACTTACCACCGGTGCCGTCATGATTCGTGAAATCACCGCCTTGAATCATAAAGTCCTTAATCACACGGTGGAACGACGAGCCCTTGTAGCCGTATCCGTGCTCACCCGTCGCGAGCTGCTTGAAGTTCTCCGCCGTCTTCGGCGTCGTCTTCCCGTACAGTCCCATGACAATCCGTCCCGCGGGTTCGCCCCCGATTTCAATATCAAAGAACACCTTGTCCGTCACCGTCGGTCCACGCTTCGCCGCGTACACGCCGTTCACCGCGCACGCCGTGAGCAACACGCTCACCGCCACGAGCGCCAATCGACGCACGGAGAACATCGTTCGTCGTCGTTGCGCCTTACCCGTCGTCGTCGTCGTCGTCGTCGTCATCGTGTGCGTGCGTCGCGTACCGTAGATAGCAATCAATTGAACAATCACTGTCGTCGTCGTCCAACTGGATCACGTGCGGTGCGCGTCGCGTTGTCGCGTGCGCGCATTCGAGCCCGATCGCTCGTCGTCGTAATCCGTCGTAATCCACCGCTCCGTCACCTCACGTGAGACCAGGAGACGTGCGTGGTCAGCGACGAGGGAGCGCTGTGCGCGACGCGCGCGACGACGCGACAGAGGACGATGGGCGAACACGCGACGACGACGACGACGAACGAGAAGACGGACAAAGCCAATGCGTCGACATCGGTGTTGAAACAAAAGTACCAAGCGCTGTTGGAATCGAGAAACAAGGTGCGACGAGGACGATGCGTTTGAACGCGCGTGGAGCTGTCTTTTCACGCAACCGATGCGTTTCAACCCGCCGTGTGAATGCGAATGGTGTACTGACCTCGAAAAAATCACGCATCGCACGTCATGACAGTACAAAGAAGAAGCCGAAGAACTGCGCCGGACGGTGATCGCGCTCGAGAAACGCGTGGTGGCGTTGGAAACCGAGCTCGTGTCCCCGAGCAACCCGAACCACTTAGCGGCGGAGCTCGCCGAGACTAAGGGCGCGCTTGATGCGGCCAAGGAGGCGTTGAGAGTGGAGAAGAATCGCGCAGCGAAGGAAAATGGACGAGCGGATCGCGTAGCGAAGCTCGCGCGCGATAGAGAAGAGCTTGAGCGTGAGGTTGAGCGTAGCGCGTCCCGCGCTCGCGCGGCGTTCGCCGTCGGCTTGGCGTCTGGCGCGGTGACGTGCGCGGCATTCTACGCCTTATTCAGCCGTCGCACGAAATAATGAGTATATTCTGTCGCGCGCGCGCCTTAGCGAGGCTTTGTCTACTTTAGTCTAAGTACCAATACACACAATTCTATTTCTATTCTACTTTCGCCGCGCCTCTGCGCTCGGTTAGGCGCTTTTTAAATACGCGCGCCTGATTTTCAACGCTTTTACGTACGCCTGCACGTCCAAACCGTCGACGAGGCGCGCCACGCGTGCGCGCAGTCCTATGACACCATCTATTCCCCGCATATACGCTTCGCCTATGACGCATACGCGTGAACCGGCGCGCGTGGTTGTCCCTTGCATCGCACTCGTCTCACCTCTGCACAGCGCGCTGAAGTCCACCTCAATTCTTGGCACTTCGCCGTCGACGGCGGTTGAACCACCGCTCGCATAGGTGGCGCCGCGCTGACGCTTTTTCCGACCGTGTTCGCACGCGACCAGCCAACCACGTTCGGCGTCGGCATCGTACGTCTCGAGCACGCCGAGCACGCGCACGGATATTTCGTCGCCTTCCGCGCGCGACGCCGCTTCGATGGTCTCATCGAGCGTGCAAATCACTCCATGGGATATCAACGCCCAGTCCATGGCGTGCGATACCACGCGCGCGAGCGGTGTGCGCCGTCGTCGAGTGGCGCTACGACGCTCGCTCAGCAACGTTTTAACTGCACAGTTGCGCACGACGTGATATGATTTCGGCGTTGACGCGCGCGGCGTTGGGCGCACGCGCGTGCACGAGTCGTCGAATTCGGCGAATCACGAATCTTGCGTTCTCGACGACGCCGACGCGAGGTTCAGAAGGAGAAGATGACGTCGGGACGTCTGAGTCAGGACAAGAACGCGCGCTGTTGCATTATTGCATGGGCTTGCGTGAGGTGCTGTCAAAGCATGGCGATGATGGTGACGCCGAATCGTTGGCGCGGAATCGCGAAGGCATCGTGCGCGCGTGCGAGGAATTAAGACGGACGCTACCGGTGAAATATGACTATCGCTTCATGTCATCTGGTTTGATGATGCACGCGTTTGAGTTTGAGTTAGAGCGAGCGCGGAGCGCGAATGAGCTGGCAGAGTACGTGAATATTGCTACACAGTGTGCAGATATAGGGCTTGTTCCACTTCATAGCGTGAGAAATACATATGTGCGCGTGAGAGAGGTGTTAGAAAGTCACGGCGCGGCAACCGCCATCGACGCGTTGTTGAACTGCGCGGGCCAACGGGTTGAGCAGAAAAATCCAACGCGCGTGGAGGACGTGACGCCTTGGACACTCACTAGGAATGATCCGAATTTAGATGCTAAGATAGTTACGGCATGTATGGATGTCAAAAATAGAGGATTCGCCATTATTGACGGTGCGCTCGGTTTTCCAAGCGCTGACGCGGTTCGAGTGGCGCTCGAAAAACATGCCGAGCGAACGAAAGCACAGTTTACAAAGGGAGAGCTCGATCAATCAGAGCGTCACGTTATCGGTGACGCAGCCGTTGATAAGATACGTGATGATTCTATCACTTGGCTTACTGGAGACGAGATGATGTTTGATAGTGGGTTGGTTGGCGCGTTTGCTCAATTTATGCGCGTCACGATGCTGAATCCGTTGCATCTTGCACTTGGAGGCGACAAAGTCCTCGCCCCGGTTGACTCATACATAAGTAACACTATGTTATCTGTGTACGAGCCAGGTGCGCGCGGGTTTGTGGCTCACGTCGATAACATGGGCCCGCATGTTGATCCGAGAGCGTTGACAGCGATTTATTATCCGATGAGCAGCACTCCAAGTGACGGCGGCGCTTTGGCGTTATTTCCGGATGATCCAGAACGCATTGTGCGAATCACGCCCACAGCAGATAGATTGGTCTTATTTGCGTCCGCCCGCGTACCGCACGCCGTAGAAGCCCGTTGTTTGGATGCGAAAAGCACGCGTCTTGCCGCGAGCTTCTGGTACATTGGAAATCCAAACGCAGTCATCACGCGGGCTGGCGCGGCTTAGCACATTTGTAAAACAGAGAATGACTTAATAACGATGCTGATGCTGTTGTACACATTACAATTTTGCGCTATGTCGACTTTTCGTCGCTAGTTGGACCCGTCTGCTTTTTAATCACTTGATTCGCCTTGCCCGCCGACGTCGGCGATACTCCAAAAGCCGAGTTTGGTGACTGACTGAACGTTGGAACACTTGTGCTAGCAGGGAAACCAACTATCGATTGATAGGGTTGAGGTGGCAACATCGCTGCTCTATTCAGTCCCGGTACGGTGATCTGTTGCGGTGCCGTGGCATTGTGTCCGTTCGTCCTCGCTTCGGCCAGGTGTTCTTCGTCGAGCATTTCTCCGAAAGTGGGATCCCAATCCGCGCCTTCGGCGTGATCATCTTCCATCGGACTCGGCGAATTCGGCGGCGGAGAATCCGCAACGGCAATTTCTTGCACAGTCTTCAAGCTTTCACGTGACGAAGAACGACCGAAATGAGAGACATTACCCGAGTACGAAGATCCCCCACCACCAAACTGTTGGAACCGCTGCGACGTCGCGCCATTCATGCCTCGCGCCAAGAACGACGTCCCTCTCGACAGCGGACTCGCGGGTGGAAGCTGGACAGCCGTCGCAGCTTGTGCCGCACGAGTTTGCTGCGATGTGGACAACCCCATATTCGACATCGCGGACGTTGGAGGCGAAACACCAAAGTGCAGCGGATGAAGCGCCGCACTGTTGAGTGCGTGCGGCGAGCCGATGAACGAGCTCGCAAGCAACGACGAAGAGTTGTACGAACTTGACAATGCGTTCGCAGAACCAACGACGAATGGAGGGTAGCCACCACCCAAACCGCCACCTGGTGACATAGGAATACCTGCCGGTGACATCGCAGCCACGGCGGCGGCGGCGTGCGCGTGAGCCGCCGCCTGCGCCTGCAACATCGCGCCCGTAAACGCCTCTGCAACCATGGGATTGACCACGTTTGGCGACACCACTTGCATCGGCGGTGTTGAGCCAGATGAGCTCGCGGCTAAAGCCGCGGCTAAACCGCCGACTGGAATCGCAGGCGGACCCACGGGTGTGGGCGTGACTGGCGTTGGCGGTTCTTCCGCGATGGGTGGTTGCTTGATCTTCTTCTTCTTTGCTGGTGAACCAGCGGAAACCAATGCGGCTTCTTTCGCGGCAACGCGCTGCAAAGCCTCACGCTCTTGAGCAGTTGTGCGCTCTGGGATGTGTTCCGGCGTATATGGCGCGTCGAACGGCTCATTCGTGATGAACGGGTGCTGCAACGCTTGCGCCGGAGTCCATCGGTGATTGGGATCGATTTCCATCATCCCAGTCAACAAGTCGTAGAACGAAGAGCGCTCCATCATGCGTGCTTTTTTCTCTTCTTCGACCGCATTTGCATCGTTCTGATCCACACAAGACGATTGATACGGCACGCTCGCAATAATGTCGGAAAACTCTGTATACTTGAAATACTTCTTACCCATGGCGGTGCGCTTTCCCGTGCGAGACTCGTACTCGCGTAATGAGAACAGTTTGTACCGCGAAGTCCCTCCAGAGTTCAAAGACGATGAGCTTTCGTCAAACCCTATGTCTACGCGTGTGAAGAACTTGTTTGCGTTCGGTGCCTTGCTCAACATGTCGCTCGGTGGCGTACCGATGGTTTCGCAAATGCGCGCCAACAAATCATACTCGCTTGAGCCAGGAAAAATCGGTAAACCTAGGAACAGCTCCGCGGCGACGCATCCGAGAGACCACATATCTATTGGCATTCCATACGGCATGCCCAAAAACACCTCGGGAGACCGATAGAATCGACTTTGAATGTACTGATACACGGTGCGATTTTGAAAGCACGCGCTGCCAAAATCGACGAGTTTCACTTGAAACGAGTTGTTTGAAGTCAACAAGATGTTCTCCGGCTTGATGTCGCAATGCACGACGTGTGCATCTCTCAACAAATCAAGCGCACCTAAAAGTTGCTTCATCATACCTCGAATAGCCCCCAGATGCAACCCTTTAAACTTGTTTTTTCGCAACAACTCGTACAAATTCATTCCGAGGAGCTCAAACACCAGTGTCAGGTGATTGTGGCAGATGAAATAGTCGAGCAACTCGACAATCACCCCTGACGCGGGCTTGTCCGCACATCGTGTATTCAATGTACGCAATATTCCAATCTCCACGTGTGCTTGATGAAAGTATGCGGGATGATTTTTAATCACCTTCAACGCGCGCGTTTTCCCATCCACCGAGCTCTCGCACGCCACGACTTGCCCAAACGTGCCCGACCCGAGAGAATCCATGATCCTATACGTCGCCGCGTCCTCATCGCCGTCGTGCGCTTCAAAATTTTCTCGTCCGTGTCGCCCCATGGGTCCACTCGACACCCGCGCGCCGAGTTCATCGTTCACTCGAAGAATCAAATCATCGTTTTCGTTATCCCTGCCATTATTCGCGTGAGGCGTCGAAGGCTTGCTCAAGACGCGCGTCATCGTGGACGAATCCGACATGGATGGCGAATGAGACATGACCGTCGAAGACGCGATGTTTGCGGTCGGTGTCACGCGCGTCGATGTCGTCTCCGATGTCGTCGTCGCGCGTTCAAGTCGGACGCAATCGCACCCAAATCCACGCCCGGAGCAGCGTCAGCACGCGCCTCGCCTGTGGTGTCGACGACGCCGAGGACGACGCCAGACGACGACGACGACGACGACGTGTGCGTTGAATGCGTTTCGAGTCGCGTTCGTTAGCCTCGGTGCGTGCGTGCGCGAGTGCGTGCGCGAGTGCGTGCGCCGAGTTTTGGTGCACCGCGTCGACCTCTCGGGCTCGAAAAGGCGCGAAAAATTTTCATGGAGGGGGCCGCGCGAGGGTTCAGGATCGACGCATCGAACGCGCGCTTGAGGGCGGTGATGGGGATGATACCAGCGCCTAATATAATAATGCGTGATGTACATGACGCTAGACTATGTGTACGACTAAACCATATCACGCAACGGCACGGGGGCGAGAACTTGAGGCGCGCCGCGGCGGTCGAACGCGGAGGACGCCGGCGCCATGCGCGCGCGCGTCGCGCGCGCGGCGAATGGGCCTCCTGTGAATGCTCCTCCAACGCTGACATTGCGCGATTCGAACGCTAAAGGCACGAGTAAACATGCAGCTGGAATGCTAAACACGCACGCTAACGCAATCATGGCGATTCCGGTGGCGTTTAAACGCGCGGCATCGTTGGCGAATGACGCGGTGCCGTCGGTGGCGTTTAACAGCCAAACGTGCGGATCTGAGCCGTGACGCAAGCTCACCGCGCTCGTACCTTTCGTTCGAGTGGTCATCAGTGCTCGACGTACGAGTGTGAGTGATGGATACGCTCCAGTGGCGGGAGCGACGAGTCGCCGGCGCGTAATCGGTTCCCAAGTGTAACCGCCGCTCGAGGAATCTTCAATTTTACGAGGCGCGCACCCTTCGCCGCCGTACGACGCGTCTACGGCCCAATCTCCCGACCCGTTTGATGATTGAGTGAGCTTGAAGCACACTTTATCGATAGCCGAATACGTGTCGCACCCACCAAAGTGATGATACCCCGAAAATCGATACTTGCACGTCTTCCAATTCGTTATCGGCACCGTCGTCTTGGTGAAAAATTCCACACCCGACGCGAGCTCAATCTCTTGCGTGCCATCTATGCGAATCTTCAGCACGCGTTGGCCCATTAAGCTTTCCATCACCGCCGTGTTGTTATACCCAGACGTGTACGCGTGCTCGTCACCGCTGTTTTGACCCGGGTGCGCGATTTCATCTAAAGTTGCCACGTCGCGCGCGTCGAGCGTCCCGCTCGCGATGAGCTCAGGAATCCCAATTGCCTCGATGAGATCGCTACTGTCGAGTTCGTACCACAACGGCTCATACGAACTCACGTGTCGACCTCGCGTGCCGTACACGTGCTCGACCTGCGTCGTCACGGGCGCGCTCGAGACCCACGTCGCCGACGCGCCCGCCTTGGTTGCCGAAAGCTCAAATGTTCTCGCTCCTCCGCCTTGAAACGTATCGCGCCCACGCGAGCTCCACTCTCGAACCACGCCCTCGTAGGCAGTAATTTGCATATTCAACCTATCGTCGTACTTTGACCGCCCTGTTGCACTAAATCCAATAACAAACAACACCGCGCACGTCGCGAGCGCCGCTCCGCCGCACCTCCTCGAACTCGCGTCGTCCCGCGCCCGTCGTCGTCGTCCCCGCTCCCGTCGTCGCGTCACGTACCACGGCTCATCCGCGGTCGACGTCGATGGAATAGTCGAACTTCGTCGTTGTGTGTGTCCTAAAAACCTCGCCTCGTCGTCGTTATCGTCCTCATCGTCGTCGTCGTCGTTCTCGTAATAATCACCATCACCAACGTCGTTATCGTCGTCGTCGTCGTCGCCGTCGTCGTACCCATCCGCGCGCCCATCGCCGACGGCCCTGACGGTCGCCGTCGTTCGCGCGCGCGTGGTCATCGTCGTCACCCCCACGCGCATCACCCCTCTCGCGCGCGCGCCCCGGCGTCCGGTGTCGCGCTCTGTCGTCGTCGTCGCACAGTAACGTCTTTCATCACCGTCGTCGTCGTCGTCACGATCGCGCGCGCGACCGACGACGGACGAGGGGCGATCGATGCATCGGTGCGCGATCGTGACCACGACCTCGACTTCGGCGCGCGCGCGAGCCCTCGTGACGCGAGCGACGGCGGCGACGGCGACGCATCAGTGGTCGTTGGCGTGCGCCGCGAGTGGACGACGACGACGCGCGTCGACGAGCGGCACCACGATTCGTCGCGCGACGGCGAGCTCGGCGGCGACTGGAACGATGGGTGGAGTGTTCTCCACGGTCGCACGACGAAGCGCGAGGGAGGTGGTGACGCGCGGGAAGAAGTCGTCGTCAACCGACGCGGGCGCGGGTGGTCGAGGTAAGAAAGCCAAGTCGACGAAACCGTACCCGGAATCACGCTTGGTGGAGGTGCATGGGGAGAAGTACCGTTTGTGCGCCGCGGCGTTGGTATTTAACGATCGCGGTGAGGTGTTGTGTGGGGAACGAAGCGATCGACCGGGGTCGTGGAACATGCCGCAGGGCGGCGTCGAGGCTGGGGAGACGACGCGCGAGGCGGCGACGCGCGAGTTATTTGAAGAGACTGGCATACGAGCGATGAATGATGCGCGGGACGGCGCAGGCATCGTGCGCGTCATAGGCGAACTTCCCAAAGACGATGGGTATTGCTATAAAGTCGAAGGCGAGAATTGGCTCACCAAGCGCGGTTTAGCCGGTCAACGCTTGGAATTTTGCCTCTTTCATTGGCGCACGGTGGATGACCCAATGTCGCACCCAGGCGTCGATCTCGGGGGTTTAAACGGTGAACCGAAAGAATTTTCCCAACTCAAATGGATACATTTCGACGATCTCGTGCGTGACGTATGGGGTACGAAGAAGGCTCCGTACGCGTTGGCGCGAGACGCCTCGCGCGCGCTCATCCGCGCCGCGCTCGACGACCTCGGTCGTTAGTCAACATCGCACCGCGACGCCATCGAAGCATGCGATGCGTGTATCATACTCATACATAGTCAACCCATTATTCTCCTGATCGATGATGATCATCCTAACGCGCCTTGTGTCTCTCCGCGCGTTCCTTTTGACGCCGCGTCGACGCGTGGAATATACCAACCGCGTCGTCTGTTGACTCCTTCCTTTTCATGTGGCTCAATCCTCGAGTCATGATTGGTCGATCACCCCCCTCGAACATCGATGACGTTGACCTCTCGCTCGCGGTCGAGTCTGTGCACGGCATTCGAAACCACGACGACGACGACGACGATGAACGCCCTCGCTTGCTCAACCACCACGTACGCGTTGTGCGCCAACGCGCGCACCGCGACCAAACGCACCGCGACCAGAGGTACGACGACGACGCGACGCCGCGCGACGACGCGACGCGACGCGTGATGAGGGAATATTACGGACTCACCAATGACGCGCGTTCTTACGTCGTATACAGCGAGCGCGATGGGTGCGAACGAGCGCCGAGGGGTGTGTTTCAGTGCGTTGAGTTCGCGCAAAGGTGAGTGTGTCGAGCGCGTTCGTTCGACGTCGCGCGCGCGAACGGAGGGGTGACTATTCGTGACCGATGCGTGGATGGAGATCTTTATCCAAAAAGCGCGCGTCGGGCGCGGTTTCGTGACGCCTCCGTTCGCGCGCGCGACGTCGAGGGCGATAGCGACGGTGCCGATGATGCCGATGTCGACGATCGTGGGGTGATATCGCATGATGTGAGTCGTCGCGCGCGCGGAACGTTTCTGTGGACTGACGCGGTGTCTTCTCGCGTGTTTTTGCTTTGCGCGCAGGTCACGGTTTGACGGCGCACGCGACGGCGCCGCGCGCTCTTGCGGCTCGCGCGCGCCGTGCTGCTCCTCTCGCGGCGCACCGCCCCGATGCGGATGCCCCTGATGCGGGTAAGGGTCAGCGCGTGATGATCATCGGTGGTGATGGCTATTGCGGCTGGGCCACGGCGTTGCACTTGTCCAAGCGCGGCTACGCCGTCTCCATCGTCGACAACTTGTGCCGTCGCTCTATGGATGACCAACTCGGTTTCAACTCATTGACGCCGATTAAGGGTATCCACGAACGCGTGCGCAAGTGGAAGGAGGTGAGCGGCAGAGACATCGACCTCTTCATCGGCGACGTGTGCGACTATGAATTTTTATCCGCGGCGTTTCAAAAGTTTAGCCCGACGGCGTGCGTGCACTTTGGTGAGCAACGCTCCGCACCGTACTCCATGATGGACCGCACTCGCGCGATCTTCACCCAAACGAACAACGTTATGGGTACGATCAACGCCTTGTACGCCGTGAAGGAATTCGCGCCGGATTGCCATATGATCAAGCTCGGCACGATGGGCGAGTACGGCACCCCGAATATCGACATCGAAGAGGGTTACATCACTATCACGCACAACGGCCGCACCGATACCTTGCCCTACCCCAAGCAAGGTGGTTCGTTCTACCACTTGTCCAAGTGCCATGACTCCGCCAACATGTTGTTCTGCACCAAGGCGTGGGGTCTCCGCACCACGGATTTGAACCAAGGCGTCGTGTACGGCGTGTCCACGGATGAGTGCGACATGCACCCGGATTTGGTCAACCGTCTCGACTATGACGCTGTCTTCGGTACGGCGCTCAACCGTTTCTGCATCCAAGCCGCTGTTGGTCACCCGATGACTGTGTACGGTAAGGGTGGTCAAACTCGTGGTTTCTTGAACATCAAGGACACCGTGCGTTGCATCCAAATTGCGTGCGACAACCCCGCGCCGGCTGGCGAGATGAAGATTTACAACCAATTCACCGAGCAATTCTCTGTGAACGAACTCGCGGCGATGATTACCGAAGCTGGTAAGAAAATTGGCTTGAGCCCGGAAGTGATCAACGTCCCGAACCCGCGTACGGAGATGGAGGAGCACTACTACAACGCCAAGAACTCCAAGCTTCAAGATCTCGGCCTCACGCCGACGTTGATGAGCGAAAGCTTGATGGATTCCTTGTTGAAGACTATTGTCGAATACAAGGACCGCGTCGACCAGCGTCTCATCCTCCCGGGCGTCAACTGGAAGGAGTCCGCGTCTGTGGGTAAGACGCTCGCCAAGTAAAGCGGCGGCAGCATTCTTTCGCCGCGCGAGCGCGCGGTTTCATTCAAACATAACAAACCAAACCAAACATTAGCGCAGGAATAAGTTGGTAGAAAAATCGAACGGCGCGACGGGCGAATTGAAATAGTCTATTATTTTAATACCAGATTTTGCAACAAAATGCTTCAACAAAGTTTCGTGAGCAGTGCGAGGCGCGATGTGAGGCTGACGCGCGTCGAGCGTATTTCGTTGAACGGATTATCGTGTAATATCGTAATATGTCAAATTGGTTCTAGGAGATTTATTCCCGATGTCGGGAGGGTGCATCTGTGTGGGATGGTAAAAAGCTCCATATATCAAGCGCAAGGCGCGGTGCGCGCTGTAGATGGGAAGGAAATGTCTGAATCACCCATCTGCCCATGTGATTGCGTCTTTTATTTCGAGAGGCAGTTGACATGTCCATTTTTGGTAGTGCCACAACTTGGCGCGCGCCTCAAGCTGTTACCGCGCGCGACATTACGCGCGCGGTCGAGCGCTACGAAGCAGGTGCGTATCGCCTCTGTGATGAGGCTAACGTATAATGCCTCACGCACACGACTTGGTGTCGACGGTGGTCACTCTCGAGAATGCCTCGTCGACAGACGCGTGCGGTGAGCCTCAATGGGCAGCGACGTACCATTGAACGCTCGGTGTAGCGCTGCCGGCAGTTGCACACTGAAACGCAAACACGTTTTCTCGTCGGTCACTCGTGACGCGTGAAAGACTTCGATGCATGGAGCGCAGAGGCGTCGTCGTGATGATGCAAAACACACGTCTCGGCATTCGCAAGTCGCGGCGAGACTGTCAATGACGTACTTTTTCTGACAGAGGATTTCATTTTGCCCATAGCATGAGTTCGCCTGTTGTTCAGAGCCCTTCTCCAGGCTCGCCGCCGACCACGCCGTCATCGGATAGCCCGGTGGCGAAAATTGCCCGCGTGATCTCCGCAACCGCGGCGCCGGTAATCGATAGGGTGATTGGAGCTCAAGAAACTTCGCTTGGCGTCATGCGAAGAATAGGTGACGCAGTCAGGCGATGGGGCTCGCCGCCAGACGAAACCCTCGCAGTCGCACCGCCTACGGCAACAGAAACGCCGACTGATGCAAGACCATCTACGGCTGTCATCGGTACAGAAGCGCGTGCTAAGGTTTAGAACATCAAAAACGTAGCACCGCGCTCGAGCCGTACGTCACGGCGAGATAGGGCGCGACGCCGCGGTTGAGTATGCGATCGACGTATGACATGGTAAGGTTGGCGCGAACGCGAACAATCAATAATAGGAGTTCTTTGTATTATCACATGTCTGCAAAGACCTACGACGTCGTCCTGAGCACATCAAACTCGAGATCAATTACTTGATTTATTCGAAATTGGCGGCAACCAACTCAGCGAGGTCGACCACACGCTGGCTATAGCCCCATTCGTTGTCATACCACGCGACAACCTTCAACATGTCGTCACCCATGACCATGGTGAGCGCGGCGTCAATCGTGGTGGACACGTCGGAGCAGCGGAAATCGATGGAGACGAGCGGCTCGTCAGAGACGGCGAGGATGCCCTTGAGCTTGCCGTTGGCGGCTTCACGGAACGCAGCGTTGACTTCATCGGCGGTAACCTTCTTGGAGGTTTGCACGACAAGGTCGACGACGGAAACGTTCGGCGTCGGCACGCGGAGCGCGATACCGTTGAGCTTACCCTTGAGTTGGGGAAGGACGAGCGCGACAGCCTTGGCGGCGCCAGTGGAGGTCGGCACAATGTTCAAGCACGCGGCACGGGCACGGCGCAAGTCACGGTGGGACGCATCCAAGATGCGTTGGTCACCAGTGTACGAGTGCGTGGTGGTCATCAAACCCTTGACGAGGCCAAACTTTTCGTCAATCACCTTGACGAAGGGCGCGAGGCCGTTGGTGGTGCACGACGCGTTGGAAATAATCTTGTCGGAGTGCTTGTATTGGTCAGCGTTGACACCGAGCACGTAGGTCGGGATGTCATCACCCTTGGCCGGGGCGGTGATCAAAACCTTGGAGGCACCAGCTTGGATGTGCTTGGACGCGCCCGGGGTGTCGATGAACACGCCGGTACCTTCAATGACGAGGTCGACGCCGAGCGCCTTCCACGGCAATTGGAGCGGGTCACGGGAGGACACAATCTCGATGGACTTGCCGTCAATGGAGATGTGGGTGTCGTCAATGACCTTGACGTCCGCTTCGAACGTGCCGAGAACGGAGTCATACTTGACCAAGTGGGACGCTTGCTTCACCCCGCCCGAATCGTTAATGGCGACGATGTTGAGCATGGTGTTCGCGCCCCGGCCGTGCCAGCAGCGCAAGAAGTTGCGGCCAATGCGGCCGAAACCATTGATGGCAACGTTAATCTTCTTGCCCTTCATGGACGCCACGGTCTTGTTGCCAGTCGCCTTGGTGGCGGTTTGGCGTTGCACGCGACTGGCGAACGTTTGTTCCGCCTTGCAGGGGAGTGCGGTGGAGGTGAGGCCAGAGAAAGACTACGCGCGTCGTCGCAAAAAAACAAAACATCCGTCAGTACCGCGACAATCATTCCACACCCATCGTCGATATAGAAGACGATCGCGCACTTTAAAGCGCGATGCGATCGATCATTCAATGGATTACCGACGACGACGCGCGTTCGCGCGCGCGACCACCCAAAATTCTATCCATTTCATTCGACCAATCACGACCCAGGCCCGAGTCCCCCCCCTCGCGCCCCTATCCACGTCGCGCGCGCCACTCGATCGACGATCGCCGTCGCCATCCATCGCCCTCGCGTCGTCGACGCGGACGCGGACGCGCACGCGCGCGACGTCACCCGCGCCCGATCGCGCGCGTCCGCGATCCATAGGAAATATCCCCATCGCACCGCGCGATCCGTCGTCGTCGCACTCGGCGCGTACCCGGCGTCCACGCGCGCGAACGTCGCGCGCGCGCCACCCTCGCGATCCGCGTTGGATAACCACGCGCGCGATCGCGGTCGCGGTCGCGTCCGTCGTCGTCGCGCGACGTCGACGCCCATCGCGCGCGCGGTGTGTCGTCCCATTCGTCCCGTCCCATTCGTCCCGTCACCCATCGCCCGTCGCCCGTCGCCCGTCGCCCGTCGCATCGCATCGCATCGCATCGCGTCACGCACCATGGCTCGAGAGGTGCGCAGAGTGACGACGTCGCGGTCGCGGGCGCGGGCGTCGTCGGGCGTCGTCAGGCGTCGTCGGGCGGTCTCGGCGGTTCATGCGCCGCGCCCATATAGTACTCTAGTCTATACTATACCGGGTAGTACCATCATCATCTCTATCATCTCTATCATCCATCTATCCTCGTATGCCGGTATCGGACGTGTGTGGACACACTACTGGCGCCGTGGCTGGCGTTTTTTCGCACGCACGCCGGGTGTGTGGTGCACGCGGGCATAGACCAACGACTTGTATGTGGGGCATGATTTTTATAAATACATTGATAGTCTAATAATTACGTACATACGGGACGACATGCCTGGTCATGTTAAGGTACGCGACGAGGGGGAACTCGGGTGCAGACACACGGGTTTACATGGCGCACGTGTACACGATCGGTGCGCCGCACGACACTCGTATGGAACACCACATGTACGCTATATGTATAACCCAAAAGGTATATTACATATGCGTATTATATCTTAAGTATGGTATGCACGCGCACGCAGCATGCACGCCCCTCGTACGCTGATTCCGCCAACATGGTAGGGTGTACGCATGCAGACACTGAGACATCTGCACACACACGCCACATGTCCGATCACGCCACATGTCCGATCCCCGATCCCCGACGAAAGATTTTCGCGCGCGCGTCGTCGATCGCGCGAAAAGCGTTGTCGGGGAAAAGCGACGACGACGACGACAGCGCGCGCGCGACCGCAGAGCGCCGCGCGCGTGGACGAGCGCGTGGTGGTGGTGTGCGCGCGTGCGTGCGTGTGCGTGACGACCGTCGATCGTCGACCGTCGTCGTCGCCGTCGTCGTCGTCGCGAGGTCGCGCGCGGGTGACGTGTCACGCGTGGTGACGTCACGCAGGCGGCGGGCGACGAATCGCGCGCGTCACAGGTCGCGTACAGGGGTGTAGACGAGACGCGCGCGCGCACGCACGCGTGGTTTCGCGATAGAGGCGTGACCCGAGGCGCGCGCGCGAGGGTCGAGCGAGGCGGGCGGGCGAGAACCGCCATGGCGCCGACGGCGGCGGCGGTGGTGGAGCGCGCGGCTGGGCGGCTCGCGGCGTCGACGTCGTTTACGCGACCGGCACCGCACGCGGCACCGACGGTGGAGAGTGATATTCATCACGTGCGCGTCGCGGATGTGCACGTGCTCGTGGTGGATGACGAGCGGATTTGTCGCACGGTGACGAGTCTGCTCTTGCGCAATTGCGGATACCGCGTGACGACGGCGTCGAGCGGGGAGGAAGCGCTGGAGTTGTTACGACGGGGGATAGAGTTTCATTTATTGTTAACGGATGTGATGATGCCGGGGATTGACGGGCCGGCGCTGTTGCAAATTGTGCGAAACGACGAGCGGTTGCGGGACATGCCAGTCATCATGATGAGCGCCAATGAGCACAGCGAAACGGTGTTTCGATGTATTCAATACGGCGCTGAAGATTATTTGCTCAAGCCCGTGTCGAAAAAGGCGGTGAAACACATGTGGCAACACGTGTGGCGGAAGTCTCAGTTGTTAGCCGCGCGCGCGGTGCCACGATTTGAAAACGGGGAGGAGGTTTTAGAAGACGAGGACGAGGACCGCGGGGAAATGGTGCACGGCGTGCCGGCGGTGCCCGAACATCCATCGGCGTCGAACGAGGGAGAAAACGTGGGGGTTGTGACGATGAATGAAGAAGCGAGCACGCCTGGTATTGGTCCCGTCACTGGTGCCTTGGTTGGCGAAGGTGAACTGTTGCGCGCAAAGGCTACATCGCGGGCGTGCCCGTACGCCGCGCGTCGCGCCGCCGCGCTCATCAACGACGCCATGGCGTCTCCGAACTCGTCTCACGACGCCATGGACATGGAAATGGATGGCATGAAACCGTCGTCGATGGAAAATTCCATGGGCGACCTGCAACACTTTGCCGTGCCGGACACATTTTCAAAGCCCTTGCCCGAGGCGCTCGCGGGTTTTAGCAAACACCCTCGACGTTTGCGCGATTGGTTGAACGATACGGATGCAATGAAGCTCGTGTCTCGTGAAGACCGCGCGCATGTCGCAGCACAAGTTGCATCGTGTTTTGATTCGACGACGATAAAATCGTCATTTAGCCATAGAGTGGATGCCAGCCGACTGGAAATTACTCCGCAAGGCGCGATTTCACCGCTGCTCGGCGGCGCGCACGAGAAGGATGCTCTCAAAGAGGATTCATTCAGCGTCTGCTCGCCGAGTGAGTTCCTAGCTATCATCGTACTCGAAGTGTTGTTTCCGAAAGTGCATGCGGCGCTGCTCAAAGAGCGCGATCCGCATAGTAGCTTGGCCAAGGTGAAGTCTCTGAGCGGTTTCGCGAGCGAGATGAAGGCAAAAGCGCGCCGACCTGAGGCGGATGTCGTCGTGCGATTACTTGGGAATGCCCCCATTAGTGCTATTATCGCATCTAAGGAGTTTCAAGCAGTCGCGGGAGACGAGCGCGCGCACGCTGTAGACACTGAGCGCCGAATATTTGCGTTGAAGCGCTTGGAGACCATTCTTGAAACGTTGCGCACGGCGCGAGACGCTCAAAAGCAAGAGTTGTCGCACTCGCGAAGCATTCTGGACGAATTGGTCACAGAAGTTGGCGTCAACACGAATGACAGCGATGTGCCGGCGAAGAAGCGCGCAAAGCGTGACGAAGACGCCGACTACAGTCACGCCGCAGGCGTCAAGACGGGCTCAATTGCGTGCTATGACGACAAATCTCTCAAGTTGGTTGACTTGTCGGCAGTCGTCTATTCCGGTTTCCGAAGCGCAAAATCTCTCGAAGCGAGCGTGTTTGTGGATTTGGAACGAAGCTTATTTGTCAAGTGCGCGCGCGCCATGGCTGCAGACGGTGCAAATCAAGCGTCCAAGTCTGATAGCGACGGTGCGTGGGTCAAACGCTTGCGCGCCGACGGAGCTTCGGTGCAAAAAGCGTTGGAGAACTTTGAAGATGAACTTTGCCTCGTGACGCGGTCAATTTCATTGAAACGCTGCGCTTCTATTGGCGGTGATTTTGCAGACTTTGCCGCGAACAACGCCATGGTGTGCTGTGCGAGTTGGGATCGAGACGGAGAATTGTTCGCCACCGCCGGAACCTCAAAGTCTATTTGCGTGTACGAAACGAGCGCCGTGGTTCGACTTGGCGCGCGCGTGCATTGCCCAGCACTGGAATTCAAGGCTCAATCCAAAGTTTCCGCGTTGTGCTGCAATCCGTACGTGAAGCAGTCATTGGCGTCTGGAGATTACCAAGGTGTCGTGCAGTTGTGGGATGTCGCCAAGGAGGTGTCCACTTGGGAGAACACCACTCATCGCCGGCGCGTGTGGAGCATCGATTTTAGCGACGTGGACCCGACAAAACTTGCCAGTGGTTCAGACGACGGGACCGTTCGCGTGTTCTCTACGACCACCAAGGAGTCGGTGTGCGTGTTGAACAATCGCGCCAACGTGTGCTCGGTTAAATTTCACCCTACCTCGGCGCATTTACTCGCCATCGGTAGCGCAGACCACAAAGTGCACTGCTACGATTTGCGTCAACCAAACGCTCCGCTCGCAACGTTGCAAGGTCATCGCAAGGCGGTGTCCTACGTGCGTTGGGTTGGCAACGAAATCGTCTCGGCGTCGACGGATAACACGCTCAAGCTCTGGGACATCACTCGCCGTGACCCTCGAAAGGCGTGCGTGCGCACGTACATGGGCCACACAAATGAAAAGAACTTTGTAGGCTTGAGCGCAAACGCCAATGGCTACATCGCATGCGGTTCTGAAGACAACGTCGTGCACGTCTACGCCAAGCACTCCTCCTCACCGGTTGCGTGCTATGGCTTCAACGCTGAAGGGGCAACACCAATCACTCAAAACCGACGCGATAAGGGTGGATTCATCTCCTCCGTTGCGTGGTCTCCTGACAACAAACATTTAATCGCCGCGAACTCTCGTGGCCACTTGAAAATTCTCGAGTTGTGCAAAATGTGAGAGACGCTCTCTCGCCCCGTCCTGCACCGCTGTAGCACTCGGGAATGTACCGTATAGCATATCATTTTAATTTTACTAGCGTAGTATACATTTACCATCCGTTCGGGCGAACGTCATAAATTATTCAACGTTTACTTGGTATTACAACCCTTGAGTCTGGGTGCACAAAACTAATACGGACGTGAGCGGTAATCGGAGCGACCGCCGCCGCCGCCTCCGTACCCTCTGCCTCCGCCGCGGCCTCCACCGCCACCGTAACCACCGCCACCGTAACCACCACCACCTGCCGATTGCGGCGGTGGAGCTCCCCTGTCACCTTCCTGTCGAGGTTTGCTTTTCGCAATCTCCACCGTGAGCTTGTTGCCGTTGAATTCGTACCCGTCGTAGAACCCGGGCGCGCTCTGCGCCGCGTGCGGGTCGTCGTACGTAATCACCGCCTCATCCTTCTTCTCCCCTCGCTCATCGCGATATATCTTCACGGCATACGGCCATTGATCGGGAAATCCAGTGCGTTGTCGAACTCGAGCGATGATACCAATCCCACAAAACAATTCTCTCAAGTCGTCCTCGGTGGTCTTCTCCGGGTCGAAACCTTTAATAAAGATTCTATTCGTCGTGTCCTCTAAGCCATCTAACAACCACCCAGCCGCGGCAGCGCGTTCAGCCTCTTTCAAAGCCGCACTTTTCGGTGCGTTACATCGCTTACACGTCTTCCGCCAAGAAAAGTTAGAGTTGTTACACCCGTCGCATCGCCACTCGCCGCTCGGGTCCAGTTTCACCCCGCCGCCTCGGCCACCTCGGTCGCCTCGGTCACCGCCGCCGCCGCCGCCGCCGCCACCGTGTCCACCGCCACCGAATCGTCCGCCACCACCGCGATCGCCGCGGTCGTACCCACCACCTCGATCGCCTCCTCGCTCACCCCGGTCGTCTCTCGAATCCGCCCGTCCTCGATCGTCGTACCCGCGGTCTCGGTCTCGGTCTCGGTCTCGGTCTCGGTCTCGGTCGTACCCGCGGTCTCGGTCGTACCCGTCGCGGTCGCCGTATCGTCCACTCATCCTGCACCCGCACCCGTCGTCGTCGTCGTCGTCGTCGTCGTCGTCGTCGTCGTCGCGCGCGTTCTGTGGACGACCGCGGCGCGATTGCACCGCCTTGAATTCAACGCGATGCCAGTCCATCGTCATCGATCGATCGTCATCGATCGATCGACGCAATCGATCGACGCAATCGACTCGATCGACTCGACTCGATCGATCGACGCGACTCGATCGATCGACTTCAAAGTCGATGGACATCCATGTCGACGATGGTGTATCCGTGACACTCACCGCGCGGGCGACGTCACACGACGACGACGACGACGACGGGTGGTTGGTGCTCGACACCGCACACCGAACGCACATCGCACATCGCACACCGCACATCGCACCACCTTCTCGCGAACGATGTCCGCGCCCGCGCCCACGGCGGCGTTAACCTTGCTCGGCATGGGGAACCCTTTGCTTGATATTTCGTGCGTCGATGCCGACGGCGCGTTGTTGAGCAAGTATGATTTGAAGCTGAATAACGCTATTTTAGGTGCGTTAGTGTCGCACGCGCGCGCAAACGATGATGATGATGACGACGACGACGACGTGACGACGACGGCGATGCGATGTGGATTATTCCTTCTGACGCGAACATCTTTTGTGTGTGTGTATTCGCGCGAACAGCGGAGGAGGCGCACGGCAAGTTGTACGATGAAATGGTGGAAAAGTATGAAGTGGAGTACATCGCGGGTGGTGCCACGCAAAATTCCATTCGCGTGGCGCAGTGGATGAGCCAAAAGTCCGGGACGACGGCGTACATGGGGTGCGTCGGGGATGATAAGTTTGCCGCGCAAATGACGGCGTCGTGCAAGGCGGATGGAGTGACGACAAACTATATGGTTGATGCGTCGACTCCGACTGGTACGTGCGCGGTCATTGTGAAGGATGGTGAGCGTTCGTTGTGCGCGGCGTTGAACGCGGCGAACAACTATAAGGCGGAGCACTTGAACGCGCCGGAGAACTTTGCGTTTGTTGAAGCGGCCAAGTTTTACTACATGGCTGGATTCTTCATCACCGTGAGCCCGGAATCGATCATGCGCGTCGCCAAGCACGCGTGCGAGAACAAGAAGACGTTCATGATGAACTTGAGTGCTCCCTTCATCATGCAAGTGCCGCCGTTTTTGTCGGCGCTTCTCGAAGCGTTGCCGTACGTGGACATCTTGTTTGGTAACGAATCTGAAGCCGTTACGTTTGCGGAATCCCAAAACTGGGAAACCAAGGACGTGAAGGAAATTGCGTTGAAGATTGCGGCGATGCCAGTTGCGGAAGGTAAGCCATCGCGCACTGTCGTCATCACCCAAGGTTGCGACCCGACCATCGTCGCGCGAGACGGCGCCGCCAACGAGTACGGCGTCATCCCGCTCGCCAAGGAGGACTTGGTCGACACGAACGGTGCGGGTGATGCCTTCGTCGGCGGTTTCTTGTCTCAGCTCATGGAAGGCGCGGACACCGCCACGTGCTGCTCTGCGGGTAACTACGCGGCGAACAAGATTATTCAAGAGTCTGGTTGCAAGTGCCCGGGAACGCCCGACTTCAAGCCGTAAAACAAATACGCGTCGTAGTTCGTAGTTTCAGTGTTGAAAGTTCTTTCTATTTAAAATATATCGTCTTCTACAGTTATAGTGCACATTGATTCATATCAGAACGCGGTAGGTACACGTACCTACGTGGTATAAATGAGCGCGCCTCTCTAATAAACTTTCTGTTTGCGTCCGTCTTGGTCATTCTCTCGCCTACACAATACATCGCTTTTTAGGCTTGGACACCACTTCCAGGTGCAAATGGCATTGGACTCGCCGTTGGCGCTATTCGCGGTAAAGGTACAGGTGGTGGTGATCCATCCACGGTGTTCCACGCGTAGAGCATTTCATCCCATCCACACGACGCAACTAAACCTTCCACCAAACAACTCGCGTCCAAGCCGACGGCAAACTCCGTGTGGTGCGCCCATCGATTCAACAGCGGCGTCGGCGCCTTCCAATCCCACATACCGACTGTCATATCATACGATGACGTGTATATCACCGATTCCGCATGCGGTGAGCATTTCACGCGCCGCACGGCGTAGTCATGTCCAACCAACGTCGCCAACTCGCGAGACGGGTTGCGAATATCCCACAATCGCACCGTCTTGTCTACGCTCCCGGTGGCGATCACGCAATCGTTCCATTTGTTCCAATCGCAACACAACGCTTCGAAATCATGCACAGGTACGCTTAACGTCGCGTGCGGCTGTCTGATATCCCAAATCTTTAACAAACAATCCCCGCTCGCGCTCGCGAAAATATCCCCGTGGTGCGGGCTCCACTCCGACGCGTACACGCAATACGCGTGTTCAGCGAACGTTCGCAAGCTCACCCCGTGCTCGACGTTCCATAATTTCACAGTCTCGTCCCATGATGCGGTCAAAAACGTATCTCTCGCGCCGGCGATGTTCCACGACGCCGAATACACCTCGTGCGCGTGTTCGTGAAAACTTCGCAGCGGATTCGCCGCCGGCGGAGCCGCGACGTCCCAAACCTTCACGCTTCCGTCCCCACTCACACTCACGAGCACGTTCTCGTGCGCCTCACTCCATGCGCAATCATACAACCCATCGCGCGTGTGGAATCGCTGAATTTCCACCAGCGCGCCCGTGAGTGGGTCGTAATCGGCGACGATTTGTGCGCCGTTACCGATGATTCCAAAGTTTTGCGACGCCGATATCGCCACGCGCGTCGGGTTAAAGGGTGAAAATTTCACCGCGTAACCGTTGACACCTACGGTGTGCATCGCCCCTGGGGCCATGGTGTCCCCGTCCGCGTCCCGGCACCACGCACCCGCGACAGAGAATGAGGACAGTGGAGATTTTGTGTTCTTGTCTTTGGTGGCGCCGTACTGCGCGAGTCGTGTAATTTGCGCAATACATACAGAAGAAATGATGATGATGATGATGTGGTTGAATTACAAGGTGGTACTGCGCACGGCATCGGTGATGCCATCGACACCGTCACCGTCATCGCTATCGCTATCGCTATCTCTATGGCTACCGCGTCGTTTCGCCGATGTCTTGTATGTGTTTTCTCCATCTGGATTGATGTTTTTCAATTCCTCATTCCACGTCTCGGCGTCGACGACGGCTTGGGTGCAATCCCAAAGACGCTTACTAAATGGCTCGTCGTCGTCTGGGCCAAAGTATGTGTCGAACATTTCATCACCAGCGCGCCGGAAAATCTTCCCACCCGTGCGCGTGCCAAACGTCAATCCGTCGATGACTTTAAAGTACCGCCTGCAATGTTTCTTTCGTTCTTTATGATCCATCGGTGGCATTGCCGCCAGGGCGCCGTCGCAGAACTCGCCAAACTTTTTCACCACGTCCGCGCGCGTCGGGCGCGGCGCACCACCCCCGTCATCATCGAAAATAATGCGGTCGATGTCGGCGAGCAGACACGAATGCTTGTAAAATGCTCGGCCCATCATGACGCCGCGCAACGCGCCATCGTTGCGATCGAGTAACTCGCGTGCTTGCTCAAGCGACGTCACACCGCCATTCAACGTAAACCCACACTTCGGGAACTCATCACACAGCGCATAGACTTCATCGTACCGCAACGGTGGCACTCGTCGATTGGCGCACGGATTCAACCCGCCGAGCACCGCGCTTCTCGCGTGCACGATGAAATGCTCCACTCCCGCCGCCTCACGCACGCTCTCAACAAAATCCACCACGTAATCATACGAATCCGTATCTTCAATCTTCGTCATCGTCTTATCAAACCTCACCCCTAATCTATGCTTCACCGTGACCTGTTTTCCAACGTCGCACGCCTCCGCCATGCGTCTCGCGCACTCCGCCGCGCGCGCCCCGCCGTCCAACATCAACGCCGCCCCAAACGTCTTGTCATCATCCGCCTTCCCACACACCCGGTCACTCGGACACCCACAGTTCAAATTCACCTCATCGTACCCGTAGTCATCCACGAGCACCGCCGTAGCGCGCGCCAATCCGCTCGGATCGCTCCCGCCCAACTGCGCCGTCACCCGCCCGCCTTCAAATCGCATCATCGTGTTCGACTTGTACCGCTCCACCGCGTCGTGATGCGCCATCTCCGTCCACAGCCGCGCGTGCGATGTTAACGAACGCGCCATGGCTCGAAACCCCACCGTGGTCACGTCCAACCCAGGCGCCACGGCGAGGCGCGAGCCGTCGTCCCAGCCATGCGTCGCATCGCCACCGCCGCCGCCGCGACGCGCGCGTGAGGCTGCGTCTGCCGCCGCGTCTGCCGCCGCGGAGGATGACGCCGAAGACGACGCGCGCATCGCCCCGCGGTCTGCGCGCGCCGCGTCGCGCACTGCGCGTCCACGAGCGCGCGTCACAAAACATAAAAGAACTTTTTCACCACGAAACGCCAACCGACGACGTCACACCATCGCGCCGCGCAAGACGACGATGGCGACGACGACGACGACGACGGTCGGCGATGCGCGCGCGCACCGAACGCCCCACGGTGGCGCTCGCTTCGGGTTCGCGCGCCATGCGCAGACGCGCGCGCCGCACATCACGCGCACGCGGGCGAGGATCGACAGTAAAGATCCATGGTGGGAGAAACCCTGTCCAGAAAACATGAAGGAGTGCGAGAGCACGATGGAGTTTTTGAATTTATTGGTGCGTGCGTCGCATCGGTGGTTGTTTTTGTTTTCGTTGTCGTCACGTCGTCGTCGCGCGTGAGATTGACATTGGCGGTACGTGTTGTGAATGTATAGAATGAGCACGCCGACGCGTTGGTCGTCGTGGACGTGTACGCGCGTTGGTGCGGCGCGTGCCGTGCGTTGTATCCGAAATTAAGCAAGATTGCCAAGGAATATCCGGATGTGATATTTGTCAAGGTGAATTTTGACGCCAATAAGGAGTTATGTCGGTCGTTAGGGGTGAAGGTGTTGCCGTATTTTAAATTTTATCGCGGCAACGAAGGTTGCGTGGCGCAGTTTAGCGCGAGCATCGCGAAGATTAAGCTCTTACGTTCGGCGTTGGTCGAACACAGTGCGGCTCGATGTGATGTCGATAAATCTACACCTGCCGTGCATTACGATGATCTCGAAGATTTGAAGGAATTGGAAGCGTTATCGGAGGATGAGAAGAAGGAAGCCGAACCCACGCTCGTGACCGCCGACTAGCCGCGCGAAGAGGACGAGCCGAGCGCGCGCGCGCTCGCGTCCTACCCCCTAAGGTTCACTCTTCGCGCGGTGTCGTTCGCGCGCACGCACCGCGTGTGAACTTTTGTAATTTTGCCTCCCGCCCTTTCGCCCACTACTATTTGCAATACAACACTACACAGCATTCCCACCCGCGCGCGCTCGGTAACCGCCGCCGGTGCGCCAGTCCATGACCTCAGTCACTCGCGCGCTTTTGTGTGTGTTTTGCGTCGCATCACACCGCTCGATTTCGCGCGGCGCGATGTCTGACGTTTCTCAAGGGCGGTGTCAACACAACTATGTCGTCACGGTGCGTACGCCTCGTCGTCGTCGTCGTCATCGTCGTCGTGTGTGACGTGTGTTCACGCCAGGAGTGCACGAATTGTTTTGTTTTGTTTTTGTTTTGTCGTCGAGAACGCGCGTTGGAGCGATCGCACGGACTCGCGACTGACACGTACACGTTTCGTTTCACGCGTGTAGGCGCATAAACCTACGGCGGTAACGCATTCTGCGATCGGGTCGTTCACGCACGCCACGGAGACGGATTTGATCGTCGCCAAGTGCACGCGTTTGGAGATCTACCGCTTGACGCCGAGCGGGCTGAAACCAATGTTAGATGTACCGATATATGGAAGAATCGCCACGATGGCGTTGTGTAAACCGAGTGATAACTCGAATGGGAAGTCGAGGTTGTTCTTGACGACGGAACGGTACGGGTTTACGGTGCTGTCGTACGACGAAAAGACTGAAGAGCTGACGACGGAGGCGTTTGGGGACGTACGTGACAACATCGGGCGGCCGGCGGAGAATGGGCAGATTGGGATCGTCGACGAACAGTGTCGCGCGGTTGGCTTGCAACTCTACGACGGGTTGTTCAAGGTCATTCCGTGTGATTCGAAAGGAGTGTTGAAGGAGGCGTTTAACATTCGCTTGGAGGAGTTGCAAGTGGTTGACATTCAATTTTTACACGGCGTTCCAAGGCCTACGATTGCGGTTTTGTACAAGGACACGAAAGAAGCGGTGCACATTAAGACGTACGAGATTGGTGTGAAACAGAAAGAGTTTACATCAGTGCCGTGGGCGATGAATGATTTAGAAGGCGGCTCGAATAAAATCATCCCAGTGCCGTCGCCCGTAGGCGGCGTCGTAGTCTTAGGCGAAGAAACGATCGTGTACTTGAACAAGTCGGAAGAGGACACGGAGGTTAGAATCAAAGCCATCAAAATTCCGAGTCGAGCGAACATCATGTGCTACGGGGCAATCGATCCAGATGGCTCGCGTTATTTGTTGGGTGACCACGACGGAACGTTGTATTTGCTCGTCGTCGTGCACGACACAAAGAATGTGACTTCGTTAAAGTTGGAACGGCTTGGGGAGACATCGACCGCGAGTACGTTGAGTTACTTAGATAACGGCGTGGTGTACGTGGGTAGTGCGTTCGGAAACTCGCAACTCATCAAGTTGCACACCGAGCCGTGTATCGACAAGGATGGCAACCCGACGTACGTGGAAATCATAGAAGAGTTTACAAACTTAGGCCCAATCGTGGACTTTGCGGTGGTCGATTTAGAGCGCCACGGGCAAGGTCAAGTGGTGACGTGTAGCGGAGTGCAAAAAGATGGAAGCCTGCGCGTGGTGAGGAATGGTATCGGCATCGACGAGCGGGCCGTGATTCAGCTTCCGGGCGTGAAAGGTTTGTTTTCTCTTCGCGCAAACGACGCGAGTCAAGTGGATAAGTATTTGGTCGTGACATTCATAAATGAAACTCGTATATTGGGATTATTAGACGATAGTGACACGTTGGATGAGACCGAGATTGCGGGTTTCAATGCTCAAGCGCAGACGTTGTGCTGCGCGAACATGCAAGGCGACGTCTTTGTGCAAGCCACAAACGAAAGCGTCCGCTTGGTTGCATGTGACGGCACGTTGCGAGATGAATGGAAGACTAGCGACGGCTCGGATATTCTATCCGCTAAGTGCAATCCGACGCAAATCCTCGTCGCGTCTTCGGGTGGAAAATTGCACTGCTTGAGCGCCGCCGGCGGTAAACTCAAGCTCACTGCGAGCAAGACATTTGAGCATGAAGTCGCGTGCTTGGATTGCACACCGATGAACGACGGTACGAGTTCGCCCATTTGCGCCATTGGCCTGTGGTCCATGGAGGTAGTACTGGCATCCATGAGCGACTTGAAGGTTATCACGACTGAGCCAACGGACGAGGATGTTATTCCCCGTTCGACTCTCTTGTGCGCGTTTGAAGACATTTCCTACTTGTTAGTCGGTTTGGGTGATGGACAATTAATCACGTACTTGCTGGATGAGAGCACGGGTGCACTTAGCGAGCGTAAGAAGTTGAGCATCGGCACGCAGCCGATTACATTGCAGACGTTCAAAAGTCATACGACAACGTCGGTATTCGCCGCGTCTGACAGACCGACGGTGATTTACAGCAACAACAAAAAGCTCATTTATTCCAACGTCAATTTGCACGAGGTTTTACACGTGTGTCCGTTTAGCTCTGACGCATTTCCTGATTCTCTCGCGCTCGCAAGCGAAGAAGACCTTACCATAGGTGGTATTGATGACATACAAAAGTTGCACATTCGAACCATTCCGCTTGGCGCGCAGCCGAGGCGCATCGCGCATCAACCAGAGACGCGGTCGTTCGCCGTGGTATGCGCACAGATTGTTGGCGAAGATCAGTGCGACGTCCTTCGTCTTGTCGACGATTCCACGTTTGAGACGTTGAACCAATATCAATTCGAGGAAAATGAATTTGTTGGTGCGTTAAAATCGTGCGCATTCACGGATGACGCGGCGACGTATTTTGCCGTGGGCACGGCGATTTCTTTGGAGCACGAAGACGAGCCTTCCCGAGGACGCATCTTAATTTTTAAAGTGGAGGACAATACGTTGTGTCTCATCGCTGAGAAAGAAGTGCGTGGTGCGGTGTACAACTTGAATGCATTCAAAGGCAAGCTCTTGGCTGGTATCAACTCCAAGGTTGAATTATTCAAATGGACGCCGCGCGAAGACGATGGACATGAATTAATCAATGAATGTTCGCACCATGGGCACATCGTGGCCTTGTACGTCGCCACGCGCGGCGATTGGATCTTGGTTGGCGATTTGATGAAATCCATGTCTTTGTTGCTGTACAAGCCCGAAGAAGGGGCGATCGATGAAACTGCGCGAGATTTTAACGCCAACTGGATGACGGCGATTGAAATGTTGGATGACGACGAAACGTACCTTGGCGCCGAGAATAGTTTGAACTTGTTCACCGTCGCGCGTAACATGTCCGCGATTACGGACGAAGAGCGTAGCCGACTTGAAGTCACGGGCGAATACCACGTGGGTGAACTAGTGAACAAATTCGCCCGCGGATCGCTCGTCATGAGCTTGCGCGACGGGGACAACCTGCACGTGCCCACGCTCTTATTCGGCACCGCCAACGGCGTCATCGGTGTCTTGGCCAGTCTCCCCAAAGACGTCTACGAATTCACCGAAAAGCTTCAAACATGCATGAACACCCACATTCAAGGCGTTGGTGGCTTCAAACACAGCGAATGGCGCTCATTCCGCCACGAACTCCGCGGCAAGAGCGAACCTGCGCGCAACTTTATCGACGGCGACTTGATTGAATCCTTTCTCGACTTGAAACCCGAAAAGGCGGACGCCATCGCCGCCGACATGAAGTGCGATCGCGCCGAAATCACCCGCCGCGTCGAAGACCTTATTCGTCTCACGCATTAGTATCGTCGTCGCCATCTCGTCGCCATTTGTGTACAACATATATACAACTCACATTTCAACGCGCGCCTCGCGCGACACCTTTGCCCAACGCCCGCCTCGCGTCTCCGCCGCATCGACACACGCACACGTGACATTCAACCGTTCATCAGTCCTTCCTGACGCCAGTCGAGCCACGCGTCGCGTCCCAATCGACGAAAGCACAAAGCACGCACAAAAAGTGCACACACTGTCCGATGATGACGTCATTCACGTGCACGCGACATCCAGGACGATGCGTTGTGTGACTTTAGCGTGCGCGCCCGCGCGTGTGGTGGCGAAAACCACCGCCATCGCCCGACGAGACGTGCGAGTGGCGCTCAAGGCGAGAGCGATGATGCGCGCGAGCACCGTCGCGGTGCGCGCGGGCGGCGAGAACGACGGCGAGCGCGCGGCTGGTGAGGCTGGGGCGATGGATAAAGCGACGACGATGCCTGCGGCTTCTGCGGCGCCTGCGCCGGCGATGCAAGCTGCGCCTGCGCCAGAGGTGAATTTGAATTTGAATTTGACGAAAAAGGGTAAGCCCATGCCCAAGGCTCAAAAACCGAAGCGCAGAAAAGCGAAGACGGGGGCGCCGGAGCCCGTCAAGGTGGCGCCGACAAAGGCTGAGGTTGAAGCCGAGGAAAAGTTTGATGCCATCGTGGCGGAAGGAGGGGCGATTTTCGAGGTGTTTATTCGCGCGCGCGGGCCAAACCAGTGGTTCCCGGTAGGACCGATGGCGGTGAAGAATCCGCGGTCGATTAAGAGCGAGATTTGGGCGGCCGAGGAGCCGCTCAAGCGCGCGGGCTTTAGAATGTACCCAAAGCTCCTCGCGTTCCCGGCGAATGGTAAGGTGGAGTACGGCTACAGAGAGCGCGATGAATCGAAAAAGATGACGGAAGAAGAGATTCGCGCGGGTGGTGGGACTAAAAATCCCTTCGAGGATGTTATTTTGCTCACGAAGGATGATGGCGTGAGCACGTCGACCGACGAAGGCTCGCTCATCGACAAGTTCAAAAAGATGTTGAACCCGTACGACTAATATTTGAGATGTGTAATACGTAGAGATTTATTGTTCGTTTGCCAATATCACCATGGAACGTTTCTATTGATCGTGACTCAGCTTCCTCTAGGGCACGTACGTGTCTAAACGTCTTCGTCCTTGACGTGCCAACAGCGCTGCGCCGTACGCCGCTTCGTCAATGTCTGAACGCACGACTGGGATTCCACCCATGGCTTTCGATCGCATCGATGCCCACAGCACATTCTGTGCACCTCCACCCGCGCTAAAGACTTTCGTCGCCCCACTCGACGCACCGAGCTCGCGCATGCGCTCGTAACACCGCGCCTCAACGTTGGCAATCGAGCTAAAAATATTCACCACAAATTGCGCGTCGTCGCTCGGCCGAGACGTCTCTACGATGGCCGCCGCTTCATCAACGCTCAGGCCAAATCCTAACATCACGCCCTCAAAGTAGTCTTTGTCGGCGACGTAACTTTTGCTTTCGATTTCGCGCGTCAATTCCACGAGTTGGTCATTCGTGAAGAAGCGCCGTAAAATCCAACCACCCAAATTCGACGCGCCACCAACGAGCCACGATCCATTGAGCCTGTGTGAATACACTCCAGCACTTAAATCATCGACACGATCAGCTGAGATGAGCTTCAACGCAAGCGTGCTCCCCAGACTCGTCGCGCACTCACCCTCAGCTACGGCTTTGGACGCCACGAATGCCGCAACGCTATCCGTGGTACCCGCAATCACCTCGCACGTTCGCGATAACTCAAGTCTTTCACGAACAGCATCTTGAATCAACCCAAATGAGGTTCCCGGTGCGAGTACGTGCGCCGGGAGCATGTACCCGAATGGCGCATCACTCAACCACGAAGGAAACGATTCAGCGCCTGGCGCGGGATCAAATCCGAGCTTTAACGCGTTGTTAAAGTCACTCATGCCCATCTTACCGTGCAACTGATACGCCAACCAATCCGCATGGTGCAACAATCGAGCGCGCGCCTTATCCTCCTCTTCGCCGTCAACATTAAACCATCGAGAGAGTTTACAAGCCGCGCTCGCCGCGCTCTCCACCGAGTGCTTGACGTCGCTCGCCGCCGCTCTAAGCGCACTTATCCGCCCTACTTCTTCCTTAAACGTGTCATTATACATGTACGGCGCATGCAAAACCTCACCATTTGACCCGTCGACGATCAGTGCCGTACCACTCGTGCCATCAATCGCCACAGCCTCGATCCGTCGCCTGACGTCATCCTCCAACCGAGCCAAAAGCGTCCACAACGCGCTCGTCCACGACGTCGATAACCCGAGCCGCGCGTCCGGGGCATCGTACGCCGCGACGGAGACGTGTACCAACGCCCCTCGATCGTCCACAACCGCCATGCGCGCGCTCGACGTGCCGAAATCGAGTCCACAATACAGCGATGACGACGCCAGAGCACCATCGACGCGCTCGCGCGAGCTCATCGCGCGCGCGACGACGACGGCGTCCACCGCCGCCCGCGCCGCCGCCGACGACGACGCCGGCGACGACGGCGACGCCGCGCGACCGCCGCGCGATGCGCCGCGTCGAACGTCGCCGCTCGAGAGCGACGACGGCGGCGACGAGGCGAGGCGCATGACGAGCGTCAGTCTCTGCAGTGCGCGACGCCGCGCCGCGCGCGTCTCGTCCGCGCTCGCGCGCCTTTCGAGAAGCGAGGACGCGCGCGCGCACTGCGTTCGTCATCGTCGTCGCCGATGCGCGTCGTCGTCGCTCGCGTCGGCGCGTCGCGCGCGGTGTCTGTCGGCGCGGTGGCGATGCTGACGCGACGCGTGTCGTCGCTGGCGACGGGCTGTGGCGCGCGTCGCGACGCGTACGTCGCACCGCGCGCGCGGGAGTGGCGCATGAATGCGCGCGAAAGAAGTCTTACGCGCGTGTGGGTGCGTCGCGTGCGCGTGCGCGTCGCGGCGGCGCGAGACGGGGACGAGGCAGATGAAGATGCGACGAATGCGTCGTCAGAGTCTAAAAAGTGGTTTTCGCGCGTGCCGTCGGTGGACGACCCGCTGTTGATTCTCGGCGACGCCACGGTGTTATGGTTGTACGTGCTGTATAATAAAGTGACTGCAGTGTCCATAGCGCCTGACTTTCCGGGATGGCTCGCGCCGATTGACGTGACGCCGCAATCGGCGTCAGCGTTTGCTGCGGAAACGTGCTGGGCCGAAGTCACGTGGATTGTGTTCGCGGCGTTGTGTGCGAGTTATGAGATTGATAACTTTAAAACGCCACGAGTGCGTGATGCGTGCGCAGAGGTGGCGAAAATTTGGGCGATATGGGCCCCGACGCAAGCGCTGGGAAGCGTTTTAGCGCACGCGAGCGGGTTGACGCAAGGCGCAAAGCACTCGATGCTCGTTTCGTACCTCGTCGCGCTCGGCGTCATGCTCGCGTGGCGGTGTTGGGCGAAAGTAGGTTCGCTGTTAGAGCGGAGTCAAAGTGCGAGCACGGCTGACGTTGACGATCGCGAATGGGAGGAATTCTTTAGAATATTTGGAGCCGTGGCGGCGATAACGATGACTTGCGCGATGGGCGAAGCTGTATTTCTTAGCGGCTTGGATGAGTTGTAACACTGACAATTATTTATACATATTACGTGTAAGGTCCTACGTGTAGTACGACGCTATTATCGCATGCTGTCGTCAAAATCTGGAACGAGCACGCAGTCAATTTGATGAACGACGCCGTCGGCGGTTAACGCCTCGCCGGCACCAGCGACGAGCTCGCACCCATTGACGAATATACTCAGCGAACGCCCAACGTTTGTACTACGATGCGTCTCGACAAAAACGCGGCCGATGTCAGTCATGAGCGCGTCAGGGGTCTGACTTGAGGATAAGTCTGTCGTTAAGAAGCGACCGAGCACGACGTGATACATTAATGTTTCATATAACGTCGGTGAATCTGGGTTCGCCCATCGCTCTTCGAACGTGTCAATGTAAAATGCCGGGTACATGGATATGAACCGAATGAACGCATCGTTGTTGGGCGCGAAAATCGTCAGCGGCTCCTCAAAGTCACGCTGTTCGAGTCGTTCCATGAGCGCTGTGCCGCGTAGAGCGTTGTAAAACATGGACAGTTCGGCTCTCGAAGAAATGTAAGAGATGAGCGTGCGACGCGTCGGAAGCATTAACTGCTTCGGTAAGAGCACGCAATCAATGTAGTGCACGACGCCATTTTGCACTTCAATGTCGCGATGGGTTGGGTGGATTGAGCACCCGTTGACTCGAATCGCTGGCGACGACCTTCGGCTTCGTCTCTCGTAAAACTTTTCGAAGTGTAGAGCTGCACCGGATGTGGTGTACAGTTTCGTACCAAATTCCATCGATTGCGTGCGCACAGCGCCTTCAGTGGCGGCGACGACGTGATATTTCAAGGTTTCTTTGAGCCAAGTGTCGTCGTCAAATAACTCGGCTTTCGTTGAGCTGAATAAAATCAAAAGCGTATACCACGCGTTGTTCACCGGAACAAACATCGTCAGCGCCTGATTGTCTGTACCTAGAGTATTTCTGAGCCCGGTGAGCGCCAGAGCGTCGGCAGTAAAGCCAATGTCGTTATCACGCCGCGGGTCAAACACGTACTCGGCGACTGACTGACTTTCCGCGGATGGACGGCTCGCGCCGTCGCCAAAGAAACGCAGCGTCGTCTGTTGCTTCGTTGGTCGCGTCGACGAGCCCCGCACATCGCTTTCATACAACGTCTGTTCACGGTGTTGGTTGTAATTGATTGGTGTCGTCGATGCTGGTGGCGCAGTGACGTTCCAATGTTGCGTCGCCGGCGGCGCGGTCGTACACGCTCTTCCTTCGATGAGCGCACCGCTGCAATTCGTTTTCGCAAACTCACGAAAGAAATTAACGCCTTGCTCACCGATAACGAGCGTAATGGTGTTCATGAGCGTGCTCTCGCAGAAACATCGCTTATCATTCGCCTCATCAAGCGCGACGCAACACTCTGTAGTCTGCTCTGATGTGCCATCCAAGTTACATCGCGTGCTCAACCCGCTGAACACGAGCGTCTGACACGAGTTTTGCGCGACAACACGCGTCGAAAATACGGTAATAAACACCACGAGTGATCCAAAAAGTGTCGCGATGTTTGCCATGGCGTTCGAGCGCGCGTGAGTGTGTGGCAAAGGTTTCCATCATCGTCGTCGTCGTATTCACAAACTGTTCCTCTGGTTACTTAGATAAGTAATAAAGCAGCACAAATGTCGTACACGCGGCGACGACCGCGGCAACAATCATCGCATCTTTATTCTTCTTCTTTTTAATCGCTAGAACCAAGTTGTTTACCACGGGAAACCGCGAACCGATCGCGAGAAGCTTCCCACCCGCGCTTTGTAAAATCCCGCGTTGCGCGTACAACTCTCGCGCGGTGTTTTGCGCGGCGCCAATCAAATCATCCACCGCGCTCGTCGACCCAGCGATACGTGCGCGTTCGCGCAATAACCGCTGTTCCATGCTTTCATCGCTTCCGCCATCACCACGCGCGGTGGCCCCACCGAGCAAGGCTTCGCGTCCGAGCTCATCTTCGACGTCTCGCTGTAACCGCCGGTGCTCCTCGACGTACTCCCGCAAAACCTCTCGATGTCTTTGCAACGTATGCGATCGCGCATCGCGATACTCACCACCACCACCCACACTTGGACTCGCCCGTTCATCGTCTCGTCTCAGCGCGTTCGCCATGGCTTCGTTCGTGTCCCGCAACCGTTCGAGCTCGCGCTCCACCGCTCGAGACGCCTCGCTCAACGTCTTCGCGTTCGAACCCCCCATCGACGCACTCTCCCCTCCATACCGCGCCGCAACGTATACAGAACGTTGTCGCACTACGCACGACGTCAATCACCACCACACTCGTCAGTCACGCGCGACGAAACACCACCAACACCGACGGAGCCGGCGCAATCACCATCACCATCGCATCAATCATCATTCAAAATCGCATCTTCCCCCGAACGCCGTCGTCGCATCTTCAGAGTCGCTCTGCGCGTACGCACCCATGGCACTCAATTCCCCGAGTTCGCGTTCGCACGCGCTCTCGCATCGTCGCGCTTCTTTGCGTAACTCTTCCCACGTCATCGTCGTCGTCGTCGTCGTCGTCGCGCCCATCGGCGCGTCAGCCACTGGCGTGCCGGGTGTGCCTACGTCTCGTACTGGAGCACAAAAGAATCTATCATCGCCACGACCACACCCCTTTGTGCACATCAGAAACCACGAGACCGGCTTCGTGTGCCCACACACCGATCCACATGTCCGAACTTCATGCGATATAACGCCCATCACGAAGGGGCCTCTCGGGGCGTGGACGCGGGTCCGCGTCAGCGGCGTCAGCCGACGACGCCATGGCGCACGCGCGATGCGACGTCGTCGCCGTCGCCGCCGCGCGAGGTGGGCTGAGTCGCCACCGTTCGACGCGCGCGCGGCCGCGCGCGCCGGCGCGTCTGGCGCGCGTCGGCCGCGACGCGGTGAAGACGACGCGCGCGATGGCGGTTGGAAAACCTGGCGATGAATTCGACGCATCGCGCGGAGCGCTCACGCGCGCGGTGCCGACGCCGTCGACGAAGAGAATTGTGAAGCAACTGCGCGAGGAGCTCGAACGCTGCGTGGCTGAGGAGGATTTCGCGCGGTGCGCTGAGGTTCGGGACAAGTTGCTGGACGCGGATCCCAAGGCGCGACACGAACGCGCGATGGCGTTGGCGATCGAGGAGGAGAGGTATGCGGATGCAGCGAGAGCGAGAGATGAGATTCGAGCGATTGAGGCGGCGGAGGATGCGCTGGAGCGTGCGCCGTCGCGGTCGAGTTGCGTTACGCGTGGGATTCGCGTGGACGTCGAGGCGGTGTATCAACGGTTGAGGTCCGCGCCGGCGTCGAACGCATTCTTTCATACGTACACGGTGACGATTACGAATGAAAACAATGATGCGGATGCGGTGCAATTACTCAGTCGTTCGTGGTTGATTACCGATGGGCAGGGGCGATGCGAAACCGTCAAGGGTGCCGGTGTCATCGGCCAACAACCGACGCTACGTAAAGGTCAGTCGTTTACGTACGCTTCGGCGTGTCCATTACGCACGCCTCGAGGCACGATGGAGGGATTCTATCGTTTCGTCGAATTCACCGTGAGCGAACACGACGAAAACGAGCTCGTTCCGCGCGACGAATTCGACGCCGAAATTTCCACCTTTGGTTTGGACGCCACGAGCGACGATTAGCGCGTGGCGTCCGCCCGCTCGCCCGCAAGGCGACACCCAGCGTGCGCGCACGCGACGCACCATCGTCAATATTCTTTTCCAATTTGTTTCTATATTCATTTATTCACCATTTTCGTTATCTCTACGCGTACATTGTTTGCCGACGCCTTCGTCGAGCCGAGTCGAGCCGGTCGAACGCGTTCGGACGCTATGCACCACACGCCGACGCGCATCACGCGCCGTCACACCGCACGCACGCACTCGCGGCGCCATGTCATGCATAGCACCTCGCGCGTCGTTCGCCCCGTCGTCCTCAACGCGCGCGCGGCGGCAGCCGTCAACGCTGCGCCGGCGTCACGCCGCCGCCAGCGCGCGCGACGACGATTACGACGACGAGCGACGCAGCGCACGCGCGCGCACGCGCGATGAACGCGATGCCGAACAGAGCGGAGGGTTTACTATCATTCGCCGCGCCGATGGTCGCGCGCCCGCACCGTCGTCGTCGACAACGCCGTCTTCATCAGCCGACGCTCGACCGAGGTTTAGCGACGGCGGTCGCGGCGGTCGCGGCGGTCGCGGCGGTCGCGGACGTGAGACATCGTTTCAGCGCTCGAACACGTTCGGCTCGAGATTTTCTAACGACGACAATCGACCGAGACAAGACGGATACGAGCGAAGAGATCGCGGAGGAAGGGATGAGTTTCGCGCGAGACGCGAACGGGACGAGTTTCGAGAGGCGAGCCGTCGACGCGAGTACGACGACGAGTACGACGACGGTCGTATGTATGAGAATACCCGACGGGAGAATGTGCGCGAGAGTGGCAGAGGTCGTGGGCGTTCGTATGCGTCGCGCGATGGCGGCGGGTATGGTGATGGGGGACGAGGTCGAGTCGGCGAGTACGCGGCTCGAGCGAGCGGTCGAGGCGGCGGCGGTCGGGAATCGACGTTTGGGCGCGGGCGTGGGCGCGGTCGGGGGCTCAATGAGAACGCATCGTTCGTTCGGGAACGCGAGAGTTCTGGATATGACGCTCGGGATGAGTACGAGGGTGGGGATGACGTGTACGATGAAAGAGACGATGATGAGTACTTTAACGACGACGACGACGACGACTGGTTCTTGCAAGACGGCGACGGCGCTCGCGAATGGTCGCGCGAGAAGCGTGGATACATTCCTGAATTACTCAGCAAGTACGTCGAGGATGACTTCGAACCCATAGTGTACACGCGCGAACCGGATGATTTAGATGAGTATTCATTCTTTTCTGGCGCAAGATTCAACCAGCTCGGCGCGAGCGACGACGTACGCGAGGCGTTGAAGAAGGCGTTTCGCATCGACAGGCCTTCTCACATTCAAGCGCAATCGTACCGCGTGCTCACGGGTGAGTCCGTCGATGCATCAACCGGAGAAAGCAAGCGTTTCACAGGACATGTCTTGCTCGCTGATCAAGCTGGGAGTGGTAAAACGTTGGCGTATTGTCTACCGTTGTTGCAACGCGTGGCGCAAATTGAAATCGAACGGGGTCGCAGTCGTTCAAAGAAACCACGCGTGTTAATCTTAACACCGACGAGCGAGCTCGCGACGCAGGTGCGCGAGGTGATTAAACAGCTCTCTTTCGGCGGCTTGCGCTCGAGATCACTTCTCGCGAACAACGTGAGCAAATCGAGAACGCAAATTGAAGCGCTCGCGGAGGGCGTGGACATCGTCGTCGGCACGCCCGGACGAGTCGCGCGGTTGATTCAAGAGGGTAAGATGGATACCGATGACGTCGACGCCGTGGTTCTCGACGAGTGCGACGTTTTACTTGGCGATAGTTTTGAGTTTGCCGAACAAGTAGCGCCCATTCGCAACGCCGTACCGCCTTCGGCGCAGTTTATTCTCGTCACCGCCACCATTCCGGATGAAGTGCTCAAGCAATTGAAAAACTTTTTCGAGAGCGACGTTCGCGTGGTACAAGGGCCTGGTTTGCACCGTCCGTCGGCAGGCATGCTCGAACGTTTGATCGACTGCAGTGGCGGCGACACGTTCGACGAGCAGTCTGGGTTCTATCGCAAATTTAAGGCGTTGATGGACTTGCTCGAAGTGGACAAGGCGGACCGCGCGCTGTTATTCTGCAACAAAATTGAAACGTGCAGAAAGATTGAAAACATGCTGACGCGCGCCGACCGTGACGGTCAAAAATACCGCATCTTACCCTATCACGCGGCGTTATCTCGCGAGCAACAGCAGCGTAACTTGAAGGAATTCATGTCTTCACAGACTGGAACGCCGCTCATTTTGGTGTGCACCGACCGCGCGTCTCGAGGTTTGGACGCGTCTCGCGTCAAGCATGTCATCTTGTTTGATTTCCCTCGCGACCCTAGCGAATACGTGCGCCGCGTTGGGCGAACTGCGCGCGGCGCACTCGGTCAAGGTCGAGTGTCCGTGCTCGTGCTCGGGCGGCAAGTTCGACTGGCGCGAGAAATCATGCGAAGAAACGCGCGCGGCGACCCCGTCGAAGCGACGCCCACAAACTTCTAAGCGGAGCAGCGGTAGTTCTTTTCATTACAACATCACAAGCATTGTAAGCGTACTTTATTCACTTTAATAATTTTAATCATCATTATTATTCTCCATTCTCGAGCGTGCTCATCGCTTCTTCGTCCACATCCAATACGGATTGCGACACTTTTCCCCGTTGCACACCGGAGCGCAGTTGCACACGGGCACGTACGACAAGTTTCGATACACCGAATCCCCCTTACCATCATTCATGCTCTTACGCATGTGATACTCCCAGTGATTCTCGGGAATTTCTTCATCCGCGGCGGCTTCCCACACCGTCGGACCGGCGGTAAACTCCCCATCGCTCTCGCTCTCGTCGCTCTCGCTCTCGTCGCTCGCCTCGACCTGCTCGAGCGCCGCGCCCACGCGCTCGAGCGACTTGGCTTCTTGCGCGCGCGTTTGTGCCTTACCATCCATCGCCGCGGCGTCGGCGTCTTGAATCTGCACCATGATGCGATGCGCTCGACGTCGTCGTGCGTCGCGCAATCGCGCACCGACGACGCACCGCGCATCGACGACGACGACGACGACGACGACGACGACGCAGCGACGACGGCGCGCGCACAAAAACGTGCGTTTTTTCGGGCGTTTTTGTGGGCGTGATACATATAGAAACGGACCAGTGAACGCCATATCTGCATATGTCCGATTTATGGCCCGACGACGACGACGCCGACGACGACGAAACGACGACGACGACGACGGAAACGACGACGACAGTGGCGGTCGCGCGACAGTGGCGGTGTCGCGCGCGGCGTCGTGACCCTCGCGTTCGTTCGGTTCGTTCGCGCGGTGAGGGTAGGTCGTCGTCGTCTTGAGCGTCGCCGAGACGAGCGCGCATTGAGACGGTGGGTGTTGGTGGCGCGAGGATGATGCATTTGAGCGCGTTTGAGTCGCGTTCGGTGCAATCGAGCGCGGTATCGCAAGAGTATTCGCAATGGGATGATGACGATGAGGATGCGCGAGATGTTGGGCGCGAGAGTCGCGGACGTTCGCGAGATGCGTCGCACGCACAGCGTCGGATGGAGGGTGAGCGGTTGAGCCGGGTGTACTCCAAGTCGCGGTCGCGAGACGCGAGCGCGGGGCGGCGTTCAGATTTTGAGGCGGAAGACGAGGCGATTGAGATTACTCGCGCGGAGCTTGAGAGTTTGAGAGAAAGGATTGACCAAGCGCGGTCGGAAGCGGGGTATTCGAGTGCGTCGTTATCGAGGACGGGGTCGCGAGGGTCGTCGAGACACGGTTCGCGGCACGGTTCGCGGCACGGTTCGCGGCACGGTTCGCGGCACGGTTCGAGGCAGAGTTTGGTGGATGCGTCGGATTCCGCGAGCGAGTTTGGTGAAGGCGATGGCGAAGTCGGCGCTGGTCTCGGGATGATCGGGGGACTTTTAGGCGTGGACACTTCGACGTCGGTGTGGACGCCCGACGAGTTGGATGATCCGGTGATAAAGGGCGCCACGGGTGCGCACGCTGGATCGGCAATCGTTCCGCAAAAGGTGATAGATAAATATGAAAAGGCTAAAAACGATTACGAAGCCGCTTTGAAGGCGAAAAAGGATAAGAAGGCTGCACAGAGGCGCGCGTTGGACGGCGACGAGACGCCTCGGGCATCCGCCGTGCACGACTTAGCCGCGCAGTTCAACCACGCGATAAACGGCACTGAACGTAAGGTTCGTAAGCAAATGGACTACAAGACGCAGTATGCAAATAAAAAAGCTGCGAGGATGTCGCACGCACGTCCACCGGAGTCCAACACGCTCTTCGGGTCCCTGCACGCCATGATGTTCGGGTGCTGCATGGGAAGAGGCAAGTAGTAGTGAATCGTTTTAGACATAATGTATAAATATGAGAAAGAAAGCAAAAAATCAAGATGTGTGTATTTCACAAGCTACGGTACAGTTTCACGCGTGCCTACGCGAGCGAGCGAATTTCATTCGTCCACTTGATCGTCTTCGTCTTCGTCTTCGCCAAAATCGAGTTGAACCACGCCGCCCAAAATCAAATACGAAAAGACCGACCCTAAGGCCAAACCTACGGAATACCACGCTTTGCGGCGCATATCCTTATCCTTTTCACTCATTTCTTTCTTTTTCGCGCGCGGTTTCCATCCTCGTCGACGTTCAGCGTGGTGGGCGTCGTATCTGTCGCCCCACGCGCTCGCATCCACCGTCGGCGGCGCTTCGCCCGATTGACCCCTATACTTTTCCTCTAACGCCACCAATCGCTCACTAACATCGTTAATATACTTGACAACCTTTGGAAAGCGTTTCATCTCCGTGCGCAACGTCTCGCACGCTGGGGATCTCGCGTGGTAATTGAGCTGCGCGAACGCCGCCGCGTCGCAACTTCTCGGCTTGTCTCCGCATAACCAATAATTATCTTCGCCATGCTTCGCCATGGAATTGATCAATTTGTTGTTCAAACAAGAGTATGCCTCTACAGCTTTGGCACACGCGCGCTCAGCATCGATACCATTCGCTCGCATCGCTCGCGAAACGTCTCTCGATTTCGCGTACGCCATCCATCGATTCATCGGCCACGGCGCGCCTCCGCCAATCACATCCTCCTTCTTCGCCACTCCGTAGCCTTCATCATCGACAAACGTAAAGTACTCGCTTGCAACCGATAAATTTCCCGCGCACATCGCATTTAACATCGATATCGCACACTTTTCATCCGCGCTCGCGTCTCCGTCGATATCCACGCACCGCGCCGCGAACCCCGTCGTCGCGCGGTAACACGCCTCCTTCTCCCCCACGGGCGCGATACCATCGAACGCGCCGTCGCCGTCGACATCGCCATTGATCTCCACGCACGGCAACGCCCCGCTCGGGCTCGAACGTGCGCTCGTACACCGCTCGACGACGTGCGCGCGGCGCGCCAGGAGCACCAACGTCTCGAGGTGCACATCTTCAATCGAAACACGCGCGTGACGCGACGTGTACACCACGATGGACGGCGGTTCGGCGGACATGCGTGCGAGATCAACCGTCACGGTGTCGGTCGTCGTGTCGTCGCGTCGTCGGTCGTCGTGTCGTCGTCCAAGGTTGTCGTCGGATGTCGCGCGTCAGAGACTGACGCATGCCGTTGGCGCCGTTCGAACGCATACGCGCGCTCGCGCGCCACGTGCGGGCGCCGCCGCGCGAGGCGGCCCCGGCGTCATCATCGCCCGCACGCTCGCCCGTGCTCGTGCTGGGCGAACGCGTGCGCGCGGCGCTCGAGCGCGGCGAACCCGTGGTGGCGCTCGAAAGCACCATCGTGGCGCACGGCATGCCGTACCCGGCTAACATTGAATGCGCGCTCGACGTTGAAGGCGTCATACGCGCGAACGGCGCGACGCCGGCGACGATCGCGATCATTGACGGCGCGTGCGTCATCGGCGCTTCGCGTGAGGAGTTGGAGAAGATTGCGCGCTTGGGCGCCGCGTGCGCCAAGTGTTCGAGACGCGACGTCGCGGGTGTTATAGCGCGTCGAGAGACCGCGGCGACGACGGTGAGTGCGACGATGTTGCTCGCGAGATTAGCAGGGATTGATGTGTTCGTTACGGGCGGTATTGGAGGCGTTCATCGCGGAGGTGAGCGCACGATGGACGTGAGCGCGGATATCTCGGAGCTCGGCAGAACGGATGTCGCGGTGGTGTGCGCCGGGGCGAAATCTATCTTGGATATCCCGCGTACGCTCGAGGTGATGGAGACACACGGCGTGGCGGTGTGTGGGTATACGTGCGATGAGTTCCCGGCGTTCTTTACGCGAAAGAGTGGGTGTAAATGTCCGCAAAGGGTGGATACGCCAGAGGCGGCGGCGCAAATCGTCAAGGCGACGTTGGATGCGCGGTTAGGGAGCGGGTGCGTGTTTGCTGTGCCTATTCCGAGTGAACACGAAGCAGTTGGCGAAGAAATAGAACGCGCGACAACGACGGCGCTGGAGGAAGCTGAGGCGCGCGGCGTCGCTGGTCGAGACGTCACGCCATTCATTCTTAAACGCGTCGCCGAGCTCACGGGTGGGCGTTCGCTCGCGGCGAACGTCGCTCTGGTGCAAAACAACGCCGTCGTTGGCGCGCGCATCGCCGTCGCGCTCGCAGCGTTGAAGCGTGCATAATGGATGATAATAGAAAGGTATTGTAGTAGTACTGTAGTAATGTAAATCAATCATGTGTTTGTGTGTTGTTTCTACTTCGGCGAGTCGTCTTCATCGTTCAATTGAATGACGATAATCGTCGGCTGTTCATCCTCTTCTTCCGCCGCAGTCTCGGCTTCCTTTTCTTTTTCCTGCTGCCTTGGTTTGGGCGTCATCGTTGGTTTGGGACGAGATGGAATCGGCGTGGGCTCTTTCGCCGGAGGCATGCCAATCAGCTCGCGAATTTCATTCCCAGTCAACGTCTCGCGTTCGATCAACGCCTTGGCGATGGTATGTAAATCGCCCAAGTTTGACTTTAACAGCTTTTGCACACGAGTTTGCGAGTCTTTGAGCAACTTAATCACCTCAGCGTCGACGGCGGATTCGGTAGACCCAGAAGCACCGCGATTTGGACCGCGAATACTCGACAAATGCACCGGACCGAGGTTGGTGTTCATGCCGACGTCAGAAATCATGTAAAACGCCAAACGGGTGGCTTGCTGTAAATCTCCACTTGCACCCGTGGTGACTTCGTCGGGGCCAAAAATAAGCTCTTCTGCTAAACGACCACCCATGCAAACGTCTAAACGCGCCATGAGTTGCTTTTTATTCACGCTCGTCTCGTCCTTGTCGGGAAGTTGCGTCACCATGCCGAGCGACGAGCCGCGAGGCATGATTGTCGCCTTGTGAATCGGTAGCGCGGCGTCAGATTTCAAAGCGACGAGCGCGTGACCAGCTTCGTGATAGGCGGTCAACTTGCGATTTTCCTCGCTCAATACTGCAGATTTACGCTCGGCGCCCATCAACACGCGATCGCGCGCCCAATCGAGATCCGCGGCGGTTATCGAAGGCGCGTCCGCCATAGCCGCTTGCACCGCCGCCATGTTCACCAAATTGTACAACTCTGCGCCGCTAAACCCTGCAGTACCTCGCGCAATTCTATCGACATCCACGTCATCCGTCGTAGGTTTGTCGCTCAAGTAAAAGTCTAAGATTTCCCGTCGACCGCCGATGTCAGGGTTGGGTACGTGCACCATACGATCAAAACGCCCAGGGCGCGTCAGCGCCGGATCAAGCGATTCAGCAATGTTTGTCGCAGCGATGACAATGATACCATCGTTTTGCTCAAACCCATCCATTTCAGTGAGCAATTGATTGAGCGTTTTGCGATGGTTGTTCTCAATGGACTTGCGCGACGTACCGATGGAGTCGATTTCATCGATGAAGATGATGCACGGCGTTTGCTTTTTGGCCGCAGCGAACAGTTGTCGCACGCGCTTCGAACCTACACCGACAAACATTTCCTCAAACTCGCTCCCGCTTCGGTAGAAAAACGGTACATCCGCCTCGCCAGCGATGGCGCGAGCGAGCAACGTTTTGCCCGTCCCCGGAGGTCCGGTGAGCAACACACCCTTTGGCAACTTCCCACCGAGACGCGTAAATCGATCAGGGTTACGCAAGTATTCGACAATCTCTTGCAATTCCTCCTTGGCTTCGTCGCACCCTTTGACATCATCGAAAGACTTCGTGCTCTTCTCGGGCATGTTTTCCTTGTTGTATTGCTTTGGGTCAAACGATGGGCCGCCGTTTGACGGCGCTAAACCGCCAGTGGGCGACATCGAATCGATGCCCGACCCTGGTAAAGCTTGATTTGGCGACGACGGTGAACCGTCTTGAATGACGCGAACGGCAACGTGCCGCACGACGAAAGAGCTAAGATACATCAACCCGCTGATAAAGAGAAAAAAGTACAGCAACGCGTTGAACAGGCGTCGTACGCCGCTCACGCGCGGCGCGCCCACACCACCTACGACATTAATGTGTAAAGGCGCTTGCGCGCTCGTACCAATTTCCAACGGTACGAGTTCGTTCGCACCCTTTGAACGCTCGCTCAAGTCTTCAAGCAACTTGGGTAACTTGTTCACGCCGTCGTCTTTTGGAAGCGGCTTGCCGATGCCCGCGTCTCCGCCGACGACAAAATGTTCCAATCGATTCGTCCTCACCAACGCCGTGATATACGCCAACACCGAAACTGGTCCACTCGCATATTTTCTCGTCTCAAATCTTTTAATGAGGTCTTCATTTTTGTCAAAAGATAACAACTCTCGCATCAACGCGTCTTGCTTGCTCGCATCCAACCCCTCGGCATCCGCTTCGGCGTACAACTTTTCCCACTTTTTATTACTCTTTACAAACGTCAACGTCGACACCACATCCGACGCTTTCTCTTTAATCGCCCCAAAGAACGTCGTCTTTGTCGCTTTTGCCGTAGAACCTTCTTCTTTCCCGCCGTCAACGCCGTCGTCGCTACGCGTCGCCTTCTCGTCATCCGCGCCGGCGGCTCCATCGCCGTCGCGAACACCGACGACGGCATCTCCCCCTTCCGCCCTGACGCACACCCGTGCGCCGCGCCGAAATCGCACCGACGACACCACACCCCCCACGACCGCACCGCACGTCCTCATCGTCGTCGTCCTCGTCCTCGGCACCGCGACGATGAACCCCCTCGAAGACCGCGTCATCGTCATCGTCGGCGTCGTCATCGCCACCGCGCGCGTCCGTCGCCGCGCGCGCCCGTCGAGCGCCACCGCCGCGGTGGCGCTCGAGCGCGGCGCGACGCACCGCGCCCACGCGCACGCCATGGTCGCCATCGACGGCGGACGAGGAGTGTCGCTCGCGCGCGACCCGTGGACGCGCGATGATGGGCGGCGCTGGTCGTGTGTGTGTGCGTTATATCGCGCATTATGGTCTACACTATGTGTACACTATGCGTATGTGTGACTGGTTATCTAGCTCTATAGCGTATTGTGGTCTACACTATGCGTGTGTATGTGCGTTACTGGTTATCTAGATCTCGCGTATTGTGGTATACTATACACTATACATGCCGTGGTGTGCGCACGAGGTCTGTCCGTGTCGTACTGTGTAGGCGTGTGTACCATGAGACGCACATCCGTGCGTGCGTCCTGGGACCACCCGCGCGCGCGCGTGCGTTTTTTTTCCCCGCGCGTCGCGTCGTCGCGTGCCCGCGCGCGAGGGACGCGCGTTAGAGCGCGCGTGCGCGTCGACGAACGCGGTGGTTTGGGTATCTCGCGCGCGAGGCGAGGCGAGGCGAGGCGACGGGTGGTGGTGTCTCTCTCTCTCGCGCGTGTCGTCGAGCGTGGAGGCACACAAACAGGCGTTTTTTTTGTGTCGCGGCGTGCGCGCGTGAGACTCGTGCGCGACGATGACGCCGGAGACGCCAGTGGCGTCGGTGGCGTCTCAACGCATCGCACGCGTGCGATTGAGTGATAGTAGTGGGGTGTCACGCGGACCGAAGACGTATGGGGAGTCGGTCTCAGACGACGAGCGAGACGCGTTGCGGTTGCTGATGAACATGTACGAAGAGGCGCGTACGGGCGACGTGATTTTATTTGACTCGTGGTGTACTGACTATGCTTTTACAGAAAATGGATCACACGAATCCAGAACATGTTCGCGCGCTCGCGGAAATGCGCGAACACACGAACGCGCTGGAACAAGGTCGTGGGATTTGGGCGAGACGCGGCGCTCCGGGCGTCGAACGCGACTGGACAGACGACGTCGCGGCGAAAGAAACCACGACGAAAGCGCCATTGGAGAATCCAGACTATGCAGAATATATCAAGTGCGTGTGTTTCATCGATGTGTCACGCGATGAATACTACTGATTCCTTGTTGCGTTCAGGTTTTGCGAAGGGCGAGACGCCGCCGCGTCGTCTCGCGCCCGAAACCGAGACGCCGAGAGTCTCTAAACCGTGCTCCTCCTCGTGTCGCGTGCAGCGCAACGCGTCGTGTCGACGCGCCAGCCTCGTCGGACGTGTCGCCTCACGACGCCGTCCAGTCCTAATCACCATCAAAAAATCAAAAAAATAATAGCTCCCGCCAGGACTCGAACCTGAGTCGTTGGATAACTCCACACGAAGGTTGTAATTCGATTGCATCATTTATGTTCGTCCCTTGGTGTCGCCTCGCCGTATACGGACGAGGACAACGCATTCAAAGTCCAAAGTGATAACCATCTACACTACAAGAGCGCTATTTTCACGTAAGTATGGGTATACCTGACGCACACCCATGTATTACGCGAAAGAGCTAAACGGTTGGCCTCCAGTCTCCGATGAGGTATCATGGCAAAAGTTACAGGTATAAATGGAGCGCGGTCGTCCTCGCGTCGCACGCGACCTCGCGACGACGAGGGCGACGACGAGGGCGACGACGACGACGACGCACACCGCGACGCCGCGCATGCACCACCCCATGCACGCGTACGTGCGCGAGCGCTTGCTCGGCGCCACCGTGCGCACGCGCGTTCGCGACGGACGCGTGTTCATCGGTACGCTGCGCTGCGTCGACAAGCAGCGCAACATCGTCGTGGGCAACGTGCGCGAGTACGCGTCAGAGGCGGAGGCGACGACGGCGGAGGCGACGCCGGTGCGGACGATTAACATGGTGTTGATCGGTGCCGACGAGCGGGTGTCGTGCACGATCACGGACGTGGGCCCGGAGGGTGACGACGGCGGCGCGGCGGCGTCGTTCGCGGGGTTGGTGATTTGATGGGGAGCGGCGTCGAGCTCGGCGTAGTAATTACATAGTTTTGTTTGTACAATAATAGCGACGATAATCAATCAACGTATATCTCTGTAGCACCAATCGTACAGTCTGCGCAAGTTGCGCTCGCCGACGCCGAAATTCCACGAGCAAGCAATCAAGACGTGCACGCACGTCGCTCTAAAGTTGCCGAGTTGTTCGATGCGCCTGCCAGAAGTGGTCACCACGCGATCTAAAAGCTTGATGCGGCCTCTACTAAACTTTCGTGTGCCTTTGTAATGCATTCTCACGCATAAATCGGCATCCTCCATGATTGGAATCGACCCGTCGAACCCACCGACGGCGGCGAAATCTTCGGCGCGACAAAACATCGCTTGGTCGCCAAAAAGAATTCTAAATCCTCGCAAGTAAGCAAAAGGTCTCGAAACCACGGCGCAATACGTGGTTTTGATCACATTATGATATGACATGGCCCAATACGTCTTCGTGGGTGTTTCTATGAGCGACACAAACCCTCCGATGACGGTTTTCTCGTCGCGCAACTGTCTTCGAATGACGTCGACGACATCCGCCGGCGGCGTCGTATCCGCGTGTAAAAACAACAAATAGTCCCCTTTCGCCACGCGGGCGCCCGCATTCATTTGATTACCTCTACCTTTTGCCCCGCTCACCACCGTAGCGCCGTATTTCTTCGCAATCGCCGCGGTATCATCCGTGGAATCACCCACCGCCACGACGACGTCGCACGCGCTCGGCTCCAACGCCTCCGTCACCCGTCGCAACACCGCTCCTATCGCCTTGGCCTCGTTCCGCGCCGGAATCACAATCGAAACGCGCTTAGCGTTCCAATCATCGCCTTTAGCGTACACAGGCGCGTCATTCATCGCCATCGCGCGCAGCACGAGCCAACGCGCCGCGAGCGCGCCGACCAAAAACTTGACCCACTGATGAAACGCGCGCGCATCGTCAACGCCATCGTCGTCAGAGCCGTCATCAAAGTCGCCGTCGCGCCACCACCGATTGTTATTGTAGTTATTGTTATTATTGTTGTTGTTGTTGTTACTGCCGTCGTCGCCACCGTCGCCGTCGCCAGCGCCGGTGCTCGTCAAAGCTGATGACGCCGACGACGCAGCGACCGCGCGCGCGGAACTTTTCGGTGCCAGCACGCCCCGCGCGCGCGCCGCCGCCAGCGCCAGCGCCGCCGGCGCCGACGTCGATGCGCGCGCGTGCGATGTCGCGCGAGCGACGACGGTGGCGTGACTCGCGCCGACGAGCATGTCGCGCCGACGACGACGTCTGGCGTTGTGTTTCGGAATTTTGGATTGCGACGTCGTCATAATCATCCACGCGTCGCCGTGTCGCGTCGCGTCCCGTCGCGTCGCGTCGTTCGTTGGCGTGTTGAGAAGGATGTTCAAGGCGGTGAACCCGGCGTCGCGCGATGTCGACGGCGATGGAGACAAGGCTGAGGACGACGTAAATCTTCATCAACGTGGTCGTAGCAGCGGAGGTGCTGCTGACGACGAAACGAACGCGTCTCCGTCGGAAGAACAACAACAACAACAACAACAACAACAACAACAACAACAACAACAACCAGATGAAGATGCTTTTGTTTTTCGTGAATCCAGAGACGGCGCGTTGGATGCGAGTAAGACGTTGCACGTCATGACGTTCAACGTGCTCGCGGATGCGTTGGCCGCGAATGATTCATTCGCGAGCGCGGTGTACTACGACGATGACGAGGGCGAGGACGGTACTGGCGATGGCAACGTGACAACGACGACGAGCACATCGTACGACTTGAACTTTTTGCGTCGAGGGCGGGAAATCATTCGCGTCATCGCCACGAGCGAGTCGTCGACGTCGCCCGACGTCGTGTGCTTACAAGAGGTGGATCGATTCGATTTTTTCGAGGATGAGCTGCGCAAACACGGGTACAGGGGGATGTTTAAAGAAGATCCTTGGTCACCGTGCCGCAAATTCGGTGCCCCGAACGATGGTGTGGCGATATTTTACAAGACGAGCAAACTTGAACTCGTCGGCTTGCACGCGCCAGGCGTGCCTCGTTCGCGTAAGGATGACCCGACGACGAACGCGGGGAAGACGCTCATGGCACGATTTCGCATGAAACGCCCATCACCCGTAACGGGCGGTGGATTATTGAGCAAGGCGTCGGCGGCGTTGTTGACGCGACAACAGCCGGTGTTTACTGGGGTTGATTTACAAGAAGTCGTCGTCGTCACGACGCACCTTGAGGGCGCCAAGACTGTGGACGGCATCATCACCAGGCTCGAGCAAACGAAAGAGATTTGTCGTGCGTTGAATGATTTCGCCACGAATTTATGCGCAGATGTGAATAACGTGCAAATCATTATTGCCGGCGACTTGAACGCGACGCCGAATGAGGCGTGCGTCGTGCACTTGCGCGGACGCGGCATGCGAAGCGCGTACGCCGACGTCGGCGCCGCCGTGGGCGCCGAAAAGTCAAACACGTTTACGACGTGGAAAACGCGCACAGGGCTGTTTAAGACGGGCGAAGTCAAGCACACGATTGATTACATCTTATATTCCGCCCATCGCGGGAGCAAGGTGGTGAGCGTGGCGAAACTGCCGAGCGAAGATGATATTCCGAGCGCCGTCGGGTTGCCGACGTTCGGGTTTCCGAGCGACCATTTGCCTCTGCAAGCGCGCGTTCTCTTGCTGTAGTAGTGAAACGTTTTCACAGCAACATCTACACGACTACACTTGTACTACAACTACTATCTATGACTGATCGAATTGACGACTACTACGCAAATTTGGCTTTGAGCGCGGCAACGACGCTCTTCATGCCTTCGTGCGCATCGGCGCGCACGGCGAGTCTTCGCCCCAAATCGTCGCGCCATACGAGCACGCCGTCCCGTTTCGCCGCTTCTTTGGCGACGGCGTCGTAAAATCCACCCGCTTGCGGAAAATCACAATACAGCACGCACGCTTCGGCGTGCACACGCTCCATATCGCGCGACCATAGACGAATCTGATCGCACACCGTGTGCGGAACACTGGGCTTTTTCCTGCGCACTTGCTTGTGCGCGTGGGCTCGAATGTACCCGACGATTTGTTCGGCGTCAACGCCGGCACGCAAAGCATTTTGTACGCTCTCGCGCGTGAGCATGCCCACGTACAAATTGGGCAAGCGATAATCGGCACGCGTGAACAGGCGTAAGATTTCCATCTCCACCGCGCTCGACGTGTACGCGTAGACGCGATAATTTGTTTCGACAATGATGTGCCCGTCGGTGGCGGTTGCGTTCGAGGACTCAGTCGAGCCGCCGACGTCGCCGTCGCCGGCGAATCCCCCGCCTGACAAACCGCTCGACAACAGCGTGGGCACGTAATACGACTTTTTCTTCGCATCAAACGTGTACAACAACCCGAGATGGGTCAAATCGCGCACAACATCCTGCTCCGTGTCGCTCAACGTCCCCGTCATCGCGTACGCTCGCCCTGGGCGTTGAAATGATAGCCGCAACAGAAAACTAATCGCGCTCGTCGCATCCGCGCTCTGTGAATCGCGCACGTATTGCGTGAGCAGCACCCAAATTTGCTCCTGCGCCGTGGTGAGTAAAAATCTAAATCCAGCCGCCGTGACCCCGGCGTTTCGTAACCGTTTTGATCCCCCTTTTTTCGCCGCCGATGCCGCCGCCGCCGTCGTCAACCCGGCGGCTCGAAACAACGCTTGGGCATCCAAACGCCCTTTCGCCCCCGACCCTGAGCGCGCGAACGCATCACTCGCGCCCGTGAGTGTCAATAATAAATCTTCCCACTTTGATTTGGCGTATGCGTTCAACGTGGCCCGATCGGGAACGCGCGAGACGACCTCGGCGTCGCTCGAGAGTCCTTCGTCGTCTTCGCCGTCTTCGCCTAAACCAACAAACCCTCGCTCGAGCGCCTCGCGCACGTTCGCCGCGAACGCACCGTGCACGCTGTACGTCTTCGTTGAGTTCACCGAAAACGCCCATGCCGGCGACGAACCCACAAACGCGCCACCACCGGCATCAATCTCCATCGCCGCGACGTCACCCTCCGCGTCAGCTCTCGCGTCGTTTGAATCCTCCTCCAAGACGACGCGCAAACGCATGAGCCGCGCCATGGCGCGCTCAAGCGCACCCCGCGCATCGCCAGTATCCATCACCCACCGCGCGAGGACGTCTGCACCGATCCCATGCACGCCACCACCACCATCCGGCGTCGTCGTCGTCGTCGGTGCGCAGTACACCAACCGCAACACGATTTGCTTCGCCACCGCGTCGAGCGCGCGCACGACCGCGAGGGACGCCCAGGGCGAGGTGCCGTACAGCGCATCGAGATCGTGCGCGCGCAGTTGGGTGAGAAACGCCACGAAGGCGCCGTCGCGCACCGTGGTCATGACGATGATTGATGTCCTCGGCGTCAGTGTCTGACGATGGAATCCGCGCTCGACGCCGACGACACCGACGCCGCCGACGCCGACGCCGACGCCGCGTGGTCGTCGTGCGCGCACTGCGCCGCGCCAACGCCGTGCGTGACGCAAGGGCTGTGCGTTGACCCCGTCGTGCTCAGCGCATCTTCGGTTGAGATTGTGGCGAACGCCGAGGACGACGCGCACACAGCCTCCGCGTGCGCGTCGTGGGCGTCGTGCGCGCGCGATGATGACGGCGCGGCGTACGTCATTGAAGGCGTGGTCGTCGTGCGCGCGCGCGATGGACGGTGGATGAACGCGCGCGTGGTTTCAGACGCGGATGTTCGAGCGCGGAGTCGCGTCGTCGCTCCGGCGCTGGGCACTTTGACGTCGTCGCGCGATGATTCGAGCGCGAGCGGGCGAATGGGGATGACGACGCTTGAATTGTTATCGAGCATTGGGTGTCCCACGGATGTCAGGGCGGCGCGAGAGCGGTTGGTGCAAAAGGGCGCGCCGACGGTGCCGCACGGCGACCACGTGGATTTTCTCGTCGGCGAACGGTTGGTACACTTTGCGGATGATGAAGATTGCGGGCGAGGGTGCACGCACGGGGGTGATAGTGCGGGTCAGGTCATAGACCACGGGGTGGTGAAAGTGTTGCGCCGGCGACGCGGTGGGGCGAAGGGTGGGGATTATAAGCCGTTGCCAAACGCCGGGCCAAAGACGCCGAAGACTTTGACGCCGACGCCGACGGCGCCGCGGGACGGCGACGGTGCGTCTGCATACGCATCTGAAGCTGATGAGCTGTGTGCGCGACTCGCGCTCGAAGCTCGAGGTGGAGATGAGGAAAGCACGCACACGCGATTATTCGTCGACGGCATTTGTTGTCCATCCGAAAAGCCGTTGATTCATAAAATTTTAGAACGCATGGAGGGCGTACGAGACGTAAAAGTTGTGGTTCCGACAAAGACGGTGTTAGTCGAGCACGCGGCATCGACGGTGAGTACCGAGGCGATCGTGGATGCGCTAAATGGAGCGAGGTTACAAGCGCACGTGGCGGACACCGCGTCGCCGAGCTCGGCGTCGAAATCGGCGAGCGAGGTTTCCGGTAATCGAGACCCGTCACGTTTACCCCCGGCGCGCATTTCTGCTGCGTGCGTATTCTTCGCCATATCGTTGCTGCATTACATCCCAGACTCGAGCGGGCGCATTGAATACCTACGATACGTTGCCCTAGGGGCTGTCGCCGTCGGAACGCCGCAAATCGCGAGCAAGGCTTTTGGGTCTTTGAAGCACGCCGTCGTGGACATCAACGCCCTCATGACGGTCGCCATAGCAGGCGCGTGTGCGCTTCAAGATTTTGGCGAAGCTGCAGCGGTAGTGGTACTGTTCACGTTATCCGAATGGCTCGAGGCGCGCGCCATGGCAAAGACGACGCGAGCCATCGGAGCGGTGATGGCGTTGCGTCCACAAACGGCGACGCGCGTCGGCGCATCGAGTGCGGTTCCCGTCGAAGACATCGCTGTGGGTGATATCGTGTGCATTCGACCTGGGGACATCGTGCCTCTCGACGGCATCGTCGTCGCTGGCTCGAGCGCCGTCGATGAAAGCGCGCTTACTGGAGAATCGATGCCCGTGCGTAAAACATTGGGCAACCGCGTGTTCGGTGGCACCGTCAATCAAGGCGGCGCTCTCGAGGCGCGTGCGACATCCATCGCCGCCGATTCTGCCGTCGCGCGATTAGTGAGATTAATCGAAGATGCTCAAGCGCAGCGCTCGTCGAGTGAGCTCGCCATCGAACGTTTCGCGCGCGTGTACACGCCGCTGGTCATCGTCGGCGCCGCGCTCGTCATGGTGATCCAGTACGCCCTCGGCGAGACTGGGAGCGAGCCAGCGTACCTGGCGTGTGTGCTCCTCGTCGTCGCGTGTCCATGCGCGTTGGTGTTAAGTACCCCAGTCGTTGCCGTGTCAGCGTTGACGTTGTGCGCTCAACGCGGGGTGTTGGTGAAAGGTTCGGCGCATTTGGAACGACTCGGGCGCGTCGAGCGCGTATTCATGGATAAGACGGGCACGCTCACGCGTGGTGCGTTCACCTTGAGCGCCGTGCGGTTGGTGTGTTCGCCCAAGGATGATACGGAGTATCAACGTCCAGCACTCGCTGTCGGTGCGCTGCTGCGCTGGATGTGCGCGTTGGAGTCGAAATCCTCGCACCCGCTGGCGAGCGCAATTTTGAGAGGCGCAGGCGCGGCGATTCGCGTCGCCGCCAAACAATGTAAAGTAGAGGCGTACGACACCATACCGGGGCGAGGCGCGAGAGCGACGATTGACGGTAGGTGCGTAGAGGCCGGGAATGGGGAACTCGCGGCGGAAAACGGTTGGCTCTCGCGCGACGCAGAATTGACAAAGATTTCGAAGAAATGGGAAGCCGAGGGCGGAACAGTGATTTGGATTGGCCTCGACGGCTTGCTCGCGGGTATCGTTCGATGCGATGATGTCATGCGGCCGAATGCAGGCGAAGCAGTGGAGAAATTGCACACCCTCGGCGTGCGCGTGGATATGATCACCGGGGATAACGCAGGGGCGGCGGAGTTTGTTCGAGCACGCGTTCCGGGTCTCAGTAGCGCGCGCGTCAAGGCGTCGTTGACACCGCGCGAAAAGCTCGAACTCGTCAAAGACGCCGTGCTTCAAGCCGAGTGTGCGACGTCGAAGCTTTCTATGAAATTATTTGGCCGCAGCACGGTGGCGATGGTTGGTGACGGCGTGAACGACGCCCCGGCGTTGGGCGCCGCGGACGTCGGCATCGCCATGGGCGTCGCCGGGAGCGCCGCGGCGATGGAAACTGCCGATGTCTCGCTGATGACCAATGACTTGACGCGCGTTGTAGAAACCATTGTTCTCGGCCGCGAATGTGTGAGGAAGATTCGACAGAATGTGATATTTTCAGTCGTCACTAAGCTCGCGGTGTTGGCGCTCTCCATCGCCGGTCGCACCGGCCTGTGGGAAGCCATTGCGGTGGATGTCGGCGCGTCGTTGTTGGTTATTTTGAACGGCATGTCTGTGTTGCGGAGACGAACAAATCACGCCGAGCTCGCGAGCGTGCACTGCGTCGGCGAGCGCGCGAGAATCGACGGTAAACTCGACGATTCAACGATGACCACTGCGATAGCGGCGCTCGGCGCCGCGCCAACGGCGACAAAACCGTATGGTCAGGGGCCGTTTACATTGCCGCAAGGCAAGTCTCCTACGCCACCATCCATTGCGATGAGAATGCCTTTCACGTTGCCGCCGCAGTCAAAGACGACGATGACTTGAGATTTAGACTTCGATTTGTTGTAAATGATGTACAGCTAAACCGGAATGTACCGAATGTTTGACTACAGCTACTGTTGTGACACGAGACGCAGCGTTCGCTGGTATCACTAATTCTACTACTCGCCGACGTAGAATGCGTCCTCCTCCTCCTCTTCTTCCTCTTCATTCTCCTCCTCTTCATCATCGTCATCATCAGAGTCGCAAAACTCGCGCGAAATGTCGACTAAATTCATGACATTTTTCGCCGAGCCTCGAAAGCGGTCGCAGAATTCTTTCATCGTCTCTGCAAACGCCGCGAGCTTTGCATTTGACACGTCAATAAACGTCAACTGCTTCATCAACATTGGCAAATCACGCAAACGTCTGCATTGAAGCAATCTTCCAGCGTACGCTAAACCCACGAGTGCGTCGGACGGGGCGCATCCCTCGAGCTCGATGGCGTCTTCATTCGTGAGACGCGTGTCGCCCGCGTCCAAACGTCGACGCACGTCTGGGTCATCCACCTTTACCCATCGGTGCGTAACCGGGCAAAGAATCTCACTAGGGCTGTATTCCGCCTTGTATCGCATCTTTTGACAATTATGAATGTAGAAACCCATGTAATAATACGCAAACTCGGGCGACTTTGATTTTTCCGCCTCGTCGAGAACCCATTCAATTTCCTTCAACGCGCTCAACTTCCCCAAGCTCAAATGCGCGTACGCCGGGTCCCAAAAAAAGTATTTCGAACTCAACCCAGTGGGTAAGACATCAATCACTCCTACGGCGATGAGTTCGCCATCGATGCGATATTGCTGATGAAACGCCCCGTACCCGACGCTCGGCGTTCCGGCGCCCGGCGATACTTCAATCAACGGCGAATCCACTAAAAACCTCTCATACGACGTCCGCCGTAATTCATCCTCACTATCGCCGTGCACTGCGACTTGATACTTCTTCCATAACTCGAATTCCTCCTCCACGAACGATGACCTCGACGTCGTGCACGTAAACGCCTTCCATCTTTGGCAGCCGACGCCATCCTCGTCAGCCTCCTCGAGGACGCGCTCGAACCGTTTCACCACCTTGCGCTGACTCTTCGACCGCACGAACTCGCGGCAACGCAGTCGTATGGTATACGGCGCGCAGCACGTCTCACCAATCGCGGGTTTATACATCCAGCTCCCACTCCGTCGCCAGCCGCGGTTGATCAATTCATCGTACGTGCGCGGTGCGAGCGCGTGCGCGACGGCGCCGTCTGACACGCTGCTTGCGCGCTGGCTCGACGACGACGAGGGCGATGGCGGCGAGGACGCGCAGTACCCACACCGCGTCGCCGAGCGGCCGTGATAGGACACCGCTTCGGGCATCGCCGCCGCGCTCTGACGTCGGGCGGAGAGGCGCGCGCGCGTCTGAGTGACACAAACCGGCGTGCGCGGGAGTTGTGTCGTGTTGACGCTGACGACGCGACGAGGATTGCGCGGTCGTTGGTGGTGATGGTGGTAATCTATATTTACTGCAATGTTAGATTTGGAACGCGTACTAAACGTACTCAAAAAAAACCTCCATTGTTTGGAATGAAGCGTTTGCTACAATCACGACGACGTCTTTTCGCTCTCCGTTCGTCTCTTTCTCTCCTCTCCTCTACACGGTCGCCAAAGCGACTTTACTTTGAGAGGTTGGAGTTACCCACGGGATGATCGGTGTGGACTTTCCATATGGTTTCTCCCAAAAGGTTACCGACGCTCAAAACGGTGAGCTGAGGGAAATCGCGCGCGGCGGTGTGCGGGATGGAGTTTGTGACGATAACCTCCGTAAACGCACCGCTGGATAAACGATCGACTGCGGGAGGGGAGAACACGGCGTGCGTGGCGCACGCATAGACTTCACGAGCTCCTTGTGCGCGCAAAAGTTCCGCACCGGCAAGAAGGGTACCGCCAGTGTCGATCATATCGTCGAGCATGATGGCCACCTTGCCGTCGACTTCTCCAATCAAATTCATAACTTGCGATTTGTTGTGTCCCGTGCGACGCTTATCGATGATCGCCAAAGGCGCGTCGCTGAGCTTCTTCGCGAACGCTCTGGCGCGCGGAACACCGCCGACGTCAGGAGATACGACGACAATGTCCTCTGGTCTAAAGTCCTTCGACGTCAAGTAGTCGAGAATTACCGACTCGCCGTAAATGTGGTCGACGGGAATATCATAGTACCCAATCGTCTGTAAGGAGTGAATATCCATTAATAGCACACGCGTGCATCCAGCCTCGGTGAGCAAGTTGGCCACGAGCTTGGCGGCGATGGATTCGCGTCCCGCCGTACGACGGTCGGCTCTGGCGTACCCAAAGTACGGAATCACACACGTGATCGAGCGGCACGACGCGCGTCTGCACGCATCAATCATCACCAACAATTCCATCAAATTGTCATTCGTCGGTGGACACGTCGGTTGCACCAAGAAAACGTCGCAACCGCGAATCGACTCCAAAATTTGAACGTACACTTCCCCGTCGGCAAATTTTTTAATCACCAACTCCCCGAGATCCATGCCTAGATAGTTTGCGATCTCCTCCGACAGCGCCGGGTGCGCCGAACCCGAAAACACTTTCAACTTGCGTCTCAACACGCCCTCATCGCCACTTTCTTGATACATCGAGTCTTGCGTCACGGCGTCGAAGACGCTCGAAGCCGCCGGGACAAACTTTGCGTTACGAAACGGATCTTCACCCTTGGACGACGCGTGCGCGCGCACGCTCTGTGACATCAAACACACGCACAAAATCACCGTCAGTCACTCACGTCGCGCGGTTTCGCATTCCCAAACTCAATTTCGCCGCGTCGTCGCGCTCGACGAGCCAAACGCTTTTCAAACTTTCAAAACCACTCAAGCGAAAGATCCCCAAAGCGCGCGCGCGATCGCCCGCACGACGCCCGAACGCGATCGCCCGATCGCCACACGTCCCACACTCGCGTCTCCCACGCGCGAACCCGCGCGCGAACCCGCGCAAACGCGCGCGTCGTCGTCGTCGTCGTCAACCAGACTCGACCGCGGTCAAAACCAAACCACACCACGCACCTCTCCTCGGCGTCGCATCGTCGTCGTCGCCGTCGCCGCCGCGCGCATCGTCCGACGCGGCGCATCGTGGCGCGCGCGTGACGCGTTCGCGCGCGCGATCACCGCGCACATCGCGGACATCGACGACGAACGAGGCGTCGCGCGAGCGAGTGTCGGCGCAGCCGCGTCACGGCGACGCTCGACGTTGGGGTGTGTATGTACCCCATGTATACATACGGAAAACGACCAATCATAACTCTAAATACCATAGAACACCATGTGTATGTACCCACTCGATTTGACAAAACGACGAATCATGACTCGTCAAGCTACACACACGTCCGCACCGAGGCGAGGGAAAACCTCAACCGACGACGGCGGTGCGCGCGACGCGTCGGCGGCAGTGCGCGCGCGCGTCGGTCTCAGTCGCGGCGGAACATGTCGGCGCGGTGTCGCGCGTCTCCGTGCGCGCCGTCGTCGTCCGCGTCGGTGGCGGTGGTGTCGGTGCGGCGCGCGCGATGGCGCCGCGCCGCGCGTGGAGGGTGCGGTGCGCGCGGGCGCGTGGATGGGTTCGGTGGGCGCGGTGGCGCGCGCGCGGGACGCGGGCGCGTGATGACGATGTCGTCGTCGTCGTCGTCGTCGTCGTCTCGCGTGATGCTCGCGGACGATGATGGGGCGCTGACGATCGAGGTGACGCCAGAGACGACGTTTGAGGCGGTGATTGGCATCGAAACGCACGTGCAGTTGAACTCAAAGACGAAGGCGTTTTGTCGATGCGCATACGCGTACGGCGCCGAACCGAATACGAGAATTTGCCCAGTGTGTATGGGGTTTCCTGGGACGTTGCCGGTGCTTAATTCGGCGGTGGTGAAGAAGGGCATCGCGATTGGTACGGCGTTGAACGCGAAGATTCGTCGAACGTCAAAGTTTGATAGAAAGCAGTACTTTTATCCAGATTTACCGAAAGGATATCAGATTTCGCAGTTTGACGAGCCGTTGTGTTACGATGGAGTGATTGATGTGGTATTACCCGTGGAAGATGGCGGTGGGGTGAAGCGCGTGGGCATCACGCGCGCGCATTTGGAGGAGGATGCGGGCAAGCTCACGCACGCCGTCGGCGAAGATGGGAAGAAGTACTCCTACGCGGATTTCAATCGCGCGGGTGTGGCGCTGTTAGAGATTGTCACTGAGCCGGATTTGCGCACCGGACGCGAAGTCGCGGCGTACGGTGCAGAGTTAAGACGAATTGTGCGATTTTTGGAGGCGTGCGACGGCGACATGTCGCGCGGATCGATGCGTAATGACGTCAACGTGAGTATTCGGCCCGTAGGACGTGAGACGTTCGGTACCAAAGTTGAAGTGAAAAACATGAATTCATTCAACGCCATGGCGCGCGCGATTGACTACGAAATCGCGCGCCAAGAAGAGTTGATTAGGGCTGGAAAGGTGCACGAAATCGTGCAAGAGACGCGCACGTGGGACGAAGGCGCGCAAAAGACGGTGGCCATGCGTAAGAAAGAAGGCTTGGCTGACTATAGATACTTCCCAGAGCCAGATATACCTCGTTTGAAGCTTTCTGACGCGTTCATTGAAGAAGTCGTCCGCACGATGCCGGAATTACCGAGCGCGGTGCGCGCGAGGTACGCCGCGCTCGGTTTGCCTCAAGCCGACGTGCAAGTCATCGCCGAAGACAAGACGTTCGTGGCGTACTTTGACGCTGCGCTCGAATCGCCATCGAAACCAACGCCCAAGCAAGTTGCAAATTGGCTCACGGGTGACATCATGGCGTATTTAAAAAACTCAAAGATGGACATCGCGCAACTCCCGTTGTCCCCAGCCGATTTGGGTGAATTTTGCGCGTTGATTGATTCCGGCGCCATCAGCGGTAAAATCGGCAAAGACCTCCTCCCAACGCTCCTCGAACGCGGTGGCAGCGCCAAAACCCTCGTTGACGAGCGTGGGTTGTCCCAAATCTCCAACCCAGACGAAATCAAAGCCTTGGTCCAGGGCGTGCTCGACGCCAATCCAAACCAACTCGAGCAATACCGAGCGGGCAAAACCAAACTCAAAGGCTTCTTCGTCGGCGCGTGCCTCAAAGCCAGCGGCGGTCGCGCCAACCCCTCACTCGTGGACGAAATTTTACAACGCGCGTTGGACCAACACTAGAATCACGCACACGCGACATTTGCAATGTATACTTTACGTGACCGTCGACCATCCGCGCGCAGCCCTACCCAAGCCACCGTGACGTCACGCGCGTGGCATACGGATCGCCGCGCATCGATCGCCCATCACCCGCGCACGCGACCGCCCATCCCCCCCGCGCGCGCGCTTAAAAATTACAATAAATTACAACCACTAGTCTTCGCGCGCGTTCGCCCCAGTGTAACCCGTCGCGCGCGCGTTTGCGTCGACAATGCGTGACAATCCGATCGCGTGTGGCCGCGATCCGACGACGCGGCGTGAAGATTATCCACAACCGCCACACTGTACGCGTCATACCGTCGCGCGTTCGTGACGGCCCGACACCCGGCGCGCGCACACGCACGCACACGTCACACACGGGTTTTAATTCACGCGCCCTCCTTCGCACGTCGCCGGCATGTTTCGTCGTCGGTGCGCGGATGTCATTAAAAGCGCGTGCGCGAGGGCCCCTGGGGGATCGTCCGCGCTCGCGCACGAATCGTCGATGACGGCGCGTACGTCGCACGTCGGCGCGCCGTCGACGATGACGAATGTTTTGTCTTCGTCCGGTGCGCGCGCGCGCGGGGCGGTGGCGAGCAAGACGCCGGGTTCGGCGGCGGCGTTCGCGACGCGGGCGAGCGCGCAAGGGGTCATGGCGTCGGCGCGCGCGGCGTTGACGTCCAAGGCGTACGGTGCGCGTAGCGTGAGCACGGCGACGATGACGCGATTGGATACGTTTGAACGTCGTCATAACAGTGCGAATGATGCAGAAGTTGCGGAGATGTGCGCGGTGGTTGGGTACCCGAACATCGACGCGTTGATCGACGCCACGGTGCCCAAGAACATTCGTTTGAGCAAGATGATGGATTTGGGCAAGTACACCAAGGGGCAAACGGAAACTGAATTCTTGGACAAGTTCAAGACCATGGCTTCGAAGAACAAGGTGTTTAAGAACTACTTGGGGACGGGTTACCACGGTACGAACGTGCCGACTGTGATTTTGCGAAACATTTTGGAAAATCCGGGGTGGTACACGCAGTATACGCCGTACCAAGCCGAAGCGTCCCAAGGTCGTCTTGAATCTTTGTTGAACTTCCAAACGATGATTACGGATTTGACCGGTATGCCGTTGTCCAACTCGTCTTTGTTGGATGAAGGCACCGCGGCGGCTGAAGCGATGACGATGTGCTCGGCGTTGAACCGCGGCAAGAAGCCCAAGTTTTACGTCTCCAACAAGTGCCACCCGCAAACGATCGAAGTCGTCAAGACTCGCGCGGATGGTTTGGGTTTGGAAGCCATCGTGGGTGATGAATCTACGTTTGACTACAACGCCAAGGACGTGTGCGGGGTTTTGGTTCAATACCCGGCGACGGATGGTTCTGTTATCGACTACAAGCCGATCGTGCAGAAGGCCAAGGCGAGCGGTATCCGCGTCGTCGCCGCCGCTGACTTGTTGTCTCTCACCGTCTTGACCCCGCCGGGTGAATGGGGTGCGGACATCGTCATCGGTAGCTCCCAGCGCTTCGGTGTGCCCATGGGTTACGGTGGCCCGCACGCCGCTTTCTTGGCCACCACGGATGACTGCAAGCGTTTGATGCCGGGCCGCATCATCGGTATCTCCATCGATGCTGAAGGCGCGCCGGCTTTGCGTATGGCTATGCAAACGCGCGAGCAACACATTCGCCGTGATAAGGCGACGTCCAACATTTGCACCGCGCAAGCGTTGTTGGCGAACATGGCTGCCATGTACGGTATTTACCACGGCCCTGAAGGCTTGAAGGCGATCGCCACCAAGGCGCACAACTTTGCCGCTGTCTTTGCCGCCGGTTGCGAAAAGCTTGGCTACAAGAACACCACGCCGGAGTTCTTCGATACCATCACGTTGAAGTGCCCGAAGGGCTCCGACGCGATCGTTAAGGCGTGCGCCGACGCTGGCATGAACATTCGCCGCATGGATGCCGACCACGTGTCCTTGGCGTTTGACGAAACCACGGACATTGCCGATGTTGACGCTCTTTTCAAGGTTTTCGCCGCCGGCCAAACCGCGCCGACCGTCGAGCAAATCGCGCCGAGCGTGCAAACCAGCTTCCCGATGGAGCGTAAGTCTGCTTTCATGACTCACCCGGTTTTCAACGCCTACCACAGCGAGCACGAAATGCTCCGCTACATCAAGCGCTTGGAAGAGAAGGATCTTTCTTTGGTGCACTCTATGATTGCTCTCGGTTCTTGTACGATGAAGCTCAACGCGACGACGGAAATGGTTCCGATCACGTGGCCTGAGCTCGCGAACATTCACCCGTTCGCACCCAAGGAACAAACTCTCGGTTACCAAGAAATGTTCAGAGATCTCGAAGCGCAGCTTTGCGAAATCACTGGCTTTGACGCCATGTCTCTCCAACCGAACTCTGGTGCGTCTGGCGAGTACGCCGGTTTGATGGCCATCCGTGCCTACCACCAATCTCGCGGTGATTCCCACCGTGACGTGTGTATCATTCCGGTTTCCGCGCACGGCACCAACCCGGCGTCCGCGGCGATGTGCGGCATGAAGATTGTCGTCATCGGCACCGACGCCAAGGGTAACATTAACGTTGCCGAGCTCAAGGCTGCCGCGGAGAAGCACTCCGCCAACTTGGCTGCGTTGATGGTCACCTACCCGTCCACGCACGGTGTGTATGAGGATGATATCAGAGAAATCTGCGACACTATTCACGCGCACGGCGGTCAAGTGTACATGGATGGCGCCAACATGAACGCCCAAGTCGGCTTGACGTCCCCGGGTTTCATCGGCGCTGACGTGTGCCACTTGAACTTGCACAAGACTTTCTGCATCCCACACGGTGGTGGTGGCCCTGGTATGGGCCCGATCGGTGTCAAGGCGCACTTGGCGCCCTTCATGCCGGATCACCCGTCCATGAAGGAAGGTGCCGTCCCCGTCGGCGGTGACAAGCCGTTTGGTGTCGTCTCCGCTGCCCCGTACGGGTCTGCGCTCATTTTGCCCATCTCTTACTCGTACATTGCGATGATGGGTTCCGAAGGCTTGACCAACGCGTCCAAGCGCGCGATTCTCAACGCCAACTACATGTCCAAGCGCTTGGAGGAGTACTACCCGGTGCTCTTTAGCGGTAAGAATGACACGTGCGCGCACGAATTCATTCTCGACATGCGCCCGATCAAGGATGCCACTGGCGTCGAAGTCGAAGACATCGCCAAGCGTTTGATGGATTACGGCTTCCACTCGCCGACGATGTCCTGGCCGGTGGCTGGTACGTTGATGATTGAGCCCACCGAGTCTGAGTCCAAGGCTGAGCTCGACCGATTCTGCAACGCGCTCATCTCCATTCGCGGCGAAATTCGCGACATCGAGACTGGCAAGGCGGATCGCGAGAACAACGTGTTAAAGCATGCGCCGCACACGGCCAAGTCTTTGTGCAACTGGGGTGACCGTCCGTACTCTCGCGAGCTCGGAGCGTTCCCCGCGGAGTGGGTCAAGCAACACAAGTTCTGGCCGCAAACGTCTCGCATCGACAACGTGCATGGTGACCGCAACTTGATTGCCACGCACGTACCGGTCGAACAAATGGAGACCGAGTCCGCGACGGCTTAATTTAGGAATTAATCAATGTTCCGCGCGTCGAGTGCGTCTTAGTCGCTCTATGACGCTTCGCGCGAAACTGTTCATCCCCCGCCAAACATCTTCGTGTATTTTTTAGGTTCACCGAAGTCATGTGTAATTACTGCAAACCGAAATATAATCATGCTCTAATACTAAAATAATTCCTCTATGTGTCTAATGATTCTACGCTATGGGTATTGCACCGCGCCGCGGCGTCGTTGATTGCGGACAAGCAACGCTTCGGCTTCTTCGTCGACGCCATCGTCGCGTCCGTCAAATTTTGCGTACATCGTGTTCGCCACCAAAGCCGCGGCCCAGACTACGACGCACAACACCGCAGCGAGTTGTAAATACATAGTCGACATGTCATCACCATCGACACGCGCGCGCTCGTCTTGTAACCCACCCCGAGCGTACTCGCCCACCGCGCCCGACGCTTCTTCGTACTCGCTCCGCCTTGCGATGCCTTGCGCGTCGTACGACCTCCCAATACCATGATCATCATTCACATCATCGTACTCATCCTCATTGCCACGCATATCCATTATCTCACTCCCTTCGCGCGCATCCACCCCCTCGAGATCGTCCTGAAGCGCTATCGTCGGACAACACGCGTGTCGAGCGCCTCCATCGCGCGGACAACACCCCGCGGCGCTCGCACAACATCCCATATTCAACCCGTCACCATTCGGACAGCACCCATCGTACGACGGCCCAGTGTACCACACACGCGACCGCGCGCGATTCTCATCCATTGTTCCTCGCTGCGCGGTGCAGCAGGCGAGGTAGACGCCGTACGCATCGGTGGTTTCCGAGCTCGGGCAACACCCACCCGTGGCGCAACACCCCAGGATCTCCCCGCCCGCGTCGCCGCCGCCGCCGCCGCCGTTCTCGGGGAGCGGGCAGCACCCATCGTAGGATGGACCTTCGTACGTGATGACGTCGTACGCGCGCGCGGCGTCTTCGGCGAGGAAGTTGGCGCGCAGGGGCGTCGTCGCGGGGTTGACTTGAGCGGCGATCGGCGCGGCGCTGACGACGCGCATGACGCTCATGGCGACGGCTGCGGCGATGGCAGCGCCGCGCGAGCGCGGCGGCATTGTTGTTTGATGCCCTGCGTGCGCGCTCGACGAGCGGCGGAGACGCGCGCGCGTCGACGTGTGACGACGCGTATGGACTGGGTGTTGAAGACGTCGTCGGTTTGTTGTTGGTGTTAAAATAATAACGGGAACTAGTGCGCCTGTGTGGCGGTGGCGAGGCTATCCATGGCGAAAGAGACAATATTACGTTGATGCTGCAACGCGGCGAGGGTGATTGAAGACGCGGCAAAGTCGTCGTCGCGAATGACGACGAATGAGTCGTCTTTGGCAGCGTCTGTGGCGGCGTCTTTGGTCGACGTCGACTTGGCGACAGGTTTCGCCATGCCTTCGTCGCCTTCGTCGCCTTCGTCTTTGGAGAGAGATAAGGAGACTTCATCGGCAAGCGCATCGCGATCCATCGCGAGCCACGCGTCGATGGCTTGGCGTAAACCTTTGGCTGACCGACGTTTTTGTTCATCCGTCAGCTGCGTTTTACATTCGACGTCGTCTGGAGCGCACGGGTAATCCGCGTACGCAAATAACTCTTCATCCCCATTCGCCGAGGGTGGAAGCGCCAAACCTTCAGCCTCGAGTGCGATGTAAGCAGTGGTGACGAACCCGGCGAAGAGTTTTGGGGCGTCGGCGGAGCGACCAAACATCCCGCGACGCGTGCCTTCGACGTCAAATTCCGGAGCTTCCACCGCGCTCGTTATTTCATCCGCTGAAATGCCGTTCTCAAACGCAGCGAGTGCGGCGGCAACGAATGACTTGTATCCTAATGGGTGCCCTGTGAGCACGGAAAAGAAGCCTACGAGCATTTCTGCCGCGAGCTCGCGCGCTGGGGTGCGTTCGCGGCGGCACCACGCGAGCGCAACTTGAGCCTGAGACTCACTCTCTACATCGTCCATGCTCGCCGAGATGGACTCTGAATCTTCTTCCGCCGCCGTAAGCGCTAACCTAGCGCTCATCAACCCACGTTCAAGCTCGAGCATTTCTCGCGTGAGTAACGTGAGCTTGCAATTTGAACGCATCAACGCCTCTCCAGGCGACGGGCTACGGGACGACCCCGCCCCAGCGAAACGTCTCTCCAGCTCCATTCTCTTCAAAGTGTACCCCGCATCGGCGCTCTTGTGCGTGGCTTCAATATATTTCAACATCCCTCTCGCCTCCGGGTCAGCTTCTTCCATCAACGCATCGACGTTGACGTCGTTCCCCGCATCTTCGTTTGCGGTTTCGTCGCTCGCGCCCGCACGACCACCCTTTTCACCCATAAACCGCATCGTCAAGTGCACCATCGCCACCGAGCTCGCAAACGCATCTTGTTCGCTCATACCTAATCTAATTACGCTCGATAACCCCATCATCGCCGCTTCTATCCGCGCATCTTGTACCGTCGCGCCCAAACGATACGCCTCCGCCGCGCGCGCAACAAACTCCTGGTGCGCAAACCTCGACCCACGCCTGATGGCTAAAAACGACGGCACGAGCGCGCGTATGGCTCGCGTTCGCCCCACATCCTCCGCCGTCGTCCCATCGCGCGCGTCACTACTGCTCGCAGCGCTCGATGTCGTCACAATTCTCAGCCGCGCCATCGACGTCGATGGTGTCACCCTTCGCGGCGCGAGCTCACTCGCGTGCATCGCCCGCATCGTCGCGCGCGATGGTGACATCGTCGCAGACGTCATCGATGCCAACATCCGCGTCGTCGTCGTCGTCGTCGTCGCACCGGCGCGCGCGATTATGACAACCTGAGTCGGTGCGCACCGTGGATTCGTCACATCTCGCCACGACGCTAAGAATGCGACGATTATTCGCGCAACCCGCGGACGAGACGCCGCTGGCGTGGCGCACCGTGGGCGCAATACAGTTGTTCTCGGTCGCGAGCACCGCGGCGACGACGGCGCTGTTCTCCATCGCGTACTTTATGGCGAGGCATTTCGACCGCGAGCTGAGCGAACACGCGCTGGCGCTGCGCGCGGGCGTGCTGACGAGCATAAAGCCCGCGGCGAGCGCGGTGTCGGCGTTCGCATGGGGGGCGATGGGCGATAGGTTCGGGTTCGCGCGCATCATCGCGGTGAGCGGCGCGGCGCACGCGGCGGCGACGGTGGCGTTTGGCTTTAGCGCATCGTTTGGCGCGGCGTGCGCGCTGCGGGCGGTGCAAGGGTGCGTCGATGGCATGGTTGTGATGCAAAAACCTGCGTTGGCGTTAGTGAGTGACGGTACAAATGCGGCGAGAGCGTTCGCGACGACTGGGGTGGCGTACGGGACGGCGTCGGCGTTTGCGCCAGCGTTATCCGCGCTTTTAGCCGAACCGTGCACGTCGTGGGCGAGGTTTCAACGCGACGCGGCGTCGTGTCCGAAGCTTTTGGCGAGGTATCCGTTCTTTTTGTCAAATGTTTGGATACTGGCGTTGGCGCTGCCCGCGTTGGTGTCGTTTTGGAGGGGTTGGTTGGATGTGGACGACGCGGATGAAGACGTCGTCGTCGAGCTCGAGTTACTTTCGGTGAACGACGACGATAGTGCTGGTTCTGGCGCCAAGGATGGCGCTAGTAAATGCGTAGAAAATCAAAAGATAGTAGAAAACCAAGACGTGCCGTGGTTTCGAGACGTCAACGTGAAGACAGCCATCGCGAGTCAAGTCGGATGTACATTTGTCGTTTTGACTGGCGCGGAAACGACACCGCTGTGGATGGCGACGTCTATTCAGAGCGGTGGACTGGGATGGACGTCTGTGGATATCGGGTTGTTTGGTACCGTCATGGGATTCACAATTTTATTCTTTCAAATTTTTTTGTTTACGAAGCTCGTGCGACGTTTTGGCATCGTGACGCTGTTGCCGTTTGCATTGGCGATTAACGCGGTGGTCTTTCCGCTTCACCCAATCGCGCACGAGTTGGCAAAGCGATCGAAATCTTTGGCATGGGCCGTTGTCATTATCTTGGGGTTCGCCCGCGGGATGTCCGGTCCGATTATCATGGGTGGGAGCTCGTTGATTCTGAACAACGCGTCGCCTCGCCGCGCTCTTGGCGCTGTAAACGGATTTAGCGGGACATTTTCAAATGCTGGTCGAGCCATAGCACCTTTACTCGGTGGTGCACTCGTGGCGATGATGGTCAGCATGAAACCTAGCACACCGGGACGAACGGTGTGGCCATTTATGGTGATTTCGTTGGGATTTCTATCGTTGACGTTGTATAGTCGCAAATTGTCGCTTGAATTGAACAAACCGCGCGCGCGGTAAACTTTCTTCTTTTAGTACAGTACTGTAGTAGATTTCTTGTATTACATTCGCAGTAGCAGCAACACTAGTAAAGTCACACGATTGTTTTATACATCACTTCGTTTCGCTCTCGCGTGTTCACGCCACGGCGACGCGACACAGCGGGCACTGTCCTCGACGCGATAACCATGCGTCTAAACAATTCGCGTGAAACGCGTGCTTGCATCGCGGGACAGTCTTCACGACGTCTCCTTCGACGTATGACTCTAAACACACCGCGCATGAAACGTCGGCGCATGAACCGTCACACGTCTTTGTAACCGTCGTGCGCGGTAAACACGCGATGTCGTCCTCGCTCGCTGGAGGCGCGCCCGAGGTGGGCACGTCCCCGCCGCTCCCCGTCAACGCCTCAAACGTCATCTCACGCGCCGTAATCATGCGTAAAACCTGACTAACGTTCATCGTGTGCGAAAAAGACAAGTGCAGCACCCGTCGCTCGCCGTCTCGATCGGTAAACACCGCGTACGAGTACGAACCGCTCTCCGGCGCGCTCTCTGGCGCGTTCTCAGGCAGCTCCACCCCCAAAGTCTCCAGCAACACCGTCGCCCCGGCCACAGCGCCGGTCAACGCACCACGAATAACCCCACGCGCGCTGGCATAGCCCGCCACCGCGCCCGCGATGGCCCCACACGTCGTGCCCGTCACGAGCAACGCCGCCTTGGCGCTCGCGCGAAGCGTGCGCTCGCACAAGCGCACGACCCGCCACGCCCCCTGTCGCCGCGCGCGGTGCTGCCTCCACGACGGCGCCGACGCAGTCGCTCGTCCAGTCGCGTGCTGCGGCGTCGACGACGTCGTCATCGCGACGTCCTCGGGCGCGGTAACGACGCGGAACCTGATTCACAAATGCACGCCGCGGTCCAACCGTCACCGCGTCTGCGTCACGCGTCGTCCACGCGCCGCGTCGCGCCGCGATCCGTGACGATGCGTTACCACCCGACGCGTCGAGTTCGTCGCGCGCTCGTCCGCCCGTTCGCGCGTCCGCTCGACGCACACTTCGGCGGCGTCGTCGAATGAGGGCGCCGACAGCGCTGACTGGACACCTGATATGTTAAGCGCATTCGCGGCGCCGTCGGCCGACGACGCGCGCGTTCGCGGCGGCGACCGGTTCGGACGACGCGAAACATCCGCATGCACACCATCCGCGCGAGACGCGGCGCCGCGACGCGTCGTCGGCGCGAACCGCGCGACCGAGGCGCGGAGCTCGGCGGGCCTCGGCAGAGCTCGACGCGCCATGTTCGCCGCTCCAGCGACGGGCGTCGCGCGGTTCGCGCCGACGACGCGTTCGATGAAAGGTTCGTGGCCATCGGTGCGCGGTGCGCGCGACGCGCGATTCGCGCGCGCGGTGCGTCGCGCGACGACGGGGGACGATGAGACGGATGACGTTGCGCGGGATCCACCGTCGTCATCGTCATCGAATTCGAATTCGACGCCGGATTTCCCATCGATCGACGACGAACGCGCGCGAGGGAAAACTATAGCGCTCGCGGCGTTCGCGACGGGCGTGTTTGCGTTCGGGGTGTCCACGACGAGCGGCGTCGGGAGCGGAGATGCGATCGCGGGCGCGAATTTGTCCCAGCTCGAAAAGCGTTCGACGTCGCTCGACGCCGCGCTTTCGAGTGGAAAGCCCACCGTACTGGAGTTCTACGCCGATTGGTGCGAAGTGTGCAAAGAGAGCGCACCGACGGTATACGCGGTGGAGACTGCGCACGCGAACGGGGTGAATTTCGTCATGTTGAACATCGATAACACCAAGTGGGGAGGCGAGTTGGACGCGTACGGCGTGGACGGGATACCGCACTTGGAATTTTTAGATAAAGACGGCGTCAGTGAAGGATTTATTGTGGGCAAGTTTCCCAAAGAAGTGCTCGAGGCGAACGTCGCGGCGCTTGAGCGCGGGGAAAAGACGCTGCCGTATGCAAAAAAGTATGGTTTGGCGACGACGGTGCAAGCGCCGGATATCGTCGCTGGGGCGTCGTCGGTGGGCGACCCGCGCGGAGGGATCGTGCCCCCAAGCACCGATCCTCGCGCGCATGGATAGAGAAGCACACGTCTACAGGACTAGATGTAGCGGCAATGTATTTATTATATTTTACAAATCAATCAGTCAACGTCGACGCGAGCCAACGCCGTGGAGGACGCGCTCGCGCTCGCGTTCGACGCCTCCTCCAGCCGCGCCACATCGCCATCCTTGACGTGGCAAAACAACGACCCTTTATTCCCTACGCTCACGCGCATCGTGTCGTCGAGATAAATCTGTTCAACCCATCCTTTCCCAGCCCCAGGGCGCGGCTCGAGCATAAACGTCTTGAGCGTCGTCCCGCCCACGCGCACGTCCACCGTACTAATCACCACCTCGCTCCGCACCTCGCTCACAGCCTCACACGACGCCTTGGCATCGATGACAACTGGACCAAGTTCGACGACGTTGGCCAACGCGTTGCTCGCGATGATTTGATAATTCCTCGCCGCCTTTCCAAACGCGCGTTGAAACGGGTTCGCCGTCGACGCCTGCGCGCTCCAAATCAACCTCCATTTCCCGAGCAACCGCGCATCTCGCGCCGGTGCGCGCGCCTCACCATCATACAGCGTTCCAAGTTCATCAATCACCGCCGTAATCGCCTCGTCAGGGGCTTTACGCTCGATTAAACTCATGAGCTCTTCCCTGGCGCCGAGGAGCTGAAGTTCAACTTTTCGCCTCGGATCGAACACCTGCACGCGCGCCGCGTCTTCGCTCGCGCCGCCGCCCGTCGCCCGCATCGCGCTCGCCCGTCTCCACCGCCCCATCGCCCGCGCGGGCGCCCGCACGCGCGCGGGCGCGCGCGACTGCGCCAAAACCATCGCGTGCGCCGACGTGTGCCGCAATGATCGCGTCATCATCAATCACTCCTTCGCCACTCCTCGCCGCGCACGACGCCCTCGCGCGCATCGCGACGACGACACAGACGCCATGTCCGGCATCGGATCCGGCTACGACCTGAGCACGACGACGTACTCCCCCGACGGGCGCGTGTTTCAAGTGGAATACGCGAGCAAAGCCGTGGACAACGGTGGGTTGACCATCGGCGTGGCGTGCGCGGATGGCGTCGTGATCGGGTGCGAGACGTTGGTGCCGTCCAAGTTACACACGCCGAATACGACGCGGCGCATAGGTGCGGTGGCGCGGCACGCGGGGATCGGGGCGAGCGGATACGCGCCGGATGCGCGCGCGGTGCGCGATCGAGCGCGCGCCGAGTGCGCGCAGTATAAATCCTTTTACGGCGACGCCATTCCTGGGAAATTACTCGCCGATCGCATGGCGCACTATTATCATTTGTTTACGTTGTATTGGAGCGTGCGACCGTTCGGGTGCGCCAGCGTGCTCGCGGTGAAGGATTTCGACGGCTACCACTTGTACACGTTGGAGCCGAGCGGCGAGTGCGCGAAGATGCGCGGCGCGTGCGTCGGTAAGGGCAAATCCGCCGCGAAAACCGAGGTGGAAAAGTTTAATTTTAGCGAAATGAAGTGCGAAGAAGCGGTGAGAGAGGTGGCGCGGATTATTTACGCCACGCACGATGTCAAAGATAAAGACTTTGAGTGCGAGTTGAGCTGGATTTGCGACGCGAGCGCGGGCGAGTTTCAGCGCGTGCCAGACGCGTTGGCTGAGCCGGCGCGCGCCGCCGCCGCCGCTGCCGTCGCTGGCGATGCCGACGCCATGGATGCGACGTAGACGTGGTGCACCGACGGCATCCACCGCCGCTACAGCGGTCCACTACCACTACTACAGTACTACTACTTTTAGTCTCCGCATAGACCTCGCGACGCGTTGTCAACGACAGACGCACGACGCGACTTTCTCCTCACCTCTCATCGCCAACGAACCGAAACCACAACTACCATTGAGCGCGCGCCTCGATGCCCGCGACTGCGACCGCGACCGCGACCGCGATGCCACGAGCGCGTCTTCTCGCGTCCGCAGTGGTAGTTACTCCGCTGACTGCTGCTCACGCCTCAGTCGACGACGCGCGAGACGCGTGCGCGCGCGCGTGCGGCTCGACGGCGACGGTGCGATACCCCGACGTCGCCCGGCGGCGACGCGCGCGGCGTTGGTGCGCGTGCGCGCACGCGGCACGAGCGTTGACGCACGGCGTGAAGATGTTTTTGGTGTTGTTGTCCATGTTTTCGGCGTCGTTGACGACGTGTCGCGCGCGCGATGTGCGCGGTGCGCGGGCGTTCGAAGTACACGCGTATATTCCAGAGTACCGGGACGCGTCGCGAGCGGCGGAGGCGTGCGCGCACGCGCAAGGGGCGCGCGCGCGCGTGCTGGCGTTTAGCGCCGAGTTTAGCGCCGACGGTTCGGTGAGCGACGCGGGGCGCGCGCTGGTGACGCGCGGGAGCATCGAACAGCGCGGTGTCGCTGTACCGTGTGCGTTTGATTTAGTAATCGGTGGCGGAGGGCGCAGTGGGGCGTTCGCGGCGGCGTTACGTGGAGACGGCGCGGAGACGGCGGCGCGAGAGGCGGCAAAGGCGGTTCGAGCGCGCGCGTACGACGGCGTGAGCTTCGATTGGGAGTACCCGCAGACGGCGAGCGATTGGCAAGCGTACGCCGCGCTGGTGTGCGCGACGAAGAGGATTTTGGGCGATGGCTATCGCGTGAGTTTTTCCATACACCCGAGCGCGGATACGTTTGAGTACGTGAAGACGTTTCGCGATATCACGGATTGCGCGGACGCCGTGTACGTCATGGCGTACGACTTTTCGCCGACGAATGAACGACTGAATGATGGACATAGCTCGCTCAGTGCGGTGGTTGGGTTGCTCAAGTACATTAAGTCGTCTAAAGTCGTTGAAGACGCGTCAAAATTCATGCTCGGGATTCCATTGTACGGCAGACGCGTGAGTAATTTTGGCGACGCCAAGACGTACGAAGACCTCGTAAGCGCGATGGGGGACTCGTTCGAGCCAAGTCGTACATTCGTCGATGGCGTAGTGTTCAATTCTGTTGAAATCGTGCGTGCGAAAGTTCGCGAGGCGAAGAAATTTGGTTTCGGCGGAGTCATGGTGTGGGAGCTCGGCCAAGACGTGCCGATCGAAGAAGTCGGCGTGTCGTTATTCGACGCTATTTTAGAGGAAGCCGCGACAGTTGACGACGGCGAGAGGGAATATCTTCATGAAGACCTGTAACAATAAGAGAGTGTTGTCGTAACTACGTACTAGACTATTTTCCGGACTACTGGCGCAGCGCGACTAGTCGCGTTTCATGGGCGGCGCGACTACGCGAAACAACGACGTAAACATCGCGGCGATGGATCCCAGAAACGACCCACCACGAACCATGACCCAAATCCAAATCTTTTCACCGCCAAATCTAGCGTACAAGTTTGTCATCCACGCCAACCAATTCCAAACGCCCGCCGCGTTTTCGCTCCAACGCTCATCATTCGCCCATCTCCCTCGACGATGACACCCCAACTTTTCCCAAAATCCCAATCCATCATCATCGTAACGCTCTAGAAGTTTAATCGTTTGTAGATATTTCGCGCTCTTCCACCCAAACAGCGCCGGGAACACCAATCGCGGGCCACCGTGTTCGCGAGACAACATCGAGCCGCCGCCGTCTTCTACGGCAAGAAACGCTCCCGCGCAGTCTCGCGAATCCACACCCACGGTGTAACCATCCGATGCGATCTGATACACGCACGCGTACGACGCCAGCGCGTCGTCTCCGAACGCGCATCGCAGCACGGCGTCCAAGTCGACGCCGCGAAATGTCAACGCTTCGCACGTCCACCCGGTGACGCAGTGCCAAGAGTGATTGCTAAACTCGCTCCACGCGCCCCCGTTCGCGGCTTTGAGCTCAGCCAAGGTGACTTTCGTGCTCACACGACCGATACACTCGATGGCGAACGCGTCACCGAGCGCCCAGGGATCGTGCGTCGGCGGAATCGGGCGTCCCAAGTCGAGTTTTATCCACGAGCGCACGACGCGTTGCCCACGCGGCGCGGACGATGCCAGCGCGGACGTCGATGGCGTGGATTGTGCGCGCGCGCGTAGCCGCGCTTTGTGTTCTACGTGTTTGGCGACGACGGGGTCATTGAGATCGATCGTTGACATTGCGCGTGGCGCTGTGTGGTGTTACAAAAAGCGAACGCGTTGTTTCTATTCGCAATACGCCGAAGCGCCGCGAACGCTTTCTATGTTCAATGGAAACAAGAATGGCGAGTAGATTTCATACGCGATGTCATCGCCTAGACCCRAACCGCGTAATCTGCACCCGGGACAGAGCGCGAATCCGTCACGAAAGCGTATTTGAAACGCGTCCCGCGCGGGCGAAATCGAGAGCGTGGAATAGTCGCACACCTGCCCGTGGCATCGCGTGAAGAATTGCTCGGGGTCCTGCGCGATGCCATCTTCACCAACGTTCGGAAAGATTTTAAAATCAAACGGCAAATTAATGACGACGTCACTCATGTCATAGCCGACCGATCCGCGGTTTTCAACGTCGATTTGAATTCGTAAAAACGCGTCGTAGCCGGGCGAGCCCAATTGAACCGCTTGACGCGTCGGCGTCATCGCGTCTACTCGCGACGGATAGGACTTTACCTTGAATGAAAAATCAATATCCGCAGGAAAACACGTGCGTTTACGCGGCAGTGGTGCGTCGACGACGGTTGAGATCGGTACCACTGGGCCGAGCGGCTGAAGTAGAGCGCCGGCGTCAATGATTGGATGGTACTTGTCGTGCTTGACAACAAAAGATCGACCTTCGGAGTCGCCACGCAAAACGCATCCCGGGCATAACTTTAAGCTCGTGAGAAAACGCACTTCGAGCGCGTCGGCGGTGACGCGACGCTCGATTCCAGGGCACACGTTGGTGCCGTTGTACCGACCGCGCACAAACGACCAATAACATACCGAGACGTCCCAATCGCTCGGAAACGCCTTGGTTTCGGCGTCGAAACCGCCGCCTGCGATGTATACCGTCCCGGGAAATCTCAACCGCAACATTTTACCCTCCAAATCCGTCTCGGTCGTACCGTCGTTCGTGATGGTGAGCTTGGCGATGAGCTCAACGACGCGTCCGTCGCGCCAGACGCCTTCGTACGTCGACTCAACGCGCAAGACATCCGGTGCGAAAAGGTCCCGCGCCGCTATCGCATCCGTGACTCCGCACGCTGCGCCGCACACTAGAATGAGAGCACTAATCAATCGTAGCTTCATGACCTTTGTCTTCGCGTTGTGAGGTGCCGCGCGCATGTGTCGTCCACATGTTTCCACATGTCGTTGTTAGCCGTCGACGGCGCGGTACCACGCGTTCATGGGCCTTACCTTTTCAAGCTCCGACGCAAACATATCGCACAATAAGTCCTCATCTTTTCGCACGTCACGCTGCGAGTCATATATCACCACATCCTGCCCTAATTCGTACTCGACGACGCGGCGTAAGACGCCGCACGACGCGTCTCGCGGAATCGAACAAAATGGAAATTCCAAACCCGCCCTCGACCTCGCATCCCAATGTGGGCGCAGCGTGACGTGCAACATCGCCGGTGGCACAACATCTACCGTGACTCGCTCATCATCTATCATCTCGACGCGTTCGGCGTCAGATGCGCCGACGTCGCCGTTTCGCGCCGCCGTCTCGACATTTGGCGTTTCCGTCGCCTCCGTCTTCGCCTTACGTGCCTGCGCCGACGCAGTACGAAACACCTGCACGCCGCCGTACCCAAAAATATCAAACAAAACACCCAACGCACGCGCATCCTCGGCTGCATCGACGTCCTCAGCCCTCGCGCCGCGTAAAGCTTTCGCTACGACGGCGTCGAACGCCTCGTCTCGCGCGAACCGTTTCATGCCTTCCCCGTCATACGCATCGCCACACGTCGAGCAATTCGAATCCCTAGCGCGCGACGCGATGAACACACCACCAACACGTCAGTTACCGCGCGTTCGATCGTCCGTGGACGCGCGCGCGCGCCACAGTCGCGCGCATTCCATGCACTTTTGACTTACCTGTCACACATCCGAGCGCACGCTTCACACACGCGGTGCTCGCACGTTCGCGGGCGATACGCGCGGCGCACCGTGCCGTGACACAGCGAACATCGCGATACGCGCATGTCACGACGCACGACGTGGTTGAACGCGACGGTGCGCGTGCGACGCGCGCGCGTTTCTGGCGGCATTCTCGCGCGCGCATGGGACGGAAATCTCGTTCGAGCAGCGGTGGCGGCGGCCCCGGTGGCCCCGGCGCGGTGACGGACGCGCCGGACGCGCCGCGATCGACCGCGGACGACGGCGAGGCGCCGATTACGGCGGCGACGGCGGCGACGGCGCGCGATTATGGTGTGATGGCAACAGAATCTTCATCAACTTTGACGCGCGTTGAGGCGCTCGAACGCGTGCGCGAGCTCGAAGCCAAGCTCAAGGGTGCGATAAAGAAAGGGAAAACTATTCAGCGCGAGCTCGAGACGCGCGAGAGAGAGCTTGAGGCGGCGCGTAAGGCGAGCGAGACGTCGTCAGCGTCGACGGGCGACGTCGGAACGCGAGCGCTCAAAGCGCTCGAGACGAAGCTCGCGGTGCAGAGTGCGGAGTGCGAGGCGTACAAGGCGGAGAATGAAAGCTTGCGAGAGAAGCTCGAGGCGCTTGCGGATGGCGACGACGAAGACGAGGAGAATGAGGAGGGTGGCGACGGTGGAGAGGCGACGAAGAAGACGCGCGCGGCGCTCGCCGAACGTACAGAGGAAAACGCCAAGCTTCGACGAGAGTTGAATGCGTTGCGCGCAGAGTTATCCAGCGTGATTGCGGCGACTAATGCCGAGCGTGCGGCGGCGGAAAATGCGAGGCGTGCGGCGGAGGTTGAAAAAGAGGCGGCGGCGACGGCGCGCGCCAACGCCGAGCACAGCTCCATGGAAAGCGCCCACGCCGTCGCCAAAGCCGATGGACGCGTGAGCACGCTTGAGGGCGAGATAGAACGTTTGAGCGAAGCCAACGTTCGCGCCGAAAGTCGATTGGCACATTTAAATGAAACTTTTGCATCGAAGCGGGACGAGTACGAGGCAAAAATCCTGACGCTTGAGCGCAGCGCCGAGCGGGGCGACGGCCTCGAACGCGCCGATACGCAGCGCTACGAAATAGAATTAAGCGCCACGCGTGAGGCTTTACGCGAGGCGAACGCCGAAGTGGCGCGTTTGAAGATGTCTGACGCCACAGAAAGCGCGCTCGCCGCGCGCGCGTCTGAATCGGTGTGGAAGGAACGCGCTCAAGCCGCCATGGCGGCTGCCGCAGCCGCGAAAGAGGCGTACGAACAAGAGTTTACCAATCGCCGCATGCAAAGTATTGACGGTGAGCAAGCATCTGTATCGAGCGCAAGCGACGTCTTGGCGGCCGAACGTCGAGCCAAGGATGCAGAAACAGCGCTTGCAGAATCGCGCGCCGAACTCGCCAAGCTCGCCGAACGCGTCCACGGCGACGTCGGCTCAAACACCTCTTTGATCAGCCAAGACGCGTCTCTCGCGTCACTTTCACGCAGACTCGCCGAATCCGAAGCCCTGGTTCTCAAGAAAAATGCCGAAATCGCATCGCTCACTCGAAGGTTCACCGACTTGGCGTGGCGCGCCTCCATGTCGCCGCCAGACGCCGACGCCGCCACATCATCCAAAGCCGACGCCGCGCCCTTACTCCTCCCAGCCGTGCGACGACAGAATAAGTACCGCGACATGGTCGTCAAGCACAGGAGATTCATTATCGGTGGCTATCTCACGCTGTTACACCTCTTAGCGTACGATTATCTGGCGCTCGTGTACTAGAACTTCCCGACGACGGACCGAAACCGTCGCCGCACGCAATTGCGAGATAGGGAGCGACGCCACGGTTGCGTATGCTCACGTAATATTAACAAGGATTTCACGCCGCAGATCAACGTTTCAAGTTTCACACGCATCGTCGTCGTCATCATCATCACTCGACGCGCGGTTGGATGGAGGGGTACAAAGACTCTGGCGCGCGAAGAGACACTTCACACTTGGCCATGCCTAAACCACTCGCTGACGTGCGAGCGCACGTGAGCGTGACGCTCAACGACGGCATTGATTCATCCGCGCCATTCATCGCCAAGCTCAAGCGCTTGGGCGCGCGCGCGTCCGCGAGGTTCCGCGATGATGGGTGCACGCACCTGGTGTGGCGAGGCGACGCCTCCACGCTCGCGCGCACCGTCGCGCGCTATCGCGACGCCAAGGCAAAAGACGTGGCCGTGGTGAGCCCATTGTGGATTACCGCGTGCGAACGCGCCGGGACGAAGGTGGACATCGCGTCGTACGTCGTGCGAGTGGCGAGCGCGACGCCGAGCGCCGCGTCAAAGTTTTCACGCGTCGCGACGCCGCCGACGGCGACGACGACCGCGGCGGCAGTGAAACTCGGGAAACGTCCGCGCGAGGTTGAAGTCGTGGATATTGAGCGCTATTCCAGCGCGTCGCGGTTGGAGCTCGAGGCGATGGCGGCGATTGCGGCGACGGTTTCGACGACGACGCAGCATAGACAAACGTGGGCAGACGTCGCGGGACGCGAGCCAAAGCGTCAGAAACCGGCGGGTGATTCCGCCACGGCTGACGACGACGCGAAAAACGACGCGAAAAACGACGCGACAAAGGAAAACGCCGCACCCGAGGCGCGCGCGCCGACGACAAAAACGTGGGCAGCCGTGGTCGCGGCGAAAGCCGACGCGGCGTAAACGCGGGACATGTTCCGCTGCGCGCGGTGCGGCGAAGAATCGAGCAGTCGCAACGCGTTATTTCGACACTTGCGCGCATCGCCGTGCGGCGTCGACGCGGGCGTCGCAGCGCCCGACACGGGCTCGAGCGTGGCGAAGAGCGCTTTGGCGTTTGCGTTTGACGCGGCGCGCCGAGACGGGTGCGCGAACACCAACTTTGCGCACGCCGAGCGCGCGGCGCGACCGCGGGACGGACCGCGCGGTCGCGATAAAAGGGTGCATGATTTGGAGTTGTCGAAAGAAGAGTGCCGCGCGCTGAATGAGCGTCGGCGCGAGCGTGCGGCGAAGAGAAAGTCTCAGCAGCCGCCGGCGCCGAGGACAGCCGAGGACAAGGCGCGAGAGATTTGGGTTGGCGGTCTCGTTGGAAGAGCGTCGACGATGAAGGGATTTAAAGAGGCGTTGTGGCGGGCGATGCCTCGAGGATGTGCGGCAGCGCCACCTCAGGCGCGTTTCTTGAAACAGAGAGGGTATAAAGACAACGGGCGATGGGTGGCGTACGGATTTGCAGTGTGTCGCGATGCGAACGAGGCGAACACGTTACGCGTCGCCATGGATGGAGCCACCGTCGTCGTTGGGGGCGAAGCGATCGTGTTAAAGGTGTCGCCGGCGACGTATACTGAGCCAAAGCTGAAACAAAGTGGTGGCGTCGATGACGCCGCCTCGCGAGGAGCGAAGGCAAAGATTTTTCATCCGGGTGAGCATCCGAACCCGCGAGACGTGTTACTCGCGTGGCACACGATAGACATCGAGGCGCGCGCGCAATCTAGAGGCATTTCCATGGATGAGCTCATCGCCGAGGCTGTACGGTGCGAGCATGAATACATTGAACTCGAAGGCGTACGCGTGAGCGAATCATCCACCAAGACGCTTGGAGACGCATTACTAGCGACGCGATGGCCAGGACAGTCCCACCGCGCGGGCGTAAAAAGTGAACGCTATCTCGTATTGAAGCGCGACATTCGTGGAAGCAACGACGTGTACGCGTCGCTGAAGCTCGCGTGCGAAGCCGTGTTAGCGGAGGTTGACGCCGACTTTCCCTACGACTCACTCGCCATCACGAAGAACTTTATAAGCTCACCGCATTTAGACATAGAGGATAAAAGTTACCAATTTGCTATGGCGTTTGGCGACTTTGCCGACGGCGGAGAGTTGTGCGTCGAAGCGCGAGACGGCACAAAGCGCTGGATGATTAATACACGAGAGCGGCTCGCGCGATTTGATGGGCGCTCAGTGCATTGGGTGCGAGGATACACAGGTACTCGATACAGTGTCGTGTGGTACGTCAACCGTAAGACGAAATTTACGCCGCAGAAGTTTGACGTTGATGAAAGTTTCGTCGACGATTGTGTTGTTCACGAAGCGCCGAAATGTTGCTGCGTACAGTGACGCAAAGCGCCTTGTGCTATAGATGTCTGTAATACAAGTACCGGTAGAGAAGAGTTAAATCTAGGCTATATCGACGCGATGAGGCACTATCAATCGCTCTCGTCCCAATCTTTCATCCAATCCTTCTTTTTTGACTTTGAAGCGCTGCTTCCAGACTTCTCTTTGTCTTTTTTAGATTTCTTCTCCTTTTTAGACTTGTCCTTTTTACTAGATTTCTTCTCGCTTCCCGAGTCGGCTAGCTTTAAAGCGCCACCGCTCGTGCTCGGACTAATACTGGCCGTGCGTGCAAGCGCTAATCCAAGAGGATCTTCGACTTTCTCGTATTCATCCTTGCTCGCTGAAGTTCCGTTAAACGCCGCGGCGAGACGCTCGGGATCGAGATCGTCGCGCGGTGGTTTCGGTGGTTTCCCTGCGCTACCATTCTTGGTTTTATCTTTTGACGCACCAAAAAACGGGTCGTCCTTGCTAATTTGACGAATGAAATGTACGGGCTCGTCGTCATCTTCGTCCACGACTTCCTCGTCATCTTCGTCGTCCCATCCATCCATCTTGACGCTCACACCTCTATCGTCGTCGTCGTCGTCGACGAATCCATCCGCATCGGCGTCATCGCCATCCTCGCCATCGCTCAACCAATGGTCATTGCCAGCGCCTTTCTTCTGCACCATGGCTTCAATCGCAGCCTTGTCTTCGTCGGCAATGTCTTTGCCACCAAACGCGGCGCGCTCAACGCCGCCTGGGCCGAGATGACTAAACTGCGGCGGCAACGGCGTGGAATCCACCGCTTTGTCATCCTTGGGCACGGGTGATGCGCCACCTCCGAGCGATGCGAAATTTCTCAAATTATTTGCCAAATCTTGCGACAGCTCAGCCGGTGTTTTCGACGCCACCGTGGCAATTGTTGATGCGGTGGACTTCAACGCGGCGCCCGCGACAACGAGCGGAATCTCGCCGACAGTCATGTTGCTCAACTTGTTCCAGCTCAGCGAACTTTCATCGGCGGCTTTCTCATCAGCTTTCGCAGTCGTAGCCGCGTCTTCCGGTGATGGTTCCTTGCTTTGCTGATCAAGCCCAAGCTTTTGCGTATACGCTTCGTACGACGCGCCCTTGACCGCTTCGAGCGCCTCTTGCGCTTGCACGATAGCCGTCGTGTTCAGCGTCAATGCTTGCTCTAACGTCGCACGCTTCAAACACAAAAATGGCACGTGCAAGAACGTAGACAACGCGCCCAATCCGAAACAATTCAGCAATGAAATCTCCAACACGAAAGGCTTGAATGGTCTGTCGCCAAACTTGTCCTCAACCGCCTCCTCGGCCTCGTCCCGGGTCACGCCGCGCTTCTCCTCAGGGTAATCACGAAAATTTAACACAAGCGCCGTGGGAATGTGCAAAGGTACTTTTTGCAACTCCCGCATTGCGTACTCAAAAGTCCATCGCTTGCTCGGATCGACCAACACCACGCACGCGTGCGCTCCGCGATAGACGTCCACCACCGTCGCGTCGAGTGGAAACGTATGCTGTCCAGGAGTCGCCGATTGCGCGCTCGCCGCGAGCGTTAAATTCTCTGACACCGCACGCTTCGGCGCACGATCAACGACGTCCCAAACCTCGAGCGCGACGTTGTCTTCCGGGCAAGACTTGGCGCGCCAACTCACGTGCGCCGTTTTAATCTCCCTCGTCTGCTCGTACTCGGCGATAAAATTCCCACCTCTCAACCGTCTCAGAAGCGTCGATTTCCCCACACTCATGTCCCCGCGTATGACGAGCTTGAAATTATACGTCGTTCCTTGCCCGTACTTTGCGCGCATAGTGTTATCCATCTTGGATATCCCTCTCCGACGGTACTCTTCTGCGTTGAGCGCCTCCGCGCCCGCGGTCGAGCTCGCAGCTGTCGACGCACCGTTCGAGCTCGAAAACGACGGTACGTACTCGGACAGCGTCGTACTCATTTGACTTACGTCATTACCCATCGCGCTTGAGATTGTTCGCGCGCGCGACGTGGAGTGTGGTGCGGGGCAAAGATTAATCGCGCTCGAGGATTAATTGCGCGGCTCGCGGCTCGAGCGCGACATTATTCGCGTACAATCTACGCGTTTACTTGGCACCTTTCGCCGCAAAGTCCAGGACATCAAGTTCTGCTTCGAGTCTGCGCGTGTGCGCCTTCGCAGCATCGAGAGCGCGCCGAGTGATGGCTAATTCGTTCGCGCGCTTGGCGTCCCGAGCGGCGAACGTCCGCATCGTCTGGACGCCGTCTTCGAGCTCGGCTTCGAGTCGCGCGAGTCTTTGTGCGTGCTTGGCGTTCTCTTCATCTTTTCCGGCGAGAATGGCGCGTATATCCCGCATAGTAGTGTTGCAATGCGCCATTTCGAGGCGAATGGCATCCATGTCGTGCGTGAATGCGGAAAAATGCGCCTTGTACGTCATGACTTCTCGCTTCAAATGCAACATTCCGGCGGCGGCGGCGTCCGAGGATTCGATCGCGTCCGGCGTCTCAATTGGTCGAATGCGGTCGCGCAGCAGCGCGTCGACTTCTGCTGTGCGCACATCGAGGCTTTGCTTGAGCTGCTCGAGCTCACCCGCCGCGTGCTCGTGCGCTACCGTCAACTGTCTCACTGCGGACGACACCACACGTCAGCGTCGGCGTCGGCGGGACGCGAACATCCATGATTCAAATCGTACCTCTATTCTCCAGCGCGCGAATCGTAGCGTCGCGCTCGGCGATGGCGTTTGATTTTACCACCTCCAGCGCGTCGTATCGCGTCTTGGCTTTGTCGAGCGCGCTCTCGTTTTCTTTCGCGAGACTCTCCCAACGCGCGCAGTCAGCTTCGAGCGCGAGACATTTGGACTCTAAACCGTATAGGCGTTTCATCGCATCATCCACGACTGGTGTCGTCGTCATCGCGACAAGTTGCGCTGGATTATGTCTATATGATTGTTCGTCTACGCGGTGCGCGCGCGAGGCGACGAAAGGTATCGCGTCGATGAATGACGCTCGGCGAACGACGTCGTCCGCCGGGACTCGTTTCGGCTCAGCCAAAAAATAAACATTACAAACCGTGTACCTCACGAACCGAGTTCGCGCGCTCGAACACGCGCATTCTCATCACGGTCGTCGTCGTCGTCGTCGTCGTCGTCGTCATCGTCGCGCGAGCTCACTTCCCAGTGAGCTTCTTCGCCAACAACGGGTTCGCGCTCGCAAACTTGGACTCTCGCTGCTTGGCCCGCATCGCCGCCTTCTTTTTCTCCTCCTCTGCCAACTGCGCTGCGGCGTCGGCGCCACCGGACGCGAGTAAATCCGCTTTTGCCTTTGCCTTGGCTTCGGCTTTCTCTCGCATCGCCTTTGCGTCGCGTTCGGCGCGTTGCGCGGGCGTTAAATCTTCCTTGTTGCCTTTCGCCTTGGCGGCCGCCTTCTTATCGCCCTTGGCCTTTGAGATCTCTCGGCTCAATCCGCGCGCCATGACGACGACGACGACGAGGGTAGTGTGTTGTACGTGTACGTTCGCACGCGAGCGGCGCCGCACGGCGTGAGCGCACGACGCGCGTCACGCAATGATGCTGATGCTGATGCTGATGCTGATGTTCAAGCTATCCACTCGAACGCATCATCATTCCGCGCCGCGTCGCTGCGACGATCGATGTCCGCCTCGCGCGCGCGCGCGTTCGCGCCGATCGCACGCGCGGCGGCGAGTTCCGCGTCCGCGTCGGCGCCGCGCGTCGCCGCAGCCGCGGACGCGGCGTGGGCGCACACTGCGCGGTATATTCGCGCAGTTCCTGGACAACGGTTCGCGTCAACGTCGACGTCTGCACACGCGACGTCGTCGCCTCAGCCGTCGTCGATGACGCCGAACGCGTTGTCGTCGATGGATGTCGCGCACCGCGCGCGCGTCGTGAGCGATGCGCTGGAGGAAGATGAGGGACTTCGTCGCGCGGTGCTCGCGCGGCTGGCGCGGGACGGCGGAGCGTTGGATACGGATTTCGATCGCGCGGATGCGAACTCGGACGGGGTGTTAGATAAGCGTGAGTTTTTAATGGCGCTCGGACGCGACGCGAGTTTGGGTGCGCGTGGGACGTGTGAGAAGGTGTCGTTTCGAGACGCGCGGGCGGTGGCGTTGAGTCAGTTCGTGCCGTTTATGGGCTTTGGATTGTGCGACAACGCCATCATGATTTGCGCCGGGGAATCCATCGAAACGTCGCTTGGGATTGGATTTGGGTTGAGTACGATGGCGGCGGCGGGGCTTGGGAACACTATGAGTGATGTCGTGGGCATTGGGTTGTCGTCAAAGATTGAGATGTTTGCGGCTCGATTTGGTTTCGCGGCGCCGACATTGACAAAGGCGCAAAGTTTGAGTTCGAGCGTGCGCTGGGCAAAGGTGTTCGGTGCGACGAGCGGGGTGACGGTTGGATGCCTACTAGGCATGTTCCCGCTCGCGTTTGGGGCTTGATGCGGCGCATAGTGTCATCATCAGCGGCGGCGCGCTGACGGGATTCCAATAGACTAGAGGGCGAAGAAAACGTTGTTACAACGCATGAATTCATTCGTATTTACATTCATTCAATGGCCAGGCGTGACGCTAATCGCCGCGACTATAGGAGTTATGGCCGTACTCGTCATGACGATAAAATCTTGCGTGGCGGTATCGTACTTCATCGTCGTCGCCACGTCGCTCGCTCGCAGACGCTGCGGTCCGCCGCCGTGAATCAAGCGCATGCTCGTTTCATCTTCTACCGCATACACGCCGCGCATTTTCTTCGGCGCGACGTTGGCCGCATTTTTAAACAAGATGACAACTGAAGGCTCGTCGCACGCATCTACCGCGGCGACGGCGGCGACGTAGGCTTCGTGATTAATGGGCCCAGCCAAGCACACCGAACGTAACGCGTTGCGAACCAAACGCTTATTCGACGGACGCGGCGTCGGAACGTAACTCGGCACGCATCCGCCCTCACTACGTCGACGTCGTTCGCACTCACCGAGATATGCTCGCGTCGACGATTTCGGTGATACCGAGGACGACGTCAATCTTCCCCGTCGCTCCGCCGCGACGCGTAAAGCGTCGCAATTCGTCTTGTCTCCCAACCACGCGACGACGTCGTCTCTCTCGCGCGGCGGCGGCGCCGACGGCGGACTTTCTGCATCGCCGCTCGAGCTACTCGCGCCAGGGACCCAACGCGGGAACGTTGACGCGTTGGATTTCGGTTCGTCGAAGACAATGTCCCACGTCAAAGGCGCTCGACGTTCCTCCTTTGGCGGCGTCTTGTGCAGCGTCAATTTCTTTGGCACGGGTGACGGGAATTTGCGCGCCGACGGCGTCTTCGGCGGCTGTTCCCGCACCGCGGCTACTACTCCAGGTGGAGACATCGCACACGCATCGAAGGCGCGCGCTAAAACATCCGAAGCCTTGACGAAACACGGCGACGTCGGCGTCGACGTCGACGGCTGTTTCTCAGGCGTCTCGAGCGCGATCCAATCCGACGTCAAATCCGTCTCATCCTCGATATCTTCCTCCCAATCACCATAATCGACGTCACAAAAATCATCAATCACATCGTCTTCGATCGCGTCTTCGTCGTTCCCATCGTCCTCGTCGTCATCTCCGTCAACGGCGTTGTCTTTGCCCGCGGCGCCTCTCGCCGTCTCGCTCGCCTCTTCAAAACTCCTCTCCAGCGTAAAACTCGCCACGCGACGACTTAAATGCTCGGCGTACACCTCACGCAATAATCGCTGCGCGCCTTTTTCATCGCGAGCGACGAGGGCGTCCACCATGCCGTGCGCACCGGGCATGTTTTGCTCGAGCAACAGCTCGCGAAGACGATTCAAATTCAAATCATCAGCCTCCTCGTCGTCCTCGTCGTCGTCGCCGCTTCGTCGCGCGACGTCGCAGACTTGACGCACGGCACGCGTCAGGATGCGGCCGTCGTACAATTCTGTGACGTCGCGCACGCGCGCGCTCGTGAGGCTTTCGAGCCAGTCCAGTAACGCGCGCGTCATTGTGTGACGGATGCGCGCGGTTTCGCCGTCAATCTCGGCGTCGGCACGCCGTCGCACGACGCCGCGATGCGCATCTCGCCGCGACGGCACCGATACCCCGCGCGTGACGCTCGCGCTCAAGGAATGGCACGCGGCGTGCGAAGCGATGCGATGCGGGCGTCAAACCGTGCTCTTGCGCAAAGGCGGCATAGCGGACGATGCGCGCGCGTCGTCGTTTGAGATTCGAAGCACGGAGTTTGCGCTGTTTCCGACAAACTTTCACGTCGATGCGGCGCTGCTCGCGCGCGAGGAGGCGGCGGCGCTGGCGGCGGGGGCGGCGCCGGATATGAAGAAGGGAGAGTCGGTTACGCTCGCGCTCGTGGCGCGCGTGACGGGCGCGTGGATCGTCGATGGCGCGCGCGGACTAGAGGCGTTACGTGCGCTCAAGAATTATCATTGTTGGAGCGATGCGCTGCAGCAGACGCGATTGGCATATAAACCGCAGATGGGGCTGACGATTTTGGAGCTCCGCGCGTACGAAGCGGCGGCGGGCAACCGCGCGACGTTGGAGGCGGATTTAGAGCGGTACGGCGGGTGTAAGTCGTGGATTGATATCGATCCATGGACGCCGACGACGTTGAGGGCGTGCGTGAGTGATGAGGATTTCGCCGAGCGAGGTGCGCGACTGCGCGCGGATTTGGAGGCGCTCGACGCGACGGATGTGCTCGTGAAATGAGGAGGCTCGCGTAAAGTAACGGCGATGCTCGTTGCATTCTCAACTGTGACATTCTAGTAGCTAATAATCGTGTACATGCGTGTGTGTAACGTAATCAATATTCTTTTTGTGTATCATCGGAACTCGTCTTCGAGCGCGCGGAACGCTTGCACGAGATCCGCTTCGAGCTCGTTGAACTTTGCCATGATGGCGTCCTCGCCATCCGCCGGGTCTTCAAACTTCATGCTCGCGATGCGGTACATGAGTTCACTCATGCGCGTGCGAATGACGTTGTACGTGACTTTCGGCCCGTCGCTCGTCGTCGCCGCGCGTTCAACCGCCGCCGTGGCCAAGGTGTGGAAACGAACCATGTTGCGCAGCATCCCGACTGACTTGTAAAACGGACAATATTTGTCGTACGGCGTGAACGAGTTCTGTTGCAAGAAATCCTCCTTTAAGAACTTGGCGGTTTCCAAAATAACCTTGTCTGATTCCGCCAACGAGTCCTTACCGACGAGCTGCACGATTTCGTTCAACTCATCCTCCTTTTGTAACACCTCGCGCGCCACGATGCGAAGTTGCACAAATTCAGGGTCGGTGCGCTCATAGAACGGTTCAAGCGCGTTGTTGTACTTGGAGTACGAAATCAACCAGTTCACCGATGGAAAGTGCTTGCGCTGGGCGAGTTTCTTATCTAAACCCCAGAACACCTGCACGATGCCGAGCGTGGCGGATGTCACTGGATCGGAAAAATCACCACCCGGCGGCGACACGGCGCCGACGATGGTTACTGAACCTTCACGGTTTGGTCCACCCAAGCATCGAACGCGACCGGCGCGTTCGTAAAAAGAAGCGAGACGCGCGCCGAGGTAGGCTGGGTAGCCGCTATCGGCGGGCATTTCCGCAAGACGACCAGAAATTTCACGCAACGCCTCGGCCCAGCGAGACGTTGAATCCGCCATCATGGAGAAGTTGTACCCTTGATCGCGGAAATACTCTGCGAGCGTGATACCGGTATAAATCGAAGCCTCACGAGCGGCAACGGGCATGTTGGACGTATTTGCCACGAGCGTCGTACGCTTCATGATAGACTCTTCCGTTCCGTTGGGCAACGTCATCTTGAGCTCGGGGAAATCGTACAACACTTCAGCCATTTCATTCCCTCTCTCACCGCATCCGACGTAAATGATCCCATCAGAGTTTGAATACTTTGACAGCGCTTGCGAAATTACCGTCTTGCCACACCCAAACGCCCCAGGAATCGCACATGTTCCCCCTCGAACGCTCGGAAACATCACGTCCAACACGCGTTGCCCAGTCAACAACGGGTGATCCGCCATCAACTTCTCCGCCACCGGTCGAGGCGCGCGCACCGGCCACTGTTGTTTCATCGTGTACCGCTTAACAACGCCAGCGAATTCAAGCTCGATCACTTCGTCGTTGATGTTATATTCTCCATCCGGCGCCACGTACGTCACCTTACCCTTGGCGTTGGGCGGAATCATCATCCGGTGCTCCAACAACGTATTCTCTTGCACCGTGCCATAAATGTCTCCTCCGCTCACGTGATCGCCGACCCTCACCCCACTCTTACTGCTGATGAATTCCCAACCGCGAGTTTCGTCCAACGCCGGCACGTCGACGCCTCGTGGGATGAAACAGTCGCCGCACCGCGCCGCGATCGTATTCAGCGGACGCTGGATGCCGTCAAAGATATTCTCAAGCACCCCCGGACCGAGGTCCACGCTCAGCGGTTGACGCGTGCGTATCACCGGGTCGCCCACGGCTAACCCACTGGTTTCCTCGTAGCACTGAATCGTGGCGGTGTCTTTTTCAAGACGAATGATTTCGCCAATCAATCTGTCTCCTCCGACGCGCACGAGCTCGTACATAGCGGCGCCGTACATGTTACTCGCCACGACGACCGGGCCGGAGACCTTTTTAACGACGCCAATATCGGATTCACGCGCGTCATCGTCCCACATGGTGCGCACCGTGCGTCGGATTGTGAGGATCTTGGAGACTCGGGGCGGCTTTTTTGGAGCGGCGACGCGGCCGCGAAGGAATGTACATAATTCTAATGCTATGGCGCGCGATGTGGGCGCTATGTGAACACTGGGGCAAGCAAGTCGTCGTCATCGATGTCATCCTCGAAGTCGCTTTCGCTGGCGTCGTCGGCGATGCCGGAATGTGGTCGAGGCGCGCGCGCGACTGGGGCGCCGACGATGTCGGCTGGCGTCGGCTGTCGTCCCGGAACGACCGCATCGCCGACGACTATGGCGACATCGCCGCTGTTGATGACGATGTCGCCTGAATCAGAATCCGAGTCTGGAAGCGCACCGATCGCAGGACGTTTAGACGCGGGCAGGGCGACGGACGCGTCTCGCTCGCGTGCTCGACGTTTCGCTCGATCCTTCGCTTGCGCCTTGGTTTTCGCCGCATGACAAACCACGCATAACGTCTGCGCGTTCTCCACCGTGCACATACCGCCGCCTTGGTACACGCCTAGGATATGGTCGCACTCCCACGCGTGGCCGGCGCGCGCGGTGCGAGCGAGGCGATTGAGCAGCGCGCCGGCGCCGCGACGACCGAAACCCGGATGCAGCTTGACGATTTCACTCTTGCGTTTGCTTCGCGATTTAAGTACGCGTATGCGGCGCACGAGCGCTTCGCAATCAATCTTGCACTCCACGCACACGCCACCTTCGCGTTTGAACAGCGCCAAACGAAGGCCAGAGGCGCTATTCATTTGCGTGTAGTCTTCAAAGCATTGCCGACCGCAAAAGACGTCGACGAAGCGTTTCGGCGCCGCAACGTCGTCCCGTGCGACGTCGTCGTCAATGACGCACGCACAGTGCACACACAAGGCCCGAGTGACGCCAGTATCGGCATCAATACGAAATGGTTGATTCATCTCTACGATGTTGGATTGATTTGACCCGCGAACGACGCGTACGCAGCGCATTTCTGCATCCTTTGGCAACGCCGCGAGACGTTTTCCGTGCCGCGTCGTTTCAAATTCTTCTTCGCCGGTATTCGTCGTCGCGGGCCTCGTCGCGAGCGCATCCGCCAAATCATTGAGTTCATGCGCGCGGCATGCGACTTGACGGGCCAAAATTAAATTACGCTCGCGTGTCTGCATGGCTTTCCAGGTGTTTGAAAATGACATCGCCGAAGCGAACGCTGAGGCGTCGCTCGCGAGCGGCTCGGGCAACGTCGCCATGAAATTTGGATTCCTCGACGCCTTTAACAGCTCAGCGCGACTGACACTGGCGTGCATAGGTTTACTACAGTCTGCAGCGGCGTGAAAATGCATGCGGCCGCTGTTGTCGCTGACTTCAAACCAGAGTTCGACGTCGCATTCGTCGCGGGACGGCGCGAGGATTTCGGCGTCAGAAGCCGCTTTGAGCGGCGACTCCGCGCTCGCCGCCGTTGCATTCGATGTGCGCTCGATGCCTGGCAGCGCAATATCTGTACCATACGCATCAATATCTAATCCCGCGCGCGAGACGTCGCCATCGAGCGTTTCGCCGCATAAATCCGTCATGTGTTCGAGCCGCGCCCAGCGGTCTTCGTCGTACGAGCATTCGCCGCCTCGCGCGCACATGAAGTACACGTTGCATCCGTTTTCATTGCCTCTTCGATGCACGCGGCTTTCCGCCTGCGCGAGCGTCGCGGGGTCATCTGGGAGCTCGGCGAATACCACCGCGGAGGCGGTGGCAAAGTCCAAGCCCACGGCAGAGGCTTTAATGGAGAGCAACGCCACGCGGACGTTGACGACGCCGTCTTCGTTGACGCTCGCGCCTTCACGAAATTTCTCAATGGCGCGCGCACGTTCGACCGATGGCATTGGACCATCGATTCGTATGTATGATCCCTTCTTCCGACGCTCGATGCGCTGACACATGAGTTCGAGAGCGTCGAGGACGGCTTGATGATGGGCGAAGATGACCACCTGTAACGCGTCGTCGGCGAGAATGCCGTGTTCGAGCCATTCCATGATAGGTTCGACTTTGAGAATGCCTACGAGCTGAGCGACGCTGACGCGATTTCCAGCTTGAATGGCGCCGAACTTTTCTTTGAGAACGAACTCGACGTCTTCGATATCGTCGTCTTCGTCATCTTCGTCGGCCGCGTTGGCGGCCGATGCGCCGGCGACGTCTCCGTAATCCATTTCATCCTTCTTCTCCCGCGCGATTTTCGCGATATCCCTCCATACGCGCGAGCCACCAACTTTGGCGATTGCATCATCGATTTCCACCGGTACTACTTGACGACGCTTCGGCGGTAGGTCCCCGAGCACGTCGCGTTTCAACCGCCGAATCATCACCGTGTGCTGCAACAACGCGCGCAGCTCCAATAACCGCACGCCTCCACCGACGTTAAAACGCCCATCAACCTTCTTCAGATCGCAATAATGATTGGCAAAGTCCCATTTCTTCGAACCTAACATTCCCGGCTTCAAGCAATCGATTTGCAAGAACATGTCGAACGGTTTCGCCAACGAAGGCGTCCCCGTCGTGAGCACGGCGCGAGGCGCGCGTTTAATCAAATCCTTCGCCACGAGCACCATTTTTGGTTCATCATTCTCCCAGCTCGTCGACGTGCGCATGATGTGACTTTCATCAGCAATCACGCATCCCCATCGAACGTCTAAGAACTCCTCTCGGAGGTGATGAAGCATGTGATACGACGTCACGACGACGCGTCTACCGCCGCTCCACGTCGGCTGCGCGCGCGTCGCCCGAGCGAGTTTCTGCAACATGAACTTATCTGCACTTCCTAGAATAACATCCATGCGACGAGGAGTCAAATCTGGCATCCATCGTTCGAGCTCGTCCGCCCACACGTAGCGCATGGAGGCTGGGACGATGCATAACAACGGTCCTTCGTCTCGATAGGCATCCGCGACGGCGATGGCTTGCACCGTCTTCCCGACGCCCATTTGATCCGCAATCAACACCCTTCCGTGGCGCTCAATGGCAAATTTCACCCCTTGCACTTGGAACGGATATAAGGACTTTTGAATCTTGCCATTAATCATCGCGAACCGCGCGTCGACGTCGATATCGCTGACTGGAGCTGCCAAAGCCGCCACCCGCCCGCCTCTGTACCCGGGCGCGTTTGTGTAATACTCAATCGTCTTCGCCGGTGGCGCACCGCGCAATTGCGCGCGTTGGCGTCCATCCACCCCCCGTTCTTCGCGCGTGAACGCATTCATCCTTAACAGCGCGTCGTACACGTGTTTCAGCGCGTCGCGGCTCACGTCCCACGACGCGCCCGCGCGCTCCTCCGTCGGCGTCACCGCCACGCATTCATGCGGCATGATGCCCGCCCGCGCGAGCTGGCCTGGAAAATCGCTCCGCAGGCGTTCGTACGAGCACGACAGCCGCGCCGCGGGCCCGGGCGCGGGCGAGAGATCGAGCCATACGTGCGGTTGGTTGTTTCGGGACGATTCAATGGCTGAGTGCTTGCTCGTCGTCTCCGGCGCGTGCGTCGTTGACGTCGTCGACGGCTGCGCCGCGTGCGCACGCACGGCGTTGACATCAATCGCGGCCAACGCGTCGTCGTCGTCGTCGTCGTCCCACAACGACATGGTGGGTTTACGGTTGGCGAGGCATTGAGAAGTCGCGAGGCGGCGAATGAGGTGCTCACATTTGAGAACACATGATACACGCATGTTACACGACGCGGGAAAGAATAGCTGCTACACGAATACGAATGGGGCAAATGGAGTGCGCGGCGACACGCGGTGGCGCGCGATAGCGTCAGGCGATGTGACGATGGGCGAGACGACCGCGAAGGGCCCAAAACGCGCTCTGTTCGGCGGCTTCGGGAAGCGCGCGAATGCGACGGAGCAAATTTTCGCCTCGGGCGTGCAGCTCGTCGTGTTCATCGTCTAAGATTTCTCCTTGCGTGTCTTCGCGCCAATCGCGTGCGATATCACCGAGGTCGCGGCGGCGAGGACGCCTCAGAGCGTCGCGTACGTCGTCGAAATCGATGAGCGAAAACGAGGCGTCGCATTCGTCTCGTCGCGGCGGCGGGAGCGTCTCGCGGCAAATCGGGCACGACATGGATACCCTGAGCCATCGCGTGTGGCACTCGTCGCAAAACGCATGGCCGCAATTCACGACAACCTGAAGCTTATTATCCATGCATATCGAACACTCTTCGTCGTCTTCGCGTTCTACGTCATCGACGGCGGTACGAGACGACGTCGAGACCTCACCCCCGCCGCCGCGTTCCGTTGCATAATCCACCGCAAGTTGCTGAATCATCGGCTTTAACGCGTGATAAAACACATCCAAACTCGCGCGGCGAACGACGTGCACCATCTCAAACGATTCCTCGCCGTCGTCTGACGTTCCGTCGTCGGTTACGCCAGCCTCGCCCGCTCTGTCCTCCGCAGCCACGTACCCGTAGCTCTCCGCGCGCCACCGCCGTCGGCCCTCACGAATTGCGCCACCACCGCACGGTACTTCCTCGAAATCCACCCCCACGTCCTCGCCCGCGCGTGATACGCGACGTAGAAGCCGCGTCGCCGACGCCGCCGACGCGCCCAACGTCGCGCGATACCTCCACCCCTCTCGCGGCCGTACCCCGCACGCCGCGCTCGCCAACGCCTCGAGCGCAACGTTCACGTCCCCGAGCTCACGAAGCGCGTCCGCCACGCTCGTCGGCGCCGCCAGCCGCGCGGCGACGCGGCGATGAAACGCGCGAATCTTTCGCGTGATTAACACATACTCGGCGCGAATTCGCGCGCCGTGCACGTCGTACACCAACCGCGCGGCGAAGAACGCGTACACCGCGAACACTGGGTCGATGGCAAACATGCCGCGAGCGCGCGCGGCGCCAGTCACGCGGTGCGCGCGCGCGATTCTGGCGCCATTAGACGACGCATCATCATTCATCGTCAACATCAATGACAACCATTCGCGCGTCGCGCGCGCACGCCGCCGCGCCGAGCGCGCGCCACTACCGCCACCACAACCATTCGCGTCATCGCGCCGTCGTTCGCGCCTCGACCGACGACGAATGGATGTCGCGCGACCGCGTCTACATTCTCGTTTACGATTTAGACACGCCACGCGAAGCCATCTACACGACGTCATCGCGCACATCCACGCGCGCCACGAACGCATTCGTGGTGTTTGAATCCATGCGCGACGCCGTGTGCGCGGCGATGGCACTGAGCGAGGCGACGAGGGAAATGCCGGCGGTGGATGAGGTGCCGCCGGCGGTGATGGCGTTGCTCCGCGAGAGCGCCGGGTACGATGTGGAGTATATGCGCACCGGTACGGCGTTTCGCGTGCCTGATGTGATCGTGGATGAAGGAGCGGAGGTTGGTGAAGGGGTTGACGACGCGGCGGCGCGAGTGTTGGCGATTAGTGCGGAGGATTTGGCGGCGTACGTGTCCACGTCGACGACGGCGACATCCAGAGCCGACGAGGATGAAATGAGGATTGAATCGGCGCGAGCGAACGTGGCGAGGGTGATGCGCGATGCGCTGCGCGCACCGGTGATCGCGGTGCGCGATGCGGCGAAGAATGCGTCGGATGCGCCCGTGCGTGGGGCGAAGATTTATGTTTCTAGCGCCAAGGCGGCGATGCGAGCGATGCTCGAAGCCGCGCGACGCCGCGGCGGAGATCATGTATGAATAATAACGTCGCGTATTCGCGCCGACGCCGTGTAATACAATAGTAGCGTGATTGCTTTTGGTTGCTCGGTCCATCGGCATCGTCATCGGCATCGTCGAGTGCGATTGAACACGCGGGATTGAAGCGAAACCGTCCCGTCGCGGCGTTCGCCTCGCGACGACACAACTCGACTCGCCTACGACGCGACGACGCGCGCGGTCGCGGCGACGCACACGTGCCAACGCACGACCGCACGACACCGTCGTCGACCTCGCGAGTCGCGCGACCGCACCGCATTGCGACGGCGCATCGCCGCGTAAAGATGCATCAATCATCAGCGCGTACCAAGATGATGTTGATGATCTTCTGTCTCATCGCCGTCACGCGCGCGCCAGACCTCGCACACGCGCGCGCGCTCCCGCTCACGCGTGCGTCGCCTATAGATGCGTCCGCGCGCGCCACAGCCGCGGGCCCGCGAGGAGATGTCATCGCATTGAGCGCGAATGAGCTCCACGCGTGGATGGCCGAGCCCGACGGCGTCGAGCGACGCGCGCTCGTGGAATTTTACATGCCGTGGTGCGGACACTGCCAGCATTTCGCGCCCGAGTACGCGCGCGTGGCGGAAACGTTGCGCGGGAGCGATGTGCGCGCGTACGCGGTAGATTGCGTGGTGCATGGGAGGATATGTAAGGAGTTCGCGTTGAAAGGGTACCCGTCGGTGCTGTTGGGAACAAAGCGAGATTTCGGCTCGCGGGACGTCAAGGCGATTAAAAAGTTCACTGGGCATCACACCGCGGGTGATGTGGTGAAATGGATCGATAGCGAGCTCGGGACGGCGTTTGCGAGCGGTGGTGTAGGGGCGGAGTTGGTGAAGGAGGCGGTTCGTGGAGACGAACGCGCGATGATTGCTTCGGCGGCGGCGGCGGCGGGGACGTTTGCGAGGGCGCACGCGGCGGATATCGAGCGCGCGACGATTGAAATGTACGCGCAGATGACATCAGAAGCGGTGTTGACGACGAGTTCAGACGCACGGGAGGCGTTTTTGGACTTTATCACGCTCGCGGCGGCGGCGCATCCTATAGACGCGTGCCATCGAGGATTAACCGCCATCGTCGGCGCGTTTGACGCCGCGTGGCCTCGCAACGGCTCGAGATCCACGAATGAGATTCGAGCGGCGTTGACGAAGGACGTTCGAGTGTGTGGGAACGCTCGCGGTGATGACGCAACGGTCGTACCTCAATGGGTGGAGTGCGCGGGCAGCGTCCCGGGATTACGTGGGTACACATGCGGCGTGTGGACGACGTTGCACGCCTTGGCCGCGCGCGCGCCGGCATCGCCGGGTGTCACGAACGCATCATTCATTCGCGCCATCGAGGGTTGGGTGCGACACTTTTTCCCATGTGAAGAGTGCCGCGCGCACTTTTTATCAATGCTAAGTGCGCGAGAGACCTCGTTTGATGATTACTCTGCCCGCGCCGACGGAGCGTCGATGTGGATGTGGCGCGCGCATAACATAGTCAACGCGCGCTTGGCGAAAGAAGTCGCCGAGGATGTCGCAAATGCGAGCGTTGCGACGACAGCACACGACCCGAAGTTCCCCAAGGTGCAGTTCCCGACCAAGTCGGCGTGTTCGCGGTGCTACGCGCGCGCGGAGACGGGTGGCGAGGATGTGTGGGACGAAATCCGCGTGAGCGAATTCTTACACATGTATTATTTAGCTGACGGTGCGCGGCGCGACATCGACTTGCAGGCGCCGACAACGGTGTCAGAAATGTTAGCTCCAATGATTGTCGCGTCGCGAAACCGTGACGCGCGCGCGATGGGTGCCGACGCGGCGGAGCCGTCAAAACCGTCGGCTCGGCGGTCAAAGCTCGGCGACGTTTCGGTATACGACGTCTTCTTCATGTCTGCGCGTTTCTTCGTCATGTTTGCCGTTATTATATTTATGTGCATCCAAGCGGGGGTGATGAAATTATCGCACGGGAACGGTAAGAGGCTGTCGTCGAGTAAGTTTCCTACGATGCCGTTATCGTCGCGAGACGTAGAAGATTTCAAAGCCGCGTGACTGCGCCTGGCCCATTCGCGCTTGTAACATCTATTAATTTTACTATTTGACGCTAATACACACACGCACATACGCGCACGCTCGCGAGTGATGTACAGTTCATGGATGCCCCGAGACCACGTTCCCAGGATCGTACTTGCCAGACTCTTGCAACACGATGTGCTTGTTGAGCTCTACGACGTCCCCGTTCATCACCATTTCGTCCAAAATACAATACAAATCATCCAAGTGCATCATGATATCCAACTCGCACACGTTTCCATGTCTTCTATCTAACGTCTCCACCACACAGTGAATAAACTCTAACAATCCAAGCTCGTTATCATCGCCATCCGCGTCCACGCCGACGATGAAGAACAAACTCGCGTACCGCCTGTACGCGCACTTATACTCCCTATGCTCAACAAACGAACACTGCTCGCCCGAACGCGTGAGACATCGACGAACAATCTCACCCTCGAGATGTAACCGCTCGTGCTGCGCCAGTGCGGTGTTGTAATACCGCGCTAAACGCGTTTGTCCCTGTTTGTTCACCAAGAGAATGAATCTACATCGCGATTCAGATTCCGTTAGTCACCCACCACACGCGCGCACACGCACGTGAACGCGAACGTACACGCGAACACACATCGCCCACGTCGCCGACGCACCGTATCGTCATCGCCGCGATGAGAACACCGCCGAGGCACGCACTGAGGACGACAACTAGAAAACGCCAGAGTGCGCCTCGTCGACGCATGGCGAGCGCCTCCGCCGCATCGGTGCGCGTACACGTGTACGACCTGAACACCGATCTCAATGACTACGGCATCTACGTCGGCGTGGGGATTTTCCACACCGGATGCGAGGTGTACGGACGTGAATACGCGTTTGGGTACCACGATGAAGACAACGAAACGGGGGTGTTCGACCTGGAACCGCGCGCGGCGCCGGCGCCGGCGGTGTTTCGAGAGACGATTGAGATTGGCGAGACAAAGTATAGCGTAGAAGAGTGTGCGCGAGTGATTGGGCGATTGAAGCGGGCGTTTCCGGGGCCGTCGTATGATTTGTTGAAGAGGAACTGCAACACGTTTACAGAGGCGTTGGTGGAGGCGTTGTGTCCGGAGGGTGGGAAAGTGCCTGGGTATGTCAATCGATTGGCGCACATCGGGAGGTTTGCGAATGATTACGCACCGTGCTTTGTGCCGGCGAGCATACGAGGGGCGATTACGACGGTGCCGGGGAAATTGACGAATGGGGAGGTCGGGGACGGCGAGGATGCGGGCGACGAGGACGCGGGCGAGGACGTACAGCTTTTGGCGCCCGTGGATCCGCGCATGGAGTGAAAGCAGAAGGACGGGCACGATTAATAGTGCGTAGGCCGCGCGATAGCGTCGCGATTGTATACACGTAGCCACACCTAGACGACGACGCGATGTTATCCACGGCGAACGAGAACGAAATGTACAGCGTAAAATTACAGTACGAATTACAAATAACGCCTCCTCACGCGCTGTTCTGCAAATTTTCGTTTTCATAATCCACGAAGGGCAAATATGACATGTTCGATATCGCACACACGTAGACGTTGCCCGTTTCGTGCGCATATTTATGCATGAGCGACGAGACGACGCGCATCAACGCGTCTCCGATGCATTGACTCGCATCCGAATACGCTATTTTTGTTTGAAACACGAAGTTTACGGCATCGTTTGGACCACCTGGGATGCACGAAGAAAGCTTGAACTCGAGTACCTTTGCGCACAGCTCGTGATACGATTCCTCCGAAACTTGGTTAAGATATTCGTGCGTGCGTTCGAGCATCAATGCCAGTCGACGTGACAAATCAAAGTCAAAGTTTGCCTCCGTGGTTTGCAATACTCCGAGTCCAAGTCGCACTTGGATTTTCTGCTCCGAGCGCTCTTCGTGATCTCGTACAGATTCGTCGAGCGTCACTGGGACGAGGCGTCCTGTGATTTCAAACAGGCGCTCCGTCAAGTTGTGCGGGCGGACGGGCGCCGGGCGGAAACCTATTTGCCACAACAACGAATGATATGTGCAAAACTTGTTGCTTTTCCGCGTCGACATTGCGCTGTTGCGTTTTCTAAACTTTCGTCTGCCCAGAATTTGCTGTACGACCTGTGCGGCAGATAACCCCGTAGCATGCGCCGAGGACGCCACGTCCTTGTCCTCAATCGTCGCTTTGAGAGGAAAAATGTGCGCCTCTGTGGTGAATACGTAAGGATACGGGCCTCCATCGACGATATTTTCCCTATCTAACGCAGAGTCAAACAGTAAGTACAAATACTTCAACGTCTCTGACAAGAAGAAGGATTCCATTTTGTCGCGCAGAGTTTGCGTTGACACATCAGCGACGTGCGCGTAACCGCATTTGGTCTTCAGTAATCTCAAACTCGCCAAAAAGTCACGCCCAGCGGCGATATAGCTCACATCGCCCGTGGCTTTATACAGCATGTACGTGCTTTCAATGAGCTCTGGACGCAATGGATAGGGAGATTGTCCTGTGATCGCCATACCGAGTCGCACATCAAATCCCTCTGGCGTGAAGCCGTAATGTCTCCATACCTTATAAAACGCGTCATGCGTCGTCGTCGCCACTTCAATGTCACCATAAAGTGCCTGAATTCCAGGCCAAAATGACATCAACGAATCGTATCGCGTGCCGAGTACGTTTCCAGTCGACATCCCGGCTTCAACGTACCACGGAGCGTACCGCAAGTTTGCTTCAACCGCCGCGTATGCCTCTTCGAATATACTCAAATGTCGCTCATCCCCGAACAGTATGTACGACTTGAGCAAGTACTCATAAAACGAGTCCACGCCCACGCCCACGCTTGCCTCGGCTTGCGTCCATAATCCTCTATAAATATCTATATGTGCGCCAACTAATCCTAAATCGCTTCGATGTTCCCAAATTGCGTCGAGCGATTTCTCCGCGGCGCTCCTAAACCGTGCGTCTCCAGTGAGCTTCGTTAACATCCCAAACTCTAAAATTAGCGTCCCCGCCGTGGCCGTGCTTGTAATTCTCGTCTCGTTCGCGTCGACGCCGGTTTTTAAATTGATTGATCCGTACGGAATGCCAGTGGGCGTGTCAAACGCCGGTAGAAAACGCTCGCCCAAATCCTTCGCCAACGCCAAGAGCTCACCATCGTACCAGTCAATCGCAAACCCAGTGTTCGCATCGCTCGCCAACATGTGCGCACTTAAAAGTCCACCGAGCACGCGAATGTTCATCTCGAACACGGAGACGTGCGCGTCGACGTCGAAGGAGACGTCGTCTACGACGCGACGCACGCCTCGCTCAAACATGGTAAAGTTACCAAACACCGCCGCCGAATCGAGAGCATCGATGAGAGTGACCGCGAGCCCATGCTTGGCGCCGAACGTATTGACGCCGACGCATGATATGGGCGCGAGTTCATCGGCGGGGTAGGCGTGCGTGAGGTAGGAGTCCCACGTTTCAACGAACATGGCGTGCGTTTCGTCGCGGAGTTCGTTAATTTCCTCGCGCGACAGGCTCGGCGCGGCGCCGTGAGCGAGCGCGCACGTTGCCGCACACCACAACGCTGCGAATGTCGCGGCCCATAGCGACAGACGCGACGATCCGTGACAGACCATGGGCGTCCGCGAGTGAGGCTCCGAAGAGTGGTAGGAAAAGTTGGCGTCGTTGTCACAAATTTGCAATTCTATGGGTGCCTATCACAGCCAACTGCCGAGGTTGGCCTTTACGGCGTTTGCCTTAAAGTAGTTATCAATCAAGTCATCGGTACGGTCGCGCTTGTCTTGTCCATGCGGTTTCTTTTTGGGCTTGGCATCCCTGTCTTCGGCGGCGCGGCGACGCTTGGCGTCCCTGTCGTCGCGCTTTCGTTCATCCATAGCTCGCTGTCGCACCTTGGGAACATCCGAGGGTTGGGCTTTATTATTATCCGTCCTCACGTTGTTCGCAGCCTTTTTATTCGCCCTGTCATCACGCGGCGCTCGCTCGCGTTTTTTATCATTTGGACGGTCGCGCTTGGGCGGCCCAGACGATTCTGGCGCGCTCTTGCCCTCCTTTTTTGCCACGCGTTTTGCAGCTTGCTCGGCGCCGCGCGGCTTTTCGCCATCCGTGGCCACGCGTTTCTTCTGCTGCTCGTCGCGGTGTTTGGCTTTGATTTCTAACTTCCGAACGGCTCGAGCGTCTTCAATGGAGAACTCTACAATTGGACGTCTCGCGCGCGAAGAAAACGCAAGTGGGTTGTTGTTTAACGCCCGGAGCGCGTTCAACGCGTGCTCGTGCTCGGAGAACTCTACAAAACCCATACCTTTACTTCTCGGTTTACCGTTCTCGTCGGCCTTTGTATTGTCGTACAAGAGCTTGGCATGCAAAATTTTTGGTTCGGCTTGCGTCGATCGCTGCTTCACCGCGTCGTAAAACATCTTCTTCAACGTCTTTGGATCAATCTCGGGAGGGATATTGCGCACCGATAAACGAGTGCGAGAGACAAAGAAGTTCGGATTTTTCAACTTGAGTTGCCTCTCTTCGTTACTTCGACGACGCTTTTCAATATCGCTCTTGCTCACACCATCTGCGGCGGCGGACGCTTCGTGAATATCACCCTCTTGTGCCAGGTACAGGTTTCTATTATCTCGGTGCTTGGACGCGTTGCGAAACTTGGAGCCTTGGCGAGCCATCATGTCTGCGGCCTCCGCCTTGGATACCGCGAGAGCGATAGTTATAGGTCGACCGGCGACATATACGCCCGAGGTTTCATTCTCGCTCGCTTCCACGGCAGCGTTTGCGGCATCCGACGTGACGAAATCTACAAACGCCGTGCCTTTGTGCTTGCCAGTGGCTTTGTCTTTGACTACGCGGCAACTCTTGACGCGACCAAATTTCATCATTTTCTCTTTGAGGTGCTCCCAGTTGGCCTCGAGAGGTAAGTTTCGCACGAAGACGGTGAAGTTTTGCGCCTCTTGTTCTTCGTCGTCGGCATTGATACCCTTTGCGCCTTGCCACGCCGGCTCAACGCCCGGCTTTGTAGCATCGTCCGATTGCGTTCGATTGCCGCCACCTTCAGCGGCTGCTGGAGCTTTCTTTTCTACTATTGGCGCGCGACGTTCTGGTTTTGTCGTCGAAGGCGCGTCGGATGACATTACTTTACCCAACAAGCGCGACATCATGTTCTTTTCTTGCGTCTCTTCATCTTCGCTTTCGCTTGAGGTTTTATCACTGTCGTCAATATCGTCGGAATCGCTACCGGACCCGTGATCATTCGCGGGATCGTCTTTTTGAGTCTCTTCAACCGCCGCTGTCACCTCTGCTGGCGCCGCTTCACTCGCTTGATACTTGGACTTAGACACCGCAATATCCACTGCAACTTGTCTTCCAGAAATACTCACGCCATTGCAATCGCTCACCGCTTTGTCCGCATCGGCCTTACTCGTGTACGTCACAAAGGCGAAACCTTTAGGCTTGTTATGAAAGTCTGTCGGCATGTTGATGTCCCAAACGAAACCAGCGGCAGAAAGCGCTTCACGAATAGCCTCCACCGTCGCCGTAAACGCCAAGTTACGCACGATGACGCGCCACTGCTTGGGTTTTGATCCTTCGCCGCCGAGCTGCCGCGCCCAAATGCACTCTTTATCCTCGTCGTCATCCGCATCCGCAGAGGCATTTTTCCTCTTTGCGCGCTTTTTCTTTTTGGACTTTGGCGCGACGCCGTGCAATTTTCGCACCGCTTCACGCGCTGCCGCCTCATCGGCGTACACCGCGAGCACCGCTCCGCGCGTACAACCATCTTCGCGAATCTTCGCCAATTTCATGACGTCATCCGGGCACGGTGACGTTACGGATTCCACTTTCCCAACGGAGCGCGCGAGCTCCAACGCGGCGTCGACGTCGACGCCTTCAATTTCCCCGCCAATCTTCAATCCACCAATGACGACCGTCCTCGGCGCATCCTTGGGACCTAATGCACCACCAGCCGCGCTCTTTTTCACTCGCTCGCGCTTCACCGTCTCTGCCTTGCGTGCGCGCTCCTTTTTCTTCTCCTCCTCATCCTCCTTGGCTTCGGTCCCGCCCTTGTCCGTCACCACTGGCGCCTCCTTCTTCTTCGCCAACACAATCGCCAACTTCCGCCCATCAATCTCAACTTTTCCAGACCTCTCACACGCCATCCGCGCATCCTCAGGCAACGCAAACTTCACGTATCCGAACCCGCGGTGCGTCGACGAACCTTTCTCGCGCACCACCCAGCTCTCCTTGATTGGTCCAAACTCATTCGAAAACAACTCCTCGAGCTTCTCATCGTCGCAATCGTACGGTAAATTACGAACGAACACCATGACGTTCGCGCGCGCCGACGCCCCGGCGTCGCCATCATCGCCATCGTCCACGCCACCCATCGCGCGTCGCGCGTTCACGCTTTTTCGGGCGCCGCAGCTCACCACACAACGCCGGCTCGCGACGTCGTCGAACGCTCGTGCGCGGTGGCGACGCGCGCGCGGCGCGGTGCAAACGTCGTGCGAGGCGTGCGCGCGTGCGGCGAGGTGCGGCGACGCGGCGGCGAATGCCGGCGGCGACGAACGCGCGCGCCGCCCGGCGGCGGGTCCAAATGTTTACATTAGTGGCGTCACATATGCGCTCGGGATCCGCGCGCGCGGTCGTCGCCGCTCGCCAGACATTCGCGCGCGGTGATGGCGTCCTTGAGCACACACACGCGATCTATACGGTTATACCGGTACGTATGCGTCATTCGCGCGCGTGGCGCGTCGCGCGAGAACGATGCGCGACGCGAATTCGAGCGGTTGAAGACGCGCGATCGATGCCCTAGAGGATTTTGACTGACGCGTGTTCGCGCGTCGTTGGATGGTACAGGTCCACGCTTCGCACGGTGTTGTCGTGGTGCGTTGATCGCGAGCTGTTTTTCAGCGAGCGCGCGCGCATTCGCGGGGCGTTTGAGGCGAATGGAGGATTGAGAGACTTGGCTGCGATTGAAAAGGCGGTTTCGGAGGGCGAGCGTACGTTGGAATCGTACGCGCACCCGGATCCGTACGTAATTCCCACCATGTATGGTGGGAGCAAGTATGCGCGTAACCCCGAGGTTCCGGGTGATGTGGAGATGGTGTTTGATTTCGGGCGTGAGGAGTACGCGGTGCCAAAGTAGAGTTTTCGGCGCGACGAGCGATGTAACAATATTTACCAATACCTAGAAAACAACGATGGATTGAAGTGCTACTACTCCTACTGCTAGTGCTATTATTACGCTGCGGCGGTTTGCTCTTGCTTCACGGAAGCGTATTCGCGAGTCGCGCACGACATCACTCTTCAACGCACGCCGCCGTATTGACGAAATTCCGGCGTTTGTAAATCGAGCTGCATCGAGTGTCCGAGCATTCGCGCCTGGTCCCGTCGCGGACCGAATAATTTAATCTGTCGCACGTGCGTATCGCGACCATTTTGATGATTCGCGAGAATCGCAATCTGCACAAAGTACGCGCGCAAATATGGCGACGCCGTAACCGACGACTCGCGCGTGAGCTTTATCCGCACCCAACCGTTTGGCTGCTCAACGCTCACGCACCGAATCTCACGTAAATCATGACACGACGCCCCAGCGCGTATACTGATCATCGATGGCGTGTAACTCTCATCCATTTTAAACTCGCACCACAGCGCAAGCTCGCTTAATTGCGCCTTGTGTTGGAATTGAATGTTGACGAGGTGCGGCTGCGCGCCGTCGGATTGCCAAAACGTCCCCAAATCGTCATCTCTGAGCAATTCCACCCCGTTCCCGGGCTTGGCGCTCGCCACGGACCACACCGCGAGGTGGCCGATTTCTCTCCTCGCCTCGCCCGCGTCACTCGCGCTCGTGAACGCGTCGGCGGCGCCCCACGAATCGTCATCCAATGTTTTTGAAATCTTCACAACCTCCAACGCCTCGCCTCGCCCCGCGCCCGCAACCGCCTCGCCGTAACTGCGCACCACGTGTGCGCGTCCGAGCGCGCTCACGATTCCATGTGCGAGGTCGTGCTCGCGTCCATCGTCGTCGTCGTCGTCGTCGTTACCGGAGTCTTCGTTTGATTCATCCGTGTCGTCTCGGTCGTTAGCTGTCGTCGCCGCACCCGCGTCACCGCCTGCATCGCCGTCGCGCGCGCGCGCGGCGATGAGCGCATCTATCGTCGCCGCGTACGCGTCGTCGTCGTCTGCATCGTCCACGTCGATGGGGTCCATGGTGCAGCCGCGAGTGCGGTTGACGAAGACGACGACGACGCGCGCGAAGGCGTTGACGCTTTTGTGTTGAGTCTTCTGTTGTGTTCTTTACAAGCGTTTACAAACGCACAGGGCTGCCATACTGCCGCGTGCTTTTGAGGATAAAATTTTAAAAAATACCTATGTGATTGAATGCGGCGTGCCTAGTTGTTGGCTGACAAAGACGCGCGATAGGGCGAGGCGGTTAAGATGTCGACGCCGTCTTCGGTGATGAGCAACGTGTGCTCACACTGCGCCGTCCACTTGCCATCAGCCGTGCACGACGTCCAACCGTCTTTCCACATCTTATCTCTCGTGGTTCCAATAGTCAACATGGGTTCAATAGTGAACGTTTGACCCACGCGAAGCGTGCCCGGGTCGTTGTTGCGATGGTGTCGCACCGTCGGCCCCGAGTGAAACTCCTTACCGACGCCGTGCCCGACAAACTTATCAACGACGCCCAAGTTTGCGGCATCAGCAATACCGTGAATTGTAGCGCCAATCTTACGCACCGCTGTGCCAGGCTTACACACATCAATCGCCGCTTGTAGCGCCTTCTCCGTCGTCTCCACCAAATGTCGCACCTCATCCGTCACCGTCCCAATCATAATCGTCCTCGACGTATCGCCGTGATAGCCATTCAAATACACCGTGACATCAACGTTAATGATGTCCCCTTCCTGTAACACCGTCTCTACGGTTGGAATCCCGTGACAAATGCATTCATTCAACGACGTGCACACCGACTTTGGAAATCCACCGTAGTTCAACGGCGACGGATACGCTCCAGCCTCCACCGTCATCTCATGCACCGCCTTATCGATATCCTCCGTGCTCACCCCTGGTGCGCACATCTGTTCCGCCATATCCAACACGCGCGCCGCGAGCGCCCCAGCCGCTCGCATACCCTCAATATCCTCCGCCGTCGTCTGCACCTGCACCTTTCGGTCGTCGTACTCGGGCAAATGCCCACTGTCCGCATACGGCGGTCGCAATATCCCCGCCGGCACCGCGCGCATGGGCGACACCACCCCAGGTTTAAGCGGTTCGCGATCGTTATACCACGATGCGCGCGCCCGTTCGCGGTCGATGGAGACGTTTAAGAACTCGGCAAACCCTTTCTTCTTCGCGCGCACATCCACGACGCCGCCGCGTCCTCGCCCGCGTCGCATCGCCGCGGGCGTCCTCGCCGCGTAGCGCGTCGACGCGTGGTACGCCCGGCTCGACATCGCCGTCGTGCGCTTCATCGCCGTCGTGAACATCAGCACGCGATTGCGTCGGGATGTGATGCGCGCGTCACTTTTCGGCGCATTGGCGTCCCGATGCCCGCGCGCGACATGCACTCGCGCGGCGTCGTCGACGCCGTCGCGCGCGCGCACGACGACGGCGACGGCGATGACGACGGCGACGGCGATGGGGCGTACGGGCGGCATCACGCGTCGCGCCATCATCACAGTCACGTCGCGCGCCACCGTCATCAGCACCATCACATGCACCCCTCTGGCGCGGTGGCTCCGACGACGCTGGTGGGGGTGGCGGACGCGGTGATGTCCACGCGCGCGGTGCCGTTGAGCGAACCGAAGGTTACGAGCGCCATGACGAGCGCGGAGGCGGAAACGAAGGCGCACATTAGCGACATTATTCGTCAGAGCAAGTCGCGGTGGCTGAAGAACACCGAAGTGTGCGACGTGTTGTTAAACTACCCGGTGTATGAGTTTGGGTTGAGCCTCGATGCGCCGTATGCACCGAGCGCGGGGACGTTATTTTTGATTGATCGTAAAACCGTGCGGTTTTTTCGCAAGGATGGGCATAATTGGCAAAAGAAGAAGGATGGGAAGACGGTGCGCGAGACGCACGAAAAGTTGAAAGTCGGAACGGTGGAATTGTTGAATTGTTATTATACACATTGCGAAGACGATCCGCGGTTTCAGCGGCGGTGTTATTGGTTGTTAAATTCGGATGAGGGTGCGGTGTTGGTGCACTACTTGAAGGTGCGCACGCCCGGAGGCAAGAGTGGGGGCGGGAGCGAGGGTCGGAGCGCGCAGAACAGCGGAGGAAGCTCGGGGAAACAACGCTTGGAGGCGACGAGCGGCGCCGCGGTGCATGTCGCCAGTGGGTCTGGCGCTCGTCGACGAGGGACGACGATGAAGCGCGAATCTGGCTCGCGTCGGGATCCCGTGGCGACGCACCACGTGTTGCAGTCATTTTTCGGAGGTTCGTTTGGGGCGGATGAAGATTCGCGTTCGCACGTGAATGATTTGTTGTCTCGCGATGACGTGGATTTTGCGCAATTGTTCGGAGAGGACGTGTTTGCAGATTATGATTCTCAGCAGTTGTACGCCGCTGGGCATCATCAGAATGAAGTATCGACCTCGATGGCGCGTGCACCTAGTCTGTCGCTCGGTTCTTTGATGCGAGATTTCCACGACGAAGACACAGGAATGTCTAACGAGCGATCGAATGAGGGTTTGAACTCACATGATGATAGCATTCAAGAAGGTGACGTTTCACCTGTGAGCCTAGAGGAACTTGAACGCCGCATTCAGCGCATTCGCGCATCTCTACAAGGGCTCTCGACTGATGCGTACGCAAAAGATGCGCAAAACATCGAAAAGCAAATCACTGATCTCGAACGTAGCGCTCGACGTCGAGCCGACGCGCAGCCGAGTGCAAGTTTTGAAGACAACGATAAAGATGCACATAGTGGGCAGCGTGACACTGGGATAACGACGACGGCGACGACGGGCGAAGATTCATTGAATGATCGCGACGAGCCAGTAACGAGTGCGCCAGCACACAGACGCACCGTCGAACGTCGTATTCCGGCAACCCTCACGGGCATTCATGTGTTGTGGAGCATCATGGACTTCTCACCATCGTGGGACGACATCAAGGGTGGCACCAAGGTGATCATCACGGGCGAACCCCAAGTGGAGTTTGATGGCGACGTTCCGCTTTGTGTCATTTTTGGTAACGCCGCTGTTACGGCGGAACGTCTCGCGCCGAATGTCATCAGATGCACCGCTCCAGCGCACAGTCCAGGAGTCGTATCTATGTACATTACGGTGGCTGACGGAAACCGTCACCCTATCAGTGAAATCTGTTCATTTGAGTACATCGATTCGTCAGTCGGACGCTCACAAAACCGACACGGTGGATCAAAAGTCGTCGACGAAGAAATGTCCGATCGCGATTTCCAATGCCGCCTCATTCAGCTACTGACAACTATGGGATCCGAAAGGTCATCAAGTGCGGAGACGGAGCAACCCAGTGGGAGCGGGGAAGGCGCTGATACGAGAAAGAATGCAAACCCCTACGACTTTATGTCGCAGTCGATGATGCACATGAACGCTTTGAGCGCTTTGCGAGCGGCGGCGAGTATGCACGCAGATCCATTCAATTTGAGCGTCATCAATGATGATGACTTGAAACTTTTGTTCGAAAATATGATGCAAGCTCGTTTGAAGTCGGTTATTGTGCACGAGAATCGCCGCACAAAGTCACGTCTCGCGCTTCCGCAAGCCGCCATTGCCATTTCGCAAGTGGAGGAAGTCGTCAAGACTGGTTTGGTACCTGATGAGTCCCTCGTCGAACTTGTCGTCGAGCGCACGTACGAAGCGCAAGAACAATTAATGAATCTCGCGCTCGCACCCAGTGCGTATCGCCGCAAAGATCACTCAGGATTGACGATGTTTCACTGCTGTGCAGCGCTCGGTATCGATTGGGCAATCAAGGCGATGTGCGCGACCGGCATTGACTTGAATCATCTCGATAACAGTCGTCGCTCGGCTTTGCACTGGGCCGTCGCGCGCGGTCACGAAACCGTCGTCGCTACTCTTCTCAACGCAGGCGCAAAGTCGCGCATTTTGGCGCAGTGGCTTGACAAGACATTTACGCCCGCCGACTTAGCCGTCGCGTGCGGTCACATGGGTATCGCCGCGTACATTAGCGAAGCTAATTTAACCAGCGCGTTGAGCAACATTGAGTTGCGTTCAAAGGGCGTTCGACTGCCGATTTCAAAGCTAGGCTCAAAGCACATATTCCGTGATAACAGCCGGGACAGTGGTAGCGGATTCCAAGTCAAACGAACGACGTTGCCGAGCGACGATTCCGGTTCAGACGACGCCGACGCCGACGATCCAATGGCGTTGTTGCGTCCGCGTCGCCAGCACGCGACGACGCGTGCGCTCGCGAGTCCGAGCAGCCGCCATCGTCCGAAGAAAACGAACAAGATCAACGCCGATGCGTCGAATCTTGAACTTCCATACGACTCCGAAACAGAGGCACTTTCAGTCATCAAGCGCGCTGAATTCGCAAAGAAGAAGTTGTACTCGGTGATGCGGGATTTCAAAACCGATCAAGTGTACATGGACGCGGAGTTATCGACACACATCGCGCAGCTTGGAAAACGTCGCACTCGACAACAGCGTCAGTTCAACATGCCTGCGGAGCAAATGCAAGACGTCATGGATCGATTGCTCAAGCCCGCGGAGGATATCGTGCACGCCGCGGGACCAGAGCGACGACCGGCGGTGCGCGCGCGACGCGTCACGACGAAACCAAAAGCCACAGAGCTGAATTCGAAATACGGCAATACGACTGAAAGTACTGAGATTTTCATTTCGGATGAAAACGAAGAAGATATTCAACACGATGTCGCTCGTATTCAGGAAGTTGCGCAATCGGCGCACGCGCGCGCGCAGTATTTACGTTTACGGCGCATCGCGAATCAACTCCAAGTTGAACTCCACGCGCTTTCAACGGGTATCGGCGCTGAATATGACGAAGATTAAAATAAACAAGGTCATACACATGTATAATTTCTGTGTTGTGTTAAATCATTGGTATAGGTACACTAACAACGATTGGAAATGTAAAATGTTAATCATAATCCACTTCAGACACTCGTAGGCGACAATTTGGACACGTCGAATGACTGTGCAACCACTTCGCGCAACACGACAGATGAAACGTGTGCATGCAGTCGAGTTTGATTGCCTCACACCCACGTTCGAGTTCGAGTAAACAAATGGAACACGTGTATTGCTCGTCTCCGGTCGTGGTTAAGCATCGACTCTTCTCGGCGTCGACTGGAAGGCGCGATTCGCATTCGCGCAACGCCGCGTCTACGCTTTCGTACGCAACGTTCATGCGATTAGCCTGCACGCGAATCGATTTCAGCATGTTGAATTCCAACAGCCGGCGGTCGTTGTCGTTGTGATTGTCTGCTTTCAGCCGCCACAGCAATAAAGTAAAATGCATGTGCGCTTGGCTCATGCCGTGATGACACGCCTGTCGAATGTTTCGCAGCGCGCGCAAAAAATCTCGCTTGTCAGCGCTCGTAGTAAATACTCTCGCGCGCATGATACGCGCGTAATTTCTAAATTTGCAACATAATAGCTCAGTGTTGATGCGCTCGATGGTCCAAGCATCGTGCCAACTGTCCTCGTGGGCGTCAAACACATGCGACACGTCGCCTAAATTTGCGAAAAATTCCAACTCTCCGAAACCCGGAAAACGCGGCCACAGCATGAGCAGCGGTTCTGAACACGGCGCATGCATGTCTGACACGAGCGCGGCGCGTGAGTCTCTGGGAACATTTGTCACGTCCACAGTCAGCATGGGTGTCTCTTGCGCTAGTTTGCGCAACATGTACTTGATCATGTGAGGACTTCGCATATGTTCGCGTATAAATTTTAAAATGATGTACACGCCCGCCAGAAAGTTTGAGCTTCGACTCCACTGCGCTAATAAATATTGTCTTCGAATGACTCTATTCCGCACTTCATTCACGAATGTTTGGTCTTGGTCATCACGAGATGGGGCGTGAATGTCGACTGGGTGCAAGACGAACGTATTCCGAGTCGCGTCGGCGTCTTCAAAAAATCCCTCTTCGGCGCGTACGAGCTGCCCTACCGAACCTGAAATCACCCCAGTCTCGCCATCAATCGTCCCGGTGCAATAAGTCTCGTTATCTGAAAAAGACAACTTCATCGTCCCCGATGAACCGTCGTCATGCAATTTTAAATGACACAGCTGTTCGTCGCCTTGCGCCGTGTGTGAAATTAAAAACATGCCGGCGACGGCGTCAAACCACATCACCTGAAAACCATACGGCGAAGACCTGTGCCGATCTCCGTTGCTTTCCATGCCAGGTATTAATATCGTCCCTTCCCACACGCGGCCGAGGGAGCACAGGTGTTTGATGCACTTGGAAGGCGTGGGATACAAGTCTGAAAATCGTCGACGGCGTTCGGCGTCCCCGAGCGCGCGGAGCTCCGCGTTCGCGTACCCCAAAACCCCAATAATATTATCGTCGCGCCGCGTCGCCGCAACGAATCCATCAGGGTTAGCACAAAGAATCATCGCTGCCAGTTCCTGATCGACGCTCGTGCCGCCGAGATGCTCCCCGATGGCTTCGACGTACTGCGTCGAGGCGAACAGACGCCGCTCGAGCGGGAACGCCGGCACGAACGCCACATCGCGCGCCTCCGCGGGCATGCCGTCGTAGGCGTGCGCGAGAGGTCCTCCATGAACGAGGCGCCTGGTCTCGAGCGACGGCTGCGGTGCGGCGTCGGTGCAATCGCGCGCGTGGATTTGCGAGCAGGCGTCCAAAAGTTGTTGGAATGTTTCCCATACCGACACTTTGGCGTCGCGCGCGATGAATCGATCGACGAGTTCGTCCAGGGTTGCGCTTTTAGCCGCGCACGGGTCATCCGGCGCGGGCGCGGGCGCGAGATCGCGCCCGTCGTCGTCGCGGTTTCCGTGCGGCATTGTGTGGACAGAGTTGGTTAGGGCGCCGACGGCTTGCGAAACGCGTTCTTAGATAATGTTACAAGGTGTGCGGCGGGGAGCTAAAGCGCTAATGCTGTGGAGAGGGGGAGAATGAAACAAAGCATATACTACTGGCTACTTTTTCGCCGCCGCGCACGCGTCGGCGAGAAAGTCCAATCCAGCGGTGATGCCTTCGCCTGAAAGCGCGCTGCACTTGAAGATACTCCACGTGCGGTTTTTAATCGAACTCAAACCGAGTTGTTCGGCGACTTCGGCGTCCGACAGAGCGCCAGGGAGATCTTGTTTATTTGCAAACACGAGTAGGATGGCGTCTTTGAGCTCCTCCTCTTCTAAGAGCGCGTGGAATTCTTCGCTCGACGTCCCGATGCGCTCGACGTCAGAGCTATCGACGACGTATATAATTGCTTGCGTATTCGGATAATAACACCTCCAGTACGGTCGTATTGATGTCTGACCGCCTAAATCCCACACTTGAAACTTCACATTCTTATGTGATACAGTTTCCACGTTGAATCCAATGGTTGGGATCGTGCTCACCACCGTACCGACTTGCATTTTATACAAGATAGTCGTCTTCCCAGCGTTATCGAGACCCAGCACCAAAATCCTCGCCTCGCGGTCACCAAAGTACGAAAACAAACGACTGAACAGCACCCCCATCGCGAGCTATGTCGTTTAATAACGCGTCACCCGCGTGCTCGCCCTACGTTGTCGTAAAAGAGTCGTGTACGAGCGTCAGTCTCTCGTCGCCGGCACTCAAACATCCATCAATCCCATGCCGCGCGCGCGTCGACGTCGTTTCTTCAGATCAGGTCTCCAATGCTTTATCGACACCACGTAAACGTTTTACGATCAGGTCTCCAAACAAGGTTCTTTCATCAATAGAAACGCGTCGAGCGTGAAACAAAACCAACCCTAAACGCCGTCGAATCGTTTCCTCAGTTCTCCAAGGTGATCTTAGCATCCGCAAAGTACATGGACTATTCGGAAGAACGAAAGTATAGAACGTTGCTCATCATCGGAACGATTCGCACGGGCATCGGGAAGGTTTGTCGCCGCGTGATACACCGGAAACAACATGACTGCTGACGATCAACAACATCAAGACCCCGTCGTCGCCGTCGTCGTCGTCGCGTGCAGTCGCGCTCACGCGCCCGCCGTCGGCCGCGCGCGAGACATTTCGTTACACGCATCGCTTCGCGCACGCACCGTGTCGTTCTTGCACACCGCCGCGTTCGGCGCGCGCGTCGTTATGGCGAGAGATTCAAAAAACGCACCCACAGACCGCGCCGCGCGCGCGCGTATCGTCGTCATCCTCGTCCTCGTCCTCGCAGAAGACGGGCACACACGCATCCGAGGATGTCTCTTCGCGCGCTCTTCGCGACGGTGCACGCCAAGGATGGCGCGCCCGCGCGCTCTGCGTGCCAAGATGCGGACGGTGCGCCAACCGTCTCGAGCGGCGCACCCGCCGCGCGCGGTGCCGGCGACCTCGCCGACGCCGACGCATCGCCGACGGCGCGCGCGAGTTTCGCTTCGTCCACGCCGCCGTCGTCTTCGGGCGCGGCGAAGACGTATACGCGACGCACAAAGCCGAAAGCGCGATTGAGCTCGGTGAAGGCTGAACGCGACTCGGCGACGGATGGCGCCGCGCGGCCCGCGAAAGCAGCCAAGGCGTCGACGCAGATGTGTTTGGATTTAGGTCAGGCGTCGCTGCGTCACGTGTCGTGCGCCACGTGTGGGCTCGTGTACGCTAAAGGTGACCCGTCGGATGAGAAGACGCACGCAAAGTATCACGAAAAGTTTATCGTCGACGGCGCGAGCGGAGGCATGACTCTAAAACTACCCACGAACGCGCGCGTGGTGTGGACGAGCGATGATGGGGATGTGACGTGTATTATTTTAGACGAAGCGAGCAAGGTTGAGCGCGTGGCGCGAGGTGTTGAACGGGAGCTCATCATGCCTGAAAATTTTGTGTGCTCGACGAGCGGCTTGAAGGCGTTCGTATGCGTGGCGAAGAAGAGCAACAAGGTTCTCGCGGCGTTGTTCGCGGAGAAAATTAGTGGGGCTTTTAGAACTCTCGAGGAATCTATCGACGAAGCCAAGACGCGGTCGACGGGCGGCGGTGGATCGACGGTGAAGTGCGGGATCGTCGAGGAGAAGGCCATGTGCGGCGTGCGTGCTATTTGGACGCACGCGAGCGCTCGGAAAAAAGGCTATGCACGCGCCATGTTGAATGCCATGCGCGCACACTTGGTCCCAGGTTACGTGGTTCCAGTGAAAGAGTGCGCGTTTACGCAGCCGACCGAAGCTGGCGCCGCACTCGCTTTGCGGTATTGCGACGACGCGACTTTCTTGGTCTATTGAAATTCAAGTCGCTCCGTGTGCGCGACTGGTGATAGAAATGACGACGTTTAGGTTTAAAGAAAATAGAAGAAATGTATAATATAGAATAAGCAACGATCGGCGAGCTTATAGCTAGCCGAAAAGAATTTAAACACGCGCAACGTAGCCGTCGAGCTCCACTAATTGCTCGGCGTCGAACACCTTGAGCTCCACCGCGTCAGAGTCTTCCATCACTTTACCACCACCAAACGCAAACTCAGAATCGCCAATAACCCCAACCGGATCCTTCACAGTCTCAGACTTCAGACCATTAATGATGCTTTGCTGAACTTGCTTTAATCCTTGCGTCTTCATGCCCTTCGCCTTGGCGGCGACGACTTCGGCGGCGAGTTTACCACCCAACACAGCGCCCTCCATCGAACCCAAAAACTTTTGAGACGTGTAGTCACCAGCCAACGTAAAGTTGCTAATTGGTGTTTCTTGGCTCGGGCGGAACTTGTTACGGCCCGGGATTGCGGCATACACGGAACGCGGCGTCTTCACGACGGCGTGCTTGAGCAACTTGGCGCCAACGCCGTCTGGGGACTTGGGGCCGATGTCAAGCGGGAACAAGCGCTCGAGCTCCTTCATCGTCGCATCAACAATTTCTTGGTTACTCTTGGCGATCCAGTTGGTGTTACCGCCCGCAATGGGCGAGCACGGCGCGAACACGAGTTCGAGCATAGACTTTTCTTCGTCGTAGTACTCTTTGCACGTCGTGCTCATGTCGGCGTACACGGAGAGCAAGGGCGAACGGGAAAAGCACAAGTGATCGACATTCGTCAACTTGCGGTCGAACCAGAGGTGGATATTAATCACCGGAATACCCTCAAGCTCCTTTAATTGCGCAAAGTGCGGCATTTGGCCCCACTGCTTCGGCATCATGCGCTTGATGACATCCACCGGCATGGCGGAGACGTAGTGGTCGGCTTCGATGGTTTCGCCGTTTGCCATTAACAAGTGCTTCACCGACCCATCCTCGTTGAGTACAAACTCCTTGAGACGTTGACGGGTCTTAACCGTACCGCCATTCTTCTCGATCGACTTCACCATGGGTGCGCACAAACGATCGGGTTGGTTACCATCCAAAAACGCCATTTGTAAGCCGTCGGTTTCGTTCAAAAAGCGATTCATCGCCGTCAACACGACAGTCATGGAGAGTTTATCCGGGTCGATGAAATCCAACGCCTTGGCCATGGAAATGAACACCTCGGTGTTGATGCGCTCGGGCATACCGTACTTGCGCATGAAATCAAACACCGACAGTTCGTCTTGGCGGTCGATGAAATCTTGACCTTCGACCAACATCGGCAACAACGCCGGCGCGGTTTGCAACTTTTCGGGCAGCGTCAACATTTTTTGGTTTAACAAAATCGCCAAACCAAAGTTGAAGGGCGCGGGAATACCCTTGACGAAATCAAACGACGTAAACTCGCCTGGGAGCTCTTGCATGGCGAAGATCATCTTGTGAACCTTCCATTGTAATCTGTCTTCGATGTCGAGTTCGGCAAACAAGTTCATCATGTTCGGGTACGCGCCAAAAAAGATATGCAAACCCGTCTCGATCCAATCCCCATCCTTGTCCTGCCACGCGCTCACCTTACCACCGAGAACGTCTCTCGCCTCGAGAACGATCGGTTCGTGTCCAGCATCACTCAAATACTTGGCGCACGCCAACCCAGATAACCCGCCGCCGACGATCGCCACCTTCTTTTTCTCCCCAGCCTGACTCACGCGCAACTCACGCGAGAACCGCGCCGACAAATCACCAGCAATCTTATAGTTCTCCGTCTTATCAATGTTATCAGGCTTGGGAAAATCCGCCGCGCGCGTCGTCGGCATCGCCTTGACGCGCGCCGCGGCGGTCCCACGCCCCGCGCGCGCCAACCCTCTCGTCGTGCTCAACGACCCCTTCGCCGCGCACGCGCGCGGCGACGCGCGCATCGCAGACGACGCGTGCATGATGTGTGGTGTGTGCTCTCACGCGGTGCGGCGAACGTCGACGGTGCGCGTCGCGATCGCGGGCGCACGTGCGGCGACGAGTGACGTGGACTGTGGATAAGGCTTTCGACGTCACGCCGCTCGATGCGCGCGTCTCGCGGCATTTCTCGCCGCCACGAGCGAGGGATTCGCGACGCACGCGCGCGCATCCGGACGCACGCATTGTATCGCACGCACCCGTCGATCGGTCGCGCGGTCGCGAGTCGCGTCGTCGACGGGGAGCGTGGAAAAGGATTGATTAATCGCGCGCGCCAGAGCTCGGGACATTGGTCGTCGTTTCGCGCGCCATGGTGAAGAATTGCGCGTTCGTATTCGTGAAGCCGCACGCGGTGACGACGAAAACGTTGGCGCTTGTGTCGAAGGAATTCGCCGAGCGCGGCGTTCGCGTGCTCGCGGAGGGTGAGGTGAGCGCCGAGCGCGTGGACGCCGATGGGTTGGTGGATAGACACTACTACGCCATCGCTTCGAAAGCGACGTTGATCGAGGCTGAGGCGCTGAATGTACCAGAGGACAAATTCAGAAAGGCGTATGGGGTGGAATGGGCGGATGTTGTGGCGAGTGGACGGGCGATGAATGCGAGGAAGGCGTGTGAAACGTGGAAGATGTCGACGTCGGCGTTGGACGCGGTGTGGCAACAGGCGAAACAGGATGGGAAGATGTGTAAACTCGGCGGTGGGTTTTACTGTGCAAAGATACGTGATTTTTATGTGTTTAATGCATTTTATATGACGATGCGGTCAAAGTTTGTGAAACCTGGGACGTGTATTCATTACTACGTCGTGGAATGGGAGAGCGCGGATATGTCGTGGGGGGAATTCCGTGGGGAGTTTTTAGGACCGACGGAGCCGTCCAAGGCGCCGGCGTCGTCGCTCAGAGGGCAAATTTATGCCAACTGGGAGGAACTTGGATTGGCGTACCAGCCCACGACTGGGGAGAACGGCGTGCACGCGAGTGCGAGCCCGTTTGAGGCGTGCGCCGAGCTGAATAACTGGTTGGGGACGCCATTCGCCGAAACGGCGTTTGGCTCAGTGTTGCTCGATGCGGGCATCACGGAGGAAACCATCAAGGCGTGGAGTGTTGATCCACAAGTGACGTACGGCGCGCCCGCGATGCGTATCACCGGTTCGTTGTTTGATGCGTTGGAAGATACTGAAACGGATTATTGCGCGGCGTTGTGCGAAATGATTGCCAACGACGGGAGCGCAAAAGACGGCATTCGCATCATTGCCGCGGGTGTACTCGGATTCGCGTTGGGATTCTTACTTCCGCGACCGAATCAACGACGCTAGTATTGTAATCGCAACTCATTCACAACTAATTCAAAGAATTGTTATTGCACACGTACACAAAGCGCTACTTCTTGTCTGGGACGTCAAACGTCATCACTCGATTTGACGGCGTCTGGCGATTGCCATTTAACGAACTGGGAGCGCCTTGCCATAAAAGCGGGTTCTGATCATGACGTGGACTGACACTATCTGGCCAGCCCGAGAACCCTCCGCCTGGTGAGGGTGAGGGACCGCTGGCGCCGTGTGAGGGTGAACCGCTATTTCGTCGATGCGAAAACAACGGCGTCGGTTGTTTGAATCCACGCGTGAGTTTTCGCGGACGTGGGTTGAACGATCCAACGCCAAAACTTCTTGCTTGATCGCTCATACTCGACTTACTCACGGTTTCCATGTCATCGCCGTCCTCGTCCTCGTCCTCATCCTCTGAGCTCGACAGATTCATATCGCCGTCGTCCTCGTCCTCTTCATCGTAATCGCTTTCGTTAGCATACCTCTCTCCTGTACTACCCGTCCAAAACACGTACGTAGTGTCCAAATGCATCAGCAGCGCACTTCTTCGTAAGAGGTACGGATCAAATGGGAAAAACATGCGCAGCGGAAATCGGTTGCGGGAATTCGATGCGACTTGCGCGCTCGTAAATTCCATGGAGTTTTGCCTCGATAGCGGCGCTAAGGTGGAGATGTCAATCTCTTGTCCTAATTCCGTGCGGTTGATGTGTTCGCGTAGCAAAACGTCGGTGAAGCCGTTCATCTTGGCGGAAACTGCGCGATGAAGAAACTCTGTGACCACGGATGGCAAACACGTGAACAATGGACGCAAGTGCGAGTATAAAATCTCTAGCAACGGCAGCGCCCTAAGCGCAGCCGCTGGCGCTCCTTCAACGCGCAAAATGTCTTCAGCGCGATAACACAACACATACATCATAGCCTGACATGCACTGTCAAACACGGCGAGAGTTTGATTTGGTGCTGCCGGTAACCCACTCTTTGTCTTTTCCACCATGCCGCTGAGCGCCGCGCTTCCGGGCGTCGTCCGCTGTTTAACGTGCGCGATGCACCACTCGCCTAATCGTCGCAACAAATCACAAATAATATCAGGTGAGAGGAACTTCGCGCGCGCTGCGAAGGACGCAAAGTATGCCGCCGCAGCGAGACGTAAAGAGGCTGCCTCGCTCACGTCGGTGAGCTTGTCCAGGAGAAATTCCGACAACACCCGACTAGACTCTGGATCTCTCGAACACAAGTGAAACAATAAGAACTGTACAAACTTCGAACGCGGCGCTGGAAGAAGGGTAGCCGAAAATGCATGCATCAACGCCGTCCGAATCTGCGTCGCCTCCCCTTTATTCACTCGCGTGTCGATGTGGGTCAACGCGAGCTCCATCAGCGCGTCCAAGGTATCCGCCGCTTCATCAATCGCCAGCGCTGGAGCCGCCGTCGCCGGACGCTGTTCCCATTCGGCTTGAAAGTGCTCCTCAATCTGCTTTTCAATGTCATCTAACTCGAAAATGGCGTCGTCTTCCTCTTCTTCCTTTCGCGCGCCGTGGTCGTCGCTCGTGCGTTCGTGTCCAGCCGTCACGTCGTCCCACTTGATTTCTACGTCAACCTCTAACAAATGCGCCACGAGCGCCTTCAAAAAATCATCCTGCAACCCGGCGCCATCGTGACTCTCTATTAAACGAAACGCCGCGCGCACATATCCCACTTGTACGTCTTTCGGGGCGCTCTTGTGTGGAATTCCATTTCTTAACGCGGTTGACGTCGCCCTCTCGCTCAGCGGCACCAGTCGCAAAATGTTCCCTAAACACCGCACCAAATCATCCACCACCGCACTCGCGGCGTCTACACCACCCACACTTGCGCCAAACTCGTGACTCGGTACGAATGACTCGACCAACTTCCCCACCACGGCGCTTGAAAACACCCCTCCGTGCGCGCACACTAAACACGTCCCCAACTTTAACGCGCCTTCTCGCACGCCTCGTGGCACCGTCCACACATTCAACGACCCGAACGCCTTATCCACCAACGTCTCATGCGAGCGATCATCAAACACAGCCGCGTGTGCGGCTAATGCATCGAGTAACGCCGTCGCATCCGCCGCGTTCCCGCCGTCGGCGTCCACGGCGTGAAAACTCTCGCACGCGTCCAACAACTCATAGTATCTCGCGCGGTTCGCCCCGCTACCCGCGCGCGATTCCTCCAGCGCGCTCTTCACGAATAAACGCAACGCTTTCATGGCGGTGCGTTCATCGAGCGTGGCCCGATCGTCGTCGTCGTCGTCGTCGTCATTCGTGTCGGAGCTCGAGCTCATGGTGACAAGCTCCACCGCTGGCGGCTGTAAGCTCCACTCGCGCCGCGCGTTTGGCGCGCGCGTCGGGCGTCGATCGAAGCGCACGCGCGTCGAGAGGCGTCAAACGATGCGCGTCGCTCGCGCGCGGGTGGAGTTCGATCGCACGGTGCGTGCGCGCGCGGGCGTGTGTGGACTGGCGCCGACGCGGAGTGGGACACTTTTCTTTGGTCGTACAGGCGCGCGAGCGCTACAATGAATGAACTATATCGTCGATGTGGTCGCCAATGGGCGAGTCTGTGCCTAGTATGTGTTTGAATGAGCTGTTGTACATGTGTGACGCGTTAGATGGAAACGCGCCATGCGGGTTCGTCACCGAAATCATCAAAGCCGGAGACTTCGGCGTCGCCGAGCGCGTCGGTGGCACCGACGCCGAGAAGCGAGAGCTCGGCGGTTCGCGCGATCGCTTCGGCGATGGCGTCGAAATCGTTCGCGTCTTCAAGCGCGTCGTAGTCGTGATTGTTGTAACTCTTTGAGGCGGCGGTACCGCGCGCCCAAGATGGCAAATGTTCGCTCCCGGCGCCGCGATAGGCGTCTCGACGCACGCATTCGCGCAAGAGTTCGTGCCACAATGGATTCTGTAGCAACACCAACGGATGCCCGACGATCACGTTCAAGGCTTTGGCGCGAGAGATGGCAACGTTGAACCGGCGCGGATTGTTCAGGAATCCAACTTCAGGATCGACAGCTTGCAACGTCTTTGGCGTAGTCACCACGGTGCTCAAAAAGATGATTCGTTCCTCTTGACCTTGATAGTCATCCACCGTCCCGACGCGTATAGCGCTCAATCCTCGAGCACGCAGACCGTTACGAATCAGCACCACTTGGCGTCGGTAGGTGGCCATGACGCCCACGTCCTGCTCGGTGAGCGGAGTGCGCTCGAGTAAATCGACGAGCAACGCGATGAGCGATTCGGCTTCGAATGGATTCGTCCACGAGCTCGTGTTACCTTCGCGGCGCTGTTTACCTTTGATGCCATAAAACAAGCACCGTGCGGAGCGACCATTGCCAGCTCCACCGCAGAATTCGTCCCATCCATTTGGTAACGCCACGTTTTCCTTTGACGCGACGCTTTGGACCGAGCCATCGTAGAATAACCTCGACGGTAGCGCCACGATATCGGGATGACTACGATAGCATAATCGTAATTGCTTACCGTGCGCCATGCCTTCGTGATCCATCCAGAGCTCGAGCAATGATTTGCGCAAACCCAGGCGCGCGGCTTTGAAGGAGTGCACGGTGGAGCCCAATTGTTTGGGGTCGCCGGCGAGAATGACGGCCGTTTGGTCGTCTGCAAGAGTGAGTGGGATGAGCGTTTCCGGCACCGTCGCCTGCGCGGCTTCATCCACGAATATGTGCGTCGGCGTCCACGACGCGCCACTATCGATGAGCGCCGCGCTCGTACACGAGCACACCACGACGCGTGCATTGGCCAGCATATTGGCATCAGGCTTTTTAAAGTACATGAAGGGCGTTTTGTGCGCATCATCTGGGTCTATTTCTACTGAAAACCGCCGAACGTCTGATTTGACTTGATCTGGTAATCGACGCTCGTCGTTGACGCGTACGAGTTGCGCCGCTGTGAGGGAAGGCACACGCTCGGCGAGTCGCGAGCAGAGAATATCCGCCGCAAACGGCGCCGGCGCGCTCAGTAGGATTCTACACGTCGAATCCCCACTGAGCAAGCGCGTGACGCATTCGATGATGGTGAGCGTTTTCCCCGTCCCTGGCGGACCCCACACGGTGTACGGTCGAAGACGTCCCTCGCCGGCGAAGACTTCTTCGACCACATCGCGTTGTTCTCGATTAAGCGTGTCGCCCTGAGGCGCAGCACGACTCACCTTTCGTACCGACAATACCTGCGTGTTGTCACCACCTACACCGTGCTCACATCCGGGTAAGAAACGTTTCATGCTTCGCGACGGCGATTCCACCGACAACGTCTTCACCACAGCTTGATGAAACAACGTGAACACGCGTTTGTTCAGCGTAAATCGCACGTGCACGTTGTTGCTTTGAAACGATTTGGATGGCCCGTGAAATTTCACGTATATCATGCATTCGCGGTTGTTCACGTATTCCACGACCAGCGCGTACTCGGATTGCAGCAATTTCGCTGGTCGAATGTACACGACGTCGCCCGCCATGACGAGCGGCCGTCCCTCGGATAAACCCGGCACGTGAATCGAATAAAAAGTCAACCCCGCAGCTTGCTTCTTGGAAAACGATGAAACCACACTCGGTAATTGACGCATTTTTGCCGTCAACTCTGCATCGCAGACAACCATACTCGCGTGAAACATGTCTAAATTTTCCAAATTTCGCTGCTGCGCCGCTTGCTCCATGCGCAACAGCTGCACCCAATGCCGCAATTCGTCCCCCGCGCGTGCGTTGTGCTGCTTTTCAGTAATCGTGCGCGCCAAGGCTTCCAGCTGAGCATCATCCATGCCTTCGGGAATACGTCCGAGTCGCCACGCGACGTGGAACGGGTACAACGTCTCGCTGGCGTTGAACAGTTGACGCAACGCGCGCGGGTAAAATGGCACCGCGTCGACATCCCACGCGTAGGAATTCGCCCCACTCGGGCGTACAACTGCAGCAACGTACGCGACAAGTATGCTCATTTCATCATTAAGCATGGCTACCGCGTCTTCAGCGGAATAAATGCCCGATTCCGCGCGCCGCAACGCGTCTTCGGGTACGACGGCGACTAAAATCCACGCACTGCTCAACCCATCTCCGGCGTCATCGACGGCAAATTCCACCCTCAGTGGCAGTGGCTCCGCCACCGCGCTTTGTGTCTTGCGTACAGGCAACAATGCGGCGTACCTATCGCCCTTGTCGGCGTTAAGCGAGCCTGGACTGTCGACGAGTTGGAAAACTTTCGCCGCCTCTGCCGGTTCGACGCGCGCGTGCACGCACGCCAACGTCACCCCTCCACTACGCTCCATCGCACCATTCGTCACAAATATGCTCCGCATTCGCCGTATACGAGACTTACCATTCAACGCGCGCACGTGCGTGCCAAAATCGCACGCGCGCGGGTATATATCGCACCCGCGCGTTGACCGCGCGCTCGCCGTCGCAATCGGCTCATCCACATCTTCGCCTCTCGCGCGCGCCCCCGCCTCACGCATCGCGTCCCGCACCGCGTCCGCGAACGCCGCCGATGACGTCAGCGTGTCTAACGCCCGCGGCGCCCGCGTTATCGTAATAGCGTCGCCCATAGGCGCCGACATGATCAAATCTAAGCACTCTATCCGAGACACTCTCAATCGTCACGCGCGCCGCCGCGTCGCGTCGCGTTGCCGACGCCGCTGTAGACGCGCCGCACACGCGCGATCGAACGCCGCGCGTCGCCGCGCGCGTTTGACGCCGCCACCGCCGCGGCGTGCGAGGCGCACCGCAGAGCGACCGACGCGCGTCACAAAGTGACGCATCATCGATGTCGTCGCCCACGGCGCCTCTGTCGTCGTCGACGCCCGCGTGCGGCGCGTGCGGCGCGCGCGACGCGCGAGGGCGATGTGTGCGACGTCGCGCGCGCGGCGCGGCGCGGCGTTCGATCGCGCGCGGCGGCGCGCGGCGCGCGGAAAGGTTGATGACGTTGACTGCGCTCGCTGACGCCGAGGTCTTGAACGACGACGACGACGAGGGCGAGGGCGAGGGCGACGACGACGACGACGACGACGACGAGTCGAGAGCGCTCGGTGTGTTGCAGTGGCGCGAACTCACCGCGCAGGTGCGCGCGCACGCGTGTACGGCGAGAGGTCGAGCGACGTGTGGGGTTGCGTTGGAGCTCGGCGGCGACGTCGAGCGTTCGAGAACGTTACTCGCGCAAACCACGGCGGCGTTGCGCGTTGGGCTGGAAGATGATGATTTCGTAGGCGCCAAGGATGTGCGCATGGCGGTGCGCGGGGCGGAGAATGGGCGGGTACTTTCGGGGTTTACGTTGAGCGAAACGTTTGCGACGTGCGCGACGCAAAAAGCGCTCGGACGGACGCTCGAGAGGTTTTCATCGAGCGATGCGGACGTGGATGACGCGTTCTGGGGCATAGAGCGCGCGTTGAGTGCCACGCCTGGTGATTTAATGGATGAGATTGCGCGGTGCGTGGCGTGTCCTGGAGGAAAAGTATTGGACGAGGCGAGCGAGACGTTGGCGCGGATTCGCAGTGAGCAACGGGACATTCGAGAAGAGCTCAAGCGGTTATTAAATGACACCTCGCGCGAGATGGCGCGGAAGAATTTCGCCGAACGGGCGCAGATTGTCACGAGGCTCGGACGGCAGTGCATACCCATGAAGCTCGGGTCTGCAGGGGAGCTTCCGGGCGTGGTGCTCGACGTGTCGGGCACCGGGAACACGGTGTTCAAAGAGCCTTCAACGGCGGTACCTTTGAATAACGCACTGACCACGCTCGCCGCGGAAGAAGAGGCTGAAGAAGAGCGCATATTGAGTGAACTCACCACGATGGTGGCGACGTACGCGGATATTTTATTAGCCGCGAATGATGCTTTGGCGGAGCTCGACGCGGCTAACGCTCGGGCGCGACACGCGCGATGGCTCGACGGCGCGGCGCCGACAATCGTGAGCGTCGACAGCGGTATCGAGGTGCGGCAACTGCAGCATCCGTTACTACTTGAGCGTTACTTGGCGCCACTTCCGCGCCGTGGCTCAAACGGTGACGATGGTACCGATGCTGTCGAGGGATGGGCCGCTGAAGCCGCCGACGTCGACGTCGAAGCCGAAGACGGCGGCGAGTCTGAGACATCGACGCAACCTCGCCGTGAGATCAAAGACGTCGTACCCGTCGATTTCAACGTTGACGCATCCATTCGCACCGTTGCCATCACCGGACCAAACACAGGGGGTAAAACTGCATCGCTTAAAGCGATTGGAATCGCCTCGCTCATGGCGCGCGCCGGATTGTACCTCCCGTGCGACGACGGCTGTCGCGTGCCCTGGTTCAAGCGCGTCATCGCCGATTTAGGCGACTCACAAACTCTCGAACTCGACGGTGGACTATCCACGTTCGGCGCGCACTTGAAGAGTTTGCAGCGCATCTTGAACGCCGCCGATGCGGACACATTAGTGCTGCTCGACGAACCCGGAAGCGGCACCGACCCGGCGGAGGGCGCGTCGCTCGCCGTCGCCGTGTTGAATAAATTATCTCGAAATGCGCGGCTGACCGTGGCTACATCGCATTATGAAGAAGTCAAAACGGCCACGCTCGCATCTGCGGTTGCGCAAGTCGCGGCGGTTGAGTTTAATTTGCGAACTTTACAGCCCACGTATCGATTGCTTTGGGGCGAAACCGGCGAAAGCAACGCGTTGCACATCGCCGCCGGTTTGGGATTATCCAAGGATTTAATCGCCGAAGCGCGCGAGGCGTTGGCAAAAGCTGATGCAGAAATTGAAGCGGATGCAAGCGGTGACGCGGCGCGCGAGAAGCGGGCGATTTTAGCCAGTGCTCTCGGGCGCGAAAGTGAGGTACAAACCAAACGTCGCGCCGAGGCGGCGACGTATTTGAGCGAGGCGCGCGCGCTTTTAGATGATGTGAAGACACAATCGGCGCATCTGGACTTGAGACAGCAAATGATCAAGGTGGATATTGAAAACGCCGTCAAGATCAAGCTCGACGAGGCGAGGGAGCTCATGGCGGCGTGTGAGACGCGTGAGGAGCTCGATGAAGTCGCGCGGGCGTCGTTGCCGGATGGGTGGGTCATCGACGCCTCGGGCGAAGCCGTGCCCGGCGCCACGAGCGAGCGCGCGGCGTTCTGGTCACCCGAAATCGGATCAAAGGTGATTGTTCGACAGTTAGGTAGCGCCGAGGCTGAGGTCATCGACGTACACGTAGATACGAATGAAATCACAGTCAAGCTCGGGACGTTGACGACGCGAACGAGTTTAGCCTCAGGCGTGAGCCCGGTGAAAAGTAAAGTGAGTTGGCAGAAGCGATAGGATTGCGCACATAGAACGTTAGCAATAGTAGCACATTTGATGATTTGTTTTATTGATATACGATAGGATACTAGTGGTATACACGACTGATGCTGTGGTTGTACAAATCCCTGCGAGCGCGCGAAAGAAGACGTGCGTGAGCGTACGGCTTCATCGTTGAAAAACACATCATCGAGACGCGGAAGTGTTCCTCAGTCGAGTGTCTATAGTTGTCGTCACACTGGATAATCGGTAAAGATTAAGCTTAAATGAAACATCATCGGAACGCAAAAATACACGAAACACACGAAACAAGAGTACGTACCTTCTTACGCATGAGTACCGTGCCTTATGAGTACCGTGCCTTATGACTTGGACAACAAATTGGTCACGTCGGTATCTTTTGTAAACAGCGCGCCCCATGAGCCGCGTGATAAGTACACAAGGGCACTGACGACGATTTAGTGTATTGTAATTTGGTACGTACCTTCTAAAACGCCGGCGCGACGGTGGATTCCTCTGTGAATACGCCTTGAGACATCGCAACGTCCAACTCCCTAAATTCCAATACACGCTTCGCCGACGCCTTGAATGTGCGCGCGAGCCAATCATCCGTATCATCCCTCAAATCAAACACCATTTTGGTGTGAAGCCTGATGAGAAGCCACACGTCGAGCGCGGCGTATCGTCGTACGTCGTCGGTGAACGGACGCGTCGCCCAAAGCGTCGATTCTTCTACAGAATACAGCTTCTTCACGCGCACCTTCAAGTCATCCGCCACCGCGGTCTCGGCACCGGTAAGATGTGTTCCAGTGCACTTTGCTATGCCCGGAACGCGGTCAATCATCTTTCCGAGCGCGCGGCGCGCGGCGACATCTAGAAGCTGCACGTCCAAAACATTCTCCAGCCGAACGTCAAACTGATGAAACAACGCGTCAGAATCCATGCGGCAATCAAACATGAGCTTCAGTACATCAGGTGATTCTAACACGTCACGAATACATCCGCTCCCTCGCGTGCCAAACGCCGAGCTTCCGAGCGATTGCACGTCGATTAAAAAAATAACCTCACGCGTGGCGCACTGCAACACCGTCACGGGTCCCGTGCGCGACATCATCACCCCTTCGCAATCCACCGCGACGACTTTCGCCGCCCGTAGCGTCTCAACGCATACTTTCAACGCCTCTTCGCCACTATCGCGATCGATCAACCGCGTTTTCTTGTCTAAATCAGCTAATATTTCCAAGCACGCTGGGTCGCTCTTTGCGTTCACCGCTGGCGCGCGCTTTTTGGACTTTTTCTTCTTCTTACCCGCACCACCGCCCGCAACGCCCGCGAGCGCGGCGCTCAAGCGACTACTCTCATATTCACTGTCGCCGACGTCGACGCCTTGGACGCCCGGAGAATGAAACCCGAGCACGACGCCGTCGACGTCGCCGCCCTCGAGCGCGTCCCCAGCCGCCGCTGGGAGCGTTTTACATCGATTACACACCGTCGATAGCGCCCCTGACGTGCGCTTAAACGTGGATTTACACCGCGTACACGTGATCTTTGGTTTCTTACCCATGAAGAGCGCGTGTGATGTCGTATGGTAGCCGCACGACGACGCGAGCGTCGTCCCGCGGCGCGAGCTTCCCGCCAACCTCCGAGCGGCGCCCCTAAACCGTTCACCGTCGACGCAATCAACGAAGACGTGCGGGTTGACGAACAATGCCGCCATATATGCGCGACACCGCGCGCAATCGTCGCGCCGACGTCGTCGGCGATGCCCTCGCCGACACCGCGGCGTATTCTAAAGTCTTCGCCAAGTCATATTACACTTTTTCACTCGCTACTCCGCTACTCGCTACTCGTACTCCCAGTCGACGTCTGACACCTCGTGTCCGTCAACGCGCACCCGCTATACACCCTACGCACGTCACTCACGCCTAATTCTCGAAAGCACGCGCACCTAGACGAATGCTCGCCCGACGCCGACACCGTCGTTTCGTTGCGCGGGTATCGCTCGGCGCCATCCTCCGCGGGCGAGCACCACACGAACCCGCCGTCGCGTTCGTTCCACATCGAGCTACAGTCTTCATACATCGTTTGCCGTTCTAACGTACGCGCTTTCTCAATATCATGCAACGCCACGCCGGCATCGAACGCGTGTTTCATCGCCGTCGGCTCGCCGCGTTCGTCGTAAAACGCTCCGCCTCGAATGTAGCCGACAAACGCGTACTTTTCGCGCATAAAATTCCTCCATCCCCGTATGGATTCTAAATTCCCAGGCGACAGGCCGGTGACATCCGCCACTAAACCATCTTCGGTGAAATTCCCACTCACGAACGCGCGCGAGGCGTCGCGACCGGCGAAGAATTCGTACCCGCCGCCGACGCCGTAGTGCTCTCGACCGCGCGAGACGTCAAACGCCTCGCCCAAGATGCCCAACCATATCGTCGCCCCCTGCGTCGCACACGCGCGAGTCAACGCAGACGACACCCAACGCATGCGTGTGCCTCCATCACCGTCCTCCGCCTCCGCCTCAGCGCGCGCCTCGACGCGCGCCGCGAGCTCATCCACGCGCGCGTATCCACGCCATCGAAACCACGCCGTGGAAACCACGCCGTCGCGTCGCGCGCACGCCCCCATCGCGCCCGCCACCGCGCCGAGCGATCGATCGCCATCGCGCGCGACAACGCACGCGACGACCACCGCGAGCACCGCCGCCGCGATCGCGCGTCGACGCCACATGTTGATTCGCGCGCGTCCGCCTCTGACGACGCCAGTCGACGATTCAACCATCGATCAAAAACGAATCCCATCGATCGACGCATCGATCACGCACGAATCCCATCGATCGACGCATCGATCACGCACGAATCCCATCGATCGACGCATCGATCACGCACGAATCCCATCGATCACGCACGAATCCCATCGATCAAATCGCATCGATCAAAATCAAATCCCATCGATCGACGCATCGATCGAACGTCACGCGATCATCGATGGGAGTATCGATCGCGCGAGGCGTGCACGAATTTGAACCGTTCGGCGTCTGTCGTCACATCGCGTCGCGCGATACATGCTTCGATTGAAGTCGCGCGCGGTGCTGTGCACGCCGTCGAGCGGGCTGTCGAGGCAGTTGAGCACGCTGCACGTCGAACCGGACGAGGACGAGGGCGCGCGCGAGGGCGGCGAGACGCGCGAGAGGGCGCCTGAAGCGCGGCACCATCGCCTTCGCGATGCGGACGATGATGACGATGATGATGATGACGATGATGACGATCGCATGGGGTTGAGTCACGACGGGACGAACGCGTTGGGTGGTGGACTGTCGTCGTTTGGGCGCGAGAGCGCCGGTGGTGGGCACGGGAGCGGACAGGGTGCGGTGGGGCGGGCGTTTGATTTCGCAGGGTGCTCGCAAATGGGCGGGGGGACGCCGGCGAGTCAGGACTTTGGGGGTCCGGATTTCATCACCCCCGCCGACGCGCAGTTTGATGCGTACGCGGGGTACGATGCGATTGATAAGGAGAATTTCAAGGGGGCGCGTTCGCCGTGCGTGCTGTCGCCGACGAGGAATAAGAGGCCGAGGTTTGGGTTTGACGTCGGGATGTCGCAAGGGGAGTTTTCGCAAGGCGACGCTCTAGGCACGGGGTTGACGCAGCCGTCGCAGTCGCAAGGCGATTTTGCGGGGTTTCGCGTGCCTAGGAATCGTGAGCCGTCGCGATCGCGGGCGGTGTTGCCGCGAGCGGCGATGTCACCGCCGTGCGCGCGTAACTCGTTTTTAGCCGACGAGGACCAACCGGCGGAGACGAGCGCGCACGGGCGCAAGGCGAATTGCACGAGTGCCGCGCAGTTGGCCACCATGTCGAGATTTCGTGCGGATTTTGTGGATTTAGGTGCCATCGGACGCGGTGGGTTTTCGAAAGTGATCAAAGTCATCGGTCGATTGGATGGGTGCCACTACGCCGTCAAGCGCACCGAGCGAAAATTGCAAAGCGACCGTGAGAAACAAGAGGCTTTGCGTGAGGTGCACATCATGGCCACGCTGGGGGTTTGTCCGGAAATTGTGCGATATCACACGTCATGGATGGAGTACGATCACCTGTACATTCAAATGGAACTTTGCGAAGGGAGCTTGTCGAGATTTATTGATTCGCCGAGCGACGAGCGCATGGATGAACGCGGCATGTTGAGCGTGTTACGCGACGTCTCCGCCGCCTTGGCATGCGCCCATGACCGCGGCGTCGCGCACATGGACATTAAACCTGACAATATATTCATCTTGAAAGGTCGGTACAAGCTCGGTGATTGGGGACGAGTGGCGCAAGTGAACGGCGACGACCGCGACGCCGGAGTCAACGAAGGCGACGCGCGCTACTTGCCGGCTGAGGTGTTAAATGACGATTTCCGCGCCCTCGATCGGGCCGATATCTGGTCATTAGGTGCGACGCTATATGAACTCGCACTCGCAACTGAGCTACCATCTCACGGTCCTGAATACCAGGCTTTACGCCAAGGCGACGTGAAACCGATTCCAGACGGTTCGCCGCGCGTGCACGAATTCTGCGTCGCGCTCATGGCTGAACACCCCATTGCGCGTCCGAGCGCTCGCGATATTCACACCCAATGTCTTTCCCTATGCTAACTTTGTCCATTTTCGTCAACGCCCGCGTCTTCACGCGCGGGTTAAATCTTGTAATTTCATTTCGTGTTCACTACCTCAAGTCGCGACGTTTTCGCGTCTCCAACACCAAAACACTGTTGTCCAATCCACTCCACAACGCTTCACTGCGTCACGCCGCCGTCGCGCGCGCGTCGACCATCACCAACACCGCGCACGCGCGCACACACACACCGCACCGATGCCGCCGCGCGACATCGAGCGCGCCGACGCGCACGTCGTCGACGCCGACGCGTGCGAGCGCACGCCGCTTCAACACCAAACATCGCCGTCGTCGTCGTCGTCGTCGTCGTCGCACTCCAAGGGCCGCGTCGTCGCCATATGCACCCTCGGCGCGACGGCGTTGGTGAGTTTACTCGCCGTCGCCGCTGGCGACACGGCGGTCGGCGTCGTCCCGTCGGCGTTGCGCCTGGTACCGGGGACGGAGAATGTGTTACAACCACTGGATCAGGTGAAACGATTCGCGGGCGCGTCGGTGACGACTTCGACGTCGTCGATACCGCAGTATCTGCGTCCATGGAGCGGGTTTACGTTTTGGAATAGTCACAAGAATATGCCCGTGTATGAAACCGAGAATGCGGATGCGCACGAGGTGATTGTCATCGGGCACTCGACGACGTGGGACATGGCGTCCAAGTGGTTTGCGTCGCTCGTCGGGAAGAATGTAGGCGTTAAAATTACTGGTTTGAACACCAAGTATAGTGGATTTGCGGATAAGTTGATGGGGTTGCGCGCGGCGTTGAGTACCACAAAGCGTGATCATTTATTTGTGTTTAGCGACGTCACGGATGTGTTGTTTTTGTGTAAAGCCGACGAGCTCTTGAACCGGTTCAACGCCGTGCCCGAGTTGAGATTTCTGTCGTCGTCGCAGCCGAAGAACTGGCCCGAAGTGCCCGGGAGCAATCGATTCTACGACATGACGGATGCCAACGCGTTCAAGGATGAGCAGTCGCAAAAGATTCACGCCGTGGGCTTGACGAAAGGGTTCGTCAAGAAAGAACACACCGGGAGCGAACGCAAGTGGGCGAATTCTGGATTATTCGCGGCGCGACGCCAAGCGCTCGAAACCTACCTCGATCACGTCGAAGATGACTTGAAGCTCGGTATGCGCGCATGCAAACCATACGGCATGCCCACAGACGACTTCCTTCACGGCGGCGCCGCGAAATTCGACGATCAACTCTGCATGAACTCATACTTGCAGAGCCGCTTTGACCAACGCGACCAGGGCGTCTTCCTCGACGAATTCGGCGCCGTATTCCTCTCCACCGGCGATGGCTCGAGCCCCCAACATTTCATCTTCCCCGAATACAACGGCACCGATCGCAGCGCATCGGACGACCTTACAAAGATCTGGTACAAGCGCACCGGCGTCCGTCCGTGCGCCGTGCACTTCAACGGCGCCTCGCACTACGTCTTAGACTCGGTGCTCAACGTCGCCCCGTACCTCGCCCCCGAAGCCTACCGCTCCGGCGCCGCATAATAGCACATACACCATCACCTCGTTCACTTCACGCATTGTCACCGCATGAGATCACTCTCGTGTATGTAATACCATCACATGTACACTTCAACCTTCACGCGCGCCGTCCCGCGTTGAATTAAACCACCTCGAGCAGGGGGCCTCGTAGTGGATAAACCATCAATCTTTTCAACCTGTATGCAGGCTGTGTGCGCGCGCGTCACTCCTCGACGCCACGCCGTCGACGCCGAGCCATCGCCCGCACACCTCGCGCACACCTCGCCGCCGTCGTCCCTCCGTCGCCGCTTTCCGACGCATTAAAGTTCGTCACGTCCATCGTCAAAACAAGATGATGACGATGCGCAAGCAGTTGCACCGCGCGCTCGCGCGCTGCGCCGTAGCGTCGCCGCTGTCCGCGCCGTCGCCCGCGTTGGACGCCGCACGCACGGTGTCCATCGCGCACGTGCTCCCGTCGACGCAGCGGCGGCGTGCGTACGCGGATATCTCGCAGTTGAAGCGCACGCCGTTGTACGACGCGCACGTCGCCGCGGGTGGCAAGATGGTGGATTTCGCCGGGTACGCGTTGCCGATTCAGTACAAGGATTCAATCATGGACGCCACGAAGCATTGTCGCACGGAGGCGTCGTTGTTTGATGTGTCGCATATGTTGGGGAGCTCGATTCGCGGGAAGGATGCGGTGAAGTTTTTGGAGCAATTGGTCGTGGCGGATATTAAAGGCTTAAAGGCGGGCACGGGGACGCTGAGCGTGGTGACGAATGAACGCGGGGGGATTATCGATGATACGGTGATCACCAAGGTGACTGATGAGGACATCTACGTCGTACTCAACGCTGGATGCGCGGAGAAGGATCAAGCGCACATTAACAAGCATTTGGCGATCGCCAAGAGCAAGGGGATGGATGTTGATTTCGTCGTGCACTCGGACCGCTCGTTGTTGGCGTTTCAAGGCCCGAAGACGATGGATGTGTTGCAACGTTTGACGGATTTTGATTTGAGCAAGCTTTACTTTGGTATGTTTACTGAAATGAAAGTCAACGGTGGGTCCGTGTGGGTCACGCGCACGGGGTACACGGGTGAGGATGGGTTTGAAATTTCCGTCCCGAATGCCGACGCCGTGAAGCTCGCGAACGCGTTGACGGCGCAACCCGAAGTGCGCCTCGCCGCGCTCGGTCCTCGCGACTCGCTTCGTCTTGAAGCGGGTTTGTGCTTGTACGGCAACGACTTGAACGAAGACATTACGCCTCCCGAGGCTGGTTTGACGTGGACCATCGGTAAGGCTCGCCGCGAAAAGTTTGATTTTATCGGCGGCGAAATCATTCGCAAGCAAATCGAAGAAGGCGTCCCGCAACGCCGCGTCGGTTTAACCTTCACCGGCAAGGGTGCGCCCGCGCGTCAACACTCCAAGATCTTGGATACCAACGGTAAAGAAATCGGCGAAGTCACCTCTGGTGGTTTCTCCCCGGTGTTGCAAGCCAACATCGCCATGGGCTACGTCAACAAGGCGTTTGCCAAAGCTGGCACCGAATTGGTCGTCGAAACCCGCGGGAAAACCACCCCGGCGGTCGTCACTAAGATGCCCTTCGTGAAGACCACGTACTACAAGCCTGAATAAAAAATCGTCTCCTGCCATTCTTTTTATTTCTGTATGGCTACCGGAGACTACATAGTCCTCAGACTGTATCGTCGACGGCGTCGTCGAGTCGCTCGCGAATTTTAGCGTTGTAAAATTCATTTCAGCATTTTAAATGCTCTGCTCCATTCAAAGTCTCCACGGCGCGTGCAATCGCACCATCACGCGCGATTCAACGACGCGCACCACCGCACCACCGCACCCTCCTCCTCCTCCTCCTCCTCCTCCTCCTCCTCCTCGTCGTCGTCACGTAATCATCCATCCTTCGCCCATCGTTCGCCAGCCTCACCCGTCGCCCCGTCGACGTCGACACCGCACCATCCTCCTCCTCCTCCTCCTCGTCGTCGTCACGTAATCATCCATCCTTCGCCCATCGTTCGCCAGCCTCACCCGTCGCCCCGTCGACGTCGACGCCGCAGTCGCGATTTTGGCGCCAAAAAACACGCAAATTAATGCATCGAATCGCGACGACCGATCGCGGCGGTCGGCACTGCGCGACGGCCGATGCTATTGCGTCGATTGACGACGACGATCGCACATCGCTTGGCGACGACGACGACTTCCGTGATGGCGTCCCACGCGACGACGACGACGACGACGACGACCGCGGCCGCGGCGCTCGGGCGATCGCGCGCGCGACTGCATCACCGACGCGCGATCTCCACGGGGAGCCGACACGCGACGCTCGCCAAGGCGGCGTCTCGGTCAACGTCACGAAGCGATGGTGCGCGTGAAGCTCGCGCGGAGATGGCGGGCGAAGGCGCGGCGGCGGCGAAGAAGAAGGCGCTCGATCGCGTGCTCGATGAGATTGATTCAAACTTTGGCAAGGGTTCAATCATGCGGTTGGGCGAAGCGATGCGGGCGAAAGTGGCGACGTTTCCGTCGGGGTCGATGACGTTGGATTTGGCGCTCGGAGGCGGGTTACCGCGTGGACGGATTGTGGAGATTTATGGACCGGAATCTTCGGGGAAGACGACGCTGGCGCTGCACGCGATGGCGGAGATGCAAAAGTTGGGCGGGACGGTGGCGTTGATCGACGCCGAGCACGCGTTTGATCCGGAGTATTCTGCTCGTTTGGGATTGAATGTGGATGATTTGATCGTGTGTCAACCAGAAACGGGTGAGATGGCGCTTGAAGTCGTGGATACGTTGGTGCGATCGTCGGCGGTTGATTTGATTTGCGTGGATTCCGTCGCCGCGCTCGTGCCGCGAAGCGAAATCGAAGGCGAAATTGGCATGGTGCAAGTCGGCGCGCATGCGCGTTTGATGTCGCAAGCGTTGCGTAAGATTAACGTTAATACCGCCAAGGCGAACACGACAATCATCTTCTTAAATCAATTGCGTTCAAAGGTTGGGGTGATTTACGGTAACCCCGAAATCACCACCGGCGGTAACGCGTTGAAGTATTACTCGAGCGTTCGCCTCGACATTCGCCGCAAGGAAGTCATCAAGGGTAAATCGAGTGGGAGCGATGACGAAGGCGTGCGCGTCAAGGTCAAAGTGGCCAAGAACAAAGTGGCGCCGCCGTACAAGGTTGCCGAATTTGACATGCTCTTTGGGCGCGGTATTTCTCGCGACGGGTGCTTGCTCGACGCGGGCGAACAAGTGGGCACGGTGGAACGCAAGGGCGCGTACTACTACTTTAACGGCGAAAAACTCGGTCAAGGCCGCGAAAAGGCGTTGACGACGATGCAAGAAAGTCCGGAGCTCAAGGCCGCGATCGAGGCTGATGTGCGCGTCAAGTGCGCTGAGCGTTTGGCCGCCTACCAAGGCTCTGGCGCGAGCGGCTCCAACGAAAGGTCAGTCGCCTCCGACGACGACGAAGTCTTTTTCGACGACGACGACGAAGTGCTCAGCGAGGATTCCGCTGGCGCGCGGTAGATGCTCTAGTAGATGACGATTATGATGACGCTGATGTAACATTAACTACTACACACTTCTTGAGATTAAAGAGAAACCAAACCGTTTTCAATCATTTCAGTGCCGAACGAAACGTTGGCTATCGGCGCCTTCGTCGAACACGCTTGAACCAAGCATGACGCGCGACTCCAACGCCTTGTTCGCCCGGGCTTTGCGTCGCGCATCGAACGCATCCCAGCCGTCAATGTCGCGCAAGGCGTCGAGCTTGACGGGATTGTTATGCAAGGACAATTCCACGAGCGCCTCGGCGCCGAGAAGCACCGCGCTCGGCACGCCGTCGATGTCGATAGCGTTTCCGTCGAGCACGAGCGATTGTAATCGCGGCAACGACGCAAACGTTTCGGATACGCGTCGAATTCTATTTGACGACGCGTCTACATATTCGATCGCCCGCGGCGGCGGCGCGCGAGGAAACAATTCCTCCAACGCGTTGTTCGCCACGGACAAATGCCGCAGCTTTGGCGCTCGCGTAAAAAACCCATCCGGAATCTGCTTCAATTTATTCCTCGCCAGCGACAGTGACTCGAGCGCGGCGAACGACGGCGGCGGCGACGCGACGTCGGCGTCGTCGCACGAAGGTAACGACTCCAAGGCGTTGCCAGAAACGTCCAAAAACGTCAACGCCGACAACGTCTCAAACGCGCTCCACGGGAGCGCGCCCAACGCGTTGTCTCTCAATACCAACCTCGTCATGTTCACAAGCGTTCCCAACGCATTGCACGAAAGAGACTCGAGCGCATTCGATGCGACGTCTAATACGCGCGCGCGCTCGCCCAACGCGTAGACTTCGGGTGGGACGTCGACCAACGCGACGCCGCGCAAGCCGACGACACCCGTCGCGCGCCACGCCTTTTGCCTCGCCTCCATTTCATTCAAACACCGCTGAGGCTGCTTCTTCGACGCTGCAGCGGCTTCAGCTTTAGCCAGACGCGACGCGCGCAACGCCTCGACGCCTCTCGACGTCCCTCCAGTCGCGACGTTTCGACTCTGCGCCGCCGAGCGCACCATCATCACCTTTAACACCCGCCCCTTACACTCATCCACCATCGCACGCACGTCTAAATCACACTCATCTCCACGAAACCGTCGTTTACGCGATAAAAACGTCGCATCTCTCGCGCTCAGCGCGCCGCGACTCGCCTCGTCGACGGCGCGCACCAAATCTCCAACCGTCTCAATCTTCAGCTCAACTTCATCGAACGCGTACGCATCGTCCGCGCCGCCGCCCTTGACCACAATCATCCTTCGCGCGCCGAAGCCAATCGCCGCGCCTTGGCCTCCACGCACGGCTCGCACGTCACGCGCTCTACCGCGCGGTCGCGCGCGAGCTCGAGCTCGCACTCGCACGACGCCCCGCACTCGCACAAATCGTACCCGCACGCGTCGTTCTCGCACGCCTCGACGTCGGCGCCGCGCGAGCGCGCGAACGCGCGCTTGCGTTCGCGAAGAGCGGCGATCGCGGCGTCCTTCGCGGCGTCAGCGGCGGCGTCCTTCGCGGCGGAAGTCATGCTCTGTCGTCACTCGTGCGCACGCATTCAGCATTCACACGACGCGCGCGCGCGCTATGGGTGCCGGAGCGAGTTCATTAAACGTCGACGACGTCGTGGCGGTGGCGAAACAACCGGTGGGGTACACGCCGCCGCTCGGTGCGCCGAAACCGGTGCGTGCGATGCGTGCGTTGCGGTTCGAACGCGTCGTCATCGATGCCGACGATGACGCTCGCGACTGACGCATCGTTCGTTCGTTCGATGCGTAGGACACGCCGAGGGTGTATTTTGACATGCAACTCGGTCGAGGACGGGACGCGACGAAACTGGGACGGATCGTTATGGAGCTACGCGACGACGTGACGCCGAAGACGGCGGAAAACTTCAAGCAATTGTGCTCGAGCCCCGAAGGCGAGGGCTACCGCGGGTCGCGGTTTCATCGCGTGATTCCATCCTTCATGTGTCAAGGAGGTGCGTGATGACGCGTGCGTACACGCGACGCGCCTCTCTGGTCGGCTCTCGCGACTAACAGCGGCGGTGTCTATGTCGTGTCCTCGTCGCGCGTTTTTTCGCAGGCGACTTCACCGCCGACAACGGCACGGGCGGTCGTTCGATTTACGGCAGAAACTTCCCCGATGAAAACTTCACCTTACCGCACGCCGGGCCGGGGATCTTATCCATGGCAAACGCCGGTCCGAATACCAACGGCTCGCAGTTCTTTTTATGCACCGTGAACACGGCGTTTTTAGACGGCAAGCACACCGTCTTCGGCCAAGTCGTCGAGGGCTACTCCGTCGTCAAGGCTATCGAAAGCGTCGGTTCGCGCGGCGGCGAAACCGCCGCCGATGTCATCATCGGTGATTGCGGCGTCGTCAAACCCTCCGCGTCAGCAACGTCATCGACGTCATCGACGACGACGAAGAAACCCGCCCGAACCGCCGCGAACGCCCGCGCCGTCGCGCGCGGCCGACGCGTCTCCGCCCTCGCCTTTCGCGCGCGCGTCGCCCTCGCCCTCGTCGCCAAGCGTCCCGCATTCATCTAAACCACGCGCGCGCGCGCACCGAACCATACATACACGTACACCGTTTTTATCAATACACTATACCATTCGCGTCGCCGTCGCGTCGCCGTCTCGCAAAAAAGACGCGGGGAACCCGAAACGACGCGGCGCGAAACCGCGTCAAACCTCGCCCCATCGCCATCGCCCATCGCGCATGCGCGCCGCGCCACCGCCATCGAACGCGACGACGATCGCGAGTAAGACAGCGAAAGGCGCGTGCGTGGCGATGCGCGCCACCGCGAGCGCGTGCGCGGCGTCGGCGATGCGCGACGCGCCGCATCACGTCGCCACGTGTGGCGCGGATGATGTGTTTCGCGCGCTGGATGACGCGCGGTCGCGGGCGCTGTCGCGCACGGGGATGTGCGGTGCGACTGGTTCGGGCGCACGCGGGGCGGCGCACGCGCGGGCGAGGTTTGGGATGTGTTCGACGGCGGCGACGCGAAGGGGTGGGGACGACGCGCGCGCGCGAGGCGACGCGGCTGAGGCGGCGCCGGGAACCGCGGCGTTGTGGGACGGCGTTCCGGGGCACGGGCGTCAGCTGAGCGCGTTACGCGCGTCGAGAGGCGAGAGACCGAGAGAGGTTGTCGTGGCGTGCGAGGATGGGGGGGAGATGGAGATTTCGAGTCATGGCGCGTGGGCGCGCGACGCGACGGCGCTGGCGCGGGGGACGCCGTTGTGCGTGTGGGCGCACGGGATGCGCGGGGATTTGAATAACGATGATGACGAAGGGTTGTGGAACTTTTGGAAATATTGCGACGTTGGGGATGGTGCGGAGTCGAGAGCGACGGCGCGTGATATCGGCGTGATTCGGTACAACGCGCGAGGGTACGGGGCGTCTTCGGATGTTCGTCGGACGCGGGAAGCGCGTTGGGATAATCGAGGGTCGGATATGATTGAGCTCGCGCGACGCGTGCGGAAAGGAAACGGTGGGAAGTTGGTGTTTTGTGGCGCGTCGCTCGGCGCGGCGACGTCGATTTGGGCCGCTGTGCTCGCGTACGAGAGCGGCGTCGCCGAAGACGCGCCGGCGGCGCTCGTCATCGTCACGCCGCCGACTTTTTATGAAGAGCGCGAGTCGCGCAAGAAGAAGCTCAAGGCGAAAGTGGCGAAAGGTGCGGCGGTGGAAAACACAAAGGCGCCTCGACGGGTGTTCGCGGCGGCGCGCGACCCGGTGGTGCCGGAACCGCCGAGTTTAGCCAATCCAAACGATTCGTGCGCCGTCGAGGTGCTCATCGGCAGCGCGCAAAGCAATTTACCCGAGCCTGAACGCGTGCGCGAGGCATTGCGGGATATTCCCGTGATTTGCCTCGCGTGGGATTGCGGCGATGTCACGCATCCCGTGTCGAGCGCCATGGTGATTAAAGACCTCGTGCCGCACGCCGAAATCGTCGTCGCGTCTTCAAAGGAAGATTACGACATCGTCAAGCACGTGCGCGCCGAGTGGTCGAATGCGATTTTAGAATTCATCCAGCGCAACGTCATTTCCGACGACGAAGGCAAGGAAAACCTGTAGGAGAAAGAAAGAAATGTTCATCAATGCAAATGCAAACTACTATATTTTTTATGTACTCTGGCTGGTACGGCGCTCGCTCGTCACCGTCTCCACGGCGCGGTATCCAACGCGTCCGCAAACGCCTCCGTTTTTACACGCACTGTTGAGACATACAAACTCTTAATAATCACCCGTTCACCGCGCGTGCTCGCCACCACGCGATGGCTCGGTCCGTTCGCGCGAACCGCCAACGCCGAACCCGGCGTCGTCGACGCCCACGCCACGCCGCCGTCATCCACCATCCACTCCGTGCGACTATCCGACGTATTCTCAAGCGTATAAATCACCTCCCATTGCGCTGGTTCATACAGCGCCACATCCGAATGCCAATCCATCGCCGCGCCCGCGCCGTACGACCGCGCCTCCATCGGAAAGTCACCCGCGACGAGCGTCGCGTCCCCCGTCAGCGCGCGCAACTTCTCCAGCACCGCCCCCGAGGACAGCGCCGCGTACGTCTGTGACGTCACCGCGATCGCCGCGCACGCACGCCCCGTGGCTAACGACGCCTTTTCGCGCCTCAGGCGCTTCTTTTCGACAATGTCGCGCGCGTACTCGCGACGCGCCATCGCGAGCGTGGGCGCATCTAAAAACGCCTCGACGTAGCGCACCGACGACGACGAGGATGCGACGTGGCGATGACGACGATGACGACGACGCGCGTAAACGTGGTGACTGTGGCCACGCGCGCACGGCGCCGCCGCGACCGACGTCGACGCCATCGCGACGACTGAGGGAAAAGTAACGACCACCGGGCGGCGGTGGCGTCGTGTGAGTATACCCATAACTTTACCCAGCATACCTCACCGCAGGTCGTCCTCTAGATGCATGCGGGAATTTAGGTATATCAGAAGCGCGTGGATCCCACGAGAGATCCATAGTGTAAGGGTTTGTAGCTCAATTGGTAGAGCGCGCGCTTCGCATGCGCGAGGTACCGGGATCGAAACCTGGCAGATCCACTTTTTGTCTTGTTATTTTGAATTACATATTGGTCAAGGGTCCGAAAATAATATAAATACGTTTATGAGTATCATATAGGTTTACGTTTTGCTTCAGTGCGGTGACACGTTGTGAATGTTGGAAAAATGACACTGGACGACCGAGGCCACATCCGCACGCCACGATGCCGCGCGCGTCGTCGTCGGTATCGGTACCGGCGATGACGACGACGACGACGACGCGCATCGCGGCGACGACGCGCGTGCGCCCGCATGGCCGTCCTCGTCGTCTTCTCGGTCGCTGTCGCGCCGCCGCCGACGACGACGCGACGACGCCTGCACCGACACCGACACCGACACCGACGAAACATCATTGGAGCCGCAAGCTGTCGCTCGCGCGCGACGACGACGCGCACGACGCGCACGACGCGACGTTGCGGTACAACACGCGCATCGCCACGGGCGCGGTGGCGTCGGTCCCGATCGCGGCTGTGCATCGGGACGGGGATAACGCGACGCTGACGCGCGAGCTGGACGTGATGGCGACGTTTGTCGCCGCCGAGCTCGAGCTCGCTGGCGACGACGATGACGATGGGCATGGCGACCGCGGCGGCGTCGCGCGGGCGAAGAAGCGTATCGAACACGTGCTGGTGTTGCTTCCATCGCTCGCGACGGCTGGGCGGTTGAAGACGACTGGGGTGAAGACGCTGGCGGCGCTGACGCGAGACGTGGCGGCGACGACGCGGCGTTTACGCGCGCTTCGAAGCGCGTTTCCGTCGTGCGACGTCGCAGAATTAGTCATCAAGGCGCCGTTTGTGTTGTACGAGCCGATCGATGTCATCGAACATAACCTCGCGGAGCTGCGTAAGTTATTTCCCGACGCCGGTCGCGACGGTAAGCCGGATGTCGACCGCATGGTGCAGGCGACGCCGCTCTTACTCGACGCTCGTTTCGCATCCGCCGCGCTCGACGCGCTGTGCGTCAGCGCCGGATACGCGTCTCGCGCCGCCGCCGCCAATGCCGTCCACCGCACGCCCTCGCTCGTGCTCTCTGTCGAAAGCGCGTCGCTGCGAAGCGCGTACTCGGTCAATTTCGACCAGACGCACGTCAAGCGCAACAAAGTCATCGACGCCGGCGGCGCCGGCGACGCCTACTACGACGCGCACGGCGTCGCCACGCCGACGTCACGCGCAGCGACCGATGTCGAGTCCGCCGCGTCGAGTCCGCCGCGTCGACGAGACCCAGAGCTCCCGTATTGGTAGCCGTCCCGTATTAGTAGTGCTCGCCAACCGTCCCGTAGCGCGCCGAAATATCGAGCCGTAGCCATCGACCCGAAGTCATATAGCCCTTAGCCCCGTAGACACATAGGAGGTGTAAAGAACACTCAAAAAAATAGTCACGCATTCGCCGAACCACCGTGAGCCATGAGCCGTCGTGCAATCAATCAACCAATCAATGTCGACGCGAGCTTGTTTAAACGACAATCGTATCTTTATCCAACGGCCATCGCGCGTCTGTTCGCTCGGCATTCGTGCGCGCGCGACCGCCCGTAACCGCCCGTGACCGCGCACGCACTTCCGAGATGATGATCCTCGCCAAATCCCCCACCGCGGCGCCGGTGATGCGCCGCGCGTCGTCGACGATGAAGACGAGCTCGCGCACCGCGACGGTCCGCGTGCCATCGACGCTCGCGACGTCGCGCCGTGCCGCGGTCGTCGTGCGCGCCGAGGGCGACGGACCGGAAATCCCGCAAGCGCTCAAGGATATGATGAAGCCGCCGGATGCGAGCGTGGCGGCGCCCGCGTGGCTCGCGCCGCTCATTGGTTTGGCGGAGCAGAGCGGGGAGAGCGCGACGATCGTCGGGTACTCGTTGATGGTGGCGACGTCGTTGTTTATTTCAATCGTGTTGGCGATTTTACACTTTCCTGGGGCGTTGGTGACGTTGGTGTTTTTTGGTGCGTCGGCGTATACGTGCTGGCAGGCGACGCCGTATTTGGCGAAGATTGTGGACGACGTGGAATCCGCGTGGGGCGGGGACGACTCGTCGGATGAATGAAGTCGACGAGAACACCGCGACCACCACGTTCAGCGCGACAAAAGACAAGACAAGACAGGATCTCAAGACAAGACAAAACCCCTTCCTTTGCAATAAAGTATATACTATAACAGAATGAATGAATGAATGAATGGGCGGACGACGACATTATTATCAACGCGCCGTCGGAACGACATCCTCCTTAACAACCGCTCGCTTGGCCGCGTTGGCCTTTTCCTGCTTGGCCTTTAAAACCACAGACTTGATGCCGTCGAAATTCTTAATATCGCATCCAGAGCACTCGCATCCACGGTTGTGCGGATTCGCCGCCTTGAATCCGGGCGCGTCTTGCCCGCGAAACACCAACGAGTCGACGACGTCGATGTACGCTGACGGCCCGTCGTTGGATAAGCCAATCTTCGCCGTGCCTTCCATGATGATGTCGTCTTCAGAGTGCGAAAACGGGTAGGCTTTGAACATGCCCGCGAATCCGTTCAAGAAGACGGCGGTGATGGCTAAAGAGACCGCGCTGAACAAGTCGCCGTACGCGCTCGGTTCGACGGCGCGTGCGAGATCAAAGACATCCAACGACCCAGCTTCGCCGCCGCTGCCGAGCAGCGCCGCCGTGAACACCACGGAGGCGCCAACCCAAAAGAACTTCACCCCAGCCACCGCGGCGGTGACTGCGGTGGCGATTTCCGTGTTGCGCAACGCCCCTTGACAATGCGTGCAATACTTGGTGTGCATTTCGTACGTGTCAAACAACTTGCTCGCGTCGCGCTCGATGGGGGGCATTTGATCCATCCCAGGCGCCCACTCGATTGGTCCATTCTTTTCAAACCATTTGTAAAAGAACAATGTCATCTTATCCGCCGTGCTCGGGGTGAACACTTGGTCCTTCCATTGCTGCGCGATGTCCTGGCCTCGGCCTTGGGCGATGATTTTCTCTTGTTGGTGCAACAACACCATGTCCTGGTGCAAAAACGTCGGGCCCAAGACGTGGGTCAACCACCCAGGCGAGGTGAGTGTGAACAAGTTCAATTTAAACCAACGGTGTAAGCGAATGGCGTTGCCCGCTTCGGGGTTGCGCTGCGCAACCGTCGCCACGTAGTGACGGCACCAGCCCGGACGAGTCGGCACGCAATAGTGCGACGTTAAAAATCGCCCACCCTCGTGCCGCCAATCAATCTTCAACAACGCCGGAGGTTGGAAATCGTACGACGTCTCGGCGTCATACTTGCCGATCGTGTTAAACGGCGGAACCGCGGGATCCAAGGCGCATCGAAACCCACCCGCGCCAGTCATCGGACGCTCGACGACGCACTGAAATCCAGCCGGGTCATCGTAGCGCGAGCCGACGAGCGTGTGATGGCTCACCACCGCATGCGCCGGGTCGATGGCGTTTTCAAAGAACGCCGTCCACCCGTAGGGTAAATCACGCATCTGCCAGTGGTTTCTAAAGCCCCCGCCCGGGGCGCGACCGCTCTTACCCACGCCTTCGATTTCCGGCACCAACAGCGGCGGCGTCATTCGCGCCTCCAACTCTGCCTCTTTACCACCTTCGCCCCACGCCCACACCAAACCTTGCGCCTCCATCGTCGGTCGAGTAAACGCACACGACCTTACATTCGCCTTAATTCTCTCCTCTTCACTTTTCGTTGACGCTTGCGGCATAGACGTACACTTTCCATCGCCGTCGAAACGCCACGCGTGGTACGCGCAAAGCAACGTCCCGTCAGCCTCAACCCGCCCCTCGCTCAGCGGCGCCAACCTATGCGGGCACTTATCCTCAAATACATTCCACTTCCCTTCGCCATCGCGCCACACCACGAGATCCACGCCCAGGAGCTGCGTCGGGTGCGGCTTGGTCGGATCGATCATGTCGATCGTCGCCACTGGGTACCACTGTTTCGTCCAGCTAAACGCCTCGGGCGCGGCGGCGACGACGGCGGCGCGGTCGTTCGTGAGCCCGATCGTCGGTGCACCAGCGGTGTCGTCATCCAGGCCCGCGACTGGGGCGGCGCGCGCGGCGGTGGCGCGGCGGCAGCGGCGCGCTCGTGCGGGCGTTGTGGATAGCGTTGACGTTGACGTCGATGTCGACGTCGGCGCGCGGGTGTGCGCGCGGGTGTGCGACGCGGCGCGTGACGCGCGCGTGCGTGGGATCTGGTGCGCGATGCCGCGCGCGGCAAGCGTCGTGGACGACGTCGTGGACGACATCGTGCGCGCGCGAAGAAGTGTGGTGGCGCGAGCGCGAACGCGCCGCCTTCGCGTCGTGGGTATTCGACATCTCGCGAGGCGTCGCGCGCGATGCGCTGGCTAATGTGTATTACATGTGTGCGTTGTGTATTGTTAACGCTTCTTTTTCGACCCGCGCGAGGCGTTGGAGGATTTTTTGGTGTTTTGCATGGATTTGAGCGCGCCCGGCGGGTAGGAGACTTTACATCCGCTCGGGAAGACGTGCGCGACGTCGGCGTCCGCCAACGCGCGCATGGCGTCGAGTTCTGGTTTCGACGCGAAAGGCGCGCGCATGAGAATTTCCATGGCGACTTTAGCCGCTTTGCCCTTCTTTTGCGAACCAGGGGTGACCTTCATGCGGTATTTCAACGCGTTGGTCGCCGCGATGGGCGCGCACACCGGAAGCGCGTATTCGATGTCGTCCTCCTTGAATGGCGCGCCGACGATGCGGTTGATGAACGATACGCGTTCGGCATCGGCTTTGAGGCGTTCTTCAACGCTCACTGTCACGTCGGTTGCTCCACCGCGCTCGTCGTTGTCATCGTCGGCGACGACGTCTTCAGCGTCTTCGGCTGCTTTGGCTTCTCGGCGCGCTCGTTTCTCGGCGTCGCGTTGCTTAAACGGTGCCGGCGCGGGCGTCGGCGCCGTTGGCGCTTCAGGTTTCGTGACGTCAGCGGTAACCGTAGTTTGACCATCCGTCGCAGACTTGGATGATTTCTTCGTGCCATCTGCACCTAGAAATGCCATGGCTAATTCCCTGTCTTCGTCGTCCTGGTCGCCGTACTTGGCCTTGGCGCGCTTGAGCTTGGCTGCTTTGCCGCGCGGGAGCGGCTTCCCAGCCCCCGCTGCCTTGCCAGCCTTTGTCGGTGACGAGAGTTGCGCTAATGGGTCGACGAAATTATCGTCGTCGTCGTCGTCGTCATCGGATGCTTTACCACCTTTTTTACCTTTCTTCTTTTGCGCGCGACGCTCCTTGGCGGACATGCGAGGCGAGGCGGTTTGCTTTGTCGCATGTGCGTCGCCTCTGTGTTTGTTCGCGAGTGCGTCGTCGGTGTCATTGATGCTTTGCAAGTTTGAACTCGCGAGCTTATTCACGATGTCCACATCCTCGTCGTCCTTGTCGTCGTCCCCGTCCCCGTCCCCGTCCCCGTCGTCGCTCGGCTCGACTCGGTCGCGTCTTTTAATCTCAACCACATCGCCACCGTCGTCGTCATCATCGCTATCGCCTTCATCCTGTTCTAACGTCACGTCAAAATCACTCCGCACTAATCGATCATTCTTGTGCGCATCGACGTTCTTTTCGCTCACCACAAACATTAAGCCAAATCCCATGACGAGCTGCGCGGGTGGAAGAAATTGCTTATCCACGCGCGCGACGTTCACCACTCCCGGCGGTAGTTTATCACCCGCAAGTGCGGCAATCTTGCTCACGCAATTGGGCGTTGTCCACCATGCCGACGTCACCGCGCGAGATGTCCACGCGCTGCTCCGACACATCACTGCGGCACCCGCTTGCGTGAGCGAATACGACGGCACGGCACGGTAATCACCTGGCGGCGGTTTCACCAACGTCACCGGCGCTTGCGTGACATCAGCGTGCACGAACGCATCTCCCGGGAGCATGTACTTGGAAATCAGCATTTCAGCTTGCGTGGCATCCTTGGCTTGAAGAACCAAGCAGTTTTCGCTCGTGACAAACCAATTGAACTTTTCAAACCAAAGCGTTTGTCGCGCGCGCGAAATCGCCGCGCTATTCCCCGCGCGTTCGATCGCCGCTTTCGCCTTGGCTTCGGCAATTGCCACGGCTTTTGACTGTGCTTCCATCGTTTTGCCAAACTTTTCGGCGTGCTTCTTCTTGGCGGCAAAATGCACTGAGGCGTTGGCGTGCGCGCTCAAGCCCAAATCCACCACCACCGTCACGCGTTTCGCCTTGCCGCCGCTCGGCTTTTCTTCACCCACATCGTCGAGGTGATTCGCGAGCGTGATTGTGATTTGATTCTTTTCTAAATCGAGCGACTTGATCATGCTCGCCACTGGGTTCCCGAGACGCCGCTCCTCCTTAATCATCATCTCGAGTTCGGTCCACGACATGCCGCTCGCCAACGCGCTATTCACCGCGTCGAGCGCGCGGTCGACCGCCTCTAAATTATACTCGATCAACACCGCGCGCTGTTCCTCCTTTTCTCGTTCTAATTCTAGTTGCGCCGCACGGTTTTCGACATCCTTCAACGTCTTTTCCAACTTTGTAATCGCCTGCGCTTCGACTTTACGTCGCGCCAATACGCCCGATTGCGACTCGAGCGTGGTGAAGTACTCGTCGACCACGTGGTCGAACGCGCACGCTGGATCGGTGACGCCATCCATGGGAAACTCCTTCACTGGTTTACCTTCGTTTTGTTTCAATGGAAAAGGCGAAAAGTCGTCAAAGATCTCAATCGCTTCAGAGCCGTCGGCTTTTGAATCCATCTTTGTCGTGACGACGGGCGTCGCCACGACGGCGCCAGTGGTGACGCCTTCAAACCAACTCTCTAATCCTTGCACCGCCGTCGTCAGCGCGTCGATGTACGCGTCGCGCACGGCATTATCGAATGGTAGGGATGCCGAAGCGCCGTTGGGAATACCCGCGGTGAGCGCGACGTGTTCGGCAAACGGAGGGGCGTATCCAAACGCTCTCGCGAGCGCCTCTCTAATCGTCCCGGGCGAACGCGTCCCGGCGCCGTCAGTCTTTTCATCCGCAGCGTCAGCGTCGCCGTCCGCGGCGGCGACGTCATCCACCGTCATCCCACTCGCCAACGCGCACACCACGTCTTCGCGCTCGTACTGCTTGAACGCGCGGAATCGATCAAGCGGGTACGTATGGTTGCCGAGAATTTTCACCCCCTTGGCGTCGTCTCTGTGCGTCCTCAACAGCGTCAACACTGTGTAGTTTTTATCCGTCAAGATGATGTTTCCTTGACCGTAAAATTCAACAATAATGTGGCACTCGGTGTCACCGCCGCCAAACGTGAAATCCACCGCGCGGTCGCGTCCAAATTGCCTCACGTCGTTTAACCGTTTCGTCCGCACGTGCATCCGGAGCTTGGCGTTAAACTTACTCGGCGCGTCATTTTTCACGCGTTCATACTTGGTGCGATGAAACCGATTACCGCTTTCGATAATTATATGTATCTTCTCACTTTCGGCATCGCTCGCGGCGGCTGGGGTGTCCGCATCGCGCGCGACTGCGCCTGAAGGTTTGTTAAACTTGAATGCGTACGTCCTCGAGTCGAGGTCGTAGACGTTGGCGAGCCAGCACCCGAGCACCGATCGACGAAGCGCCGCGACTTCAGCGGCGATGTCGAACGTGGTAAACTTGGACTTTGGCATCGCGCACGAAACGCCGGCGACGGTGAAGCGCGAACGTCGGCGACGGGAAGGGCGAGACGACGGCACTCGGCTGAGCTGGTGGTGCCCAGAGCCTTGAACGCGAGTTTGTGACGCGCACGCCTCGCCCGTGCGCCGACGCGCGAGTCTCGATGGATTAGAACGACTCCCCTGACGAGATGCGTCGCTCGAACGGGGTGTTCGGGCGCGCGAGCGCGAGGTGCGCGCGTCGCAGAATGTCGATTCTTGAGCTCTCCTTGGACAACAGTTTCTCAATGTGGAGACATTTACACGATTTCAGCGCGCTCGCGCCGCGTGTGGCGCGTGTGGCGCACCGATCAATGTACATTCTTTCGCACGGTCATCGTGCGAGACGTCGCGATCGAGAAGTCGTCGACAGAATTGCTCGTACTCGCGCGCGAGACGCACCCGCATCGAACGCGGCTTTGTCGCGCGCGGGACGCATCCATGATCCCACCCCGGTACCGATGCACTCGTATCAAAACCCTCATTTGATTGCTGGCGCTTCAGCGCATCGTCCAATCGAGCGATGGACGCCAAGAGCTTACTCTCGCGAACGACAGAATCGCGAGCGGGCGAAGCCGCGGCTCTTCTCGTCGCTCTTCGCGCGTCTAATTTCTTCAACGACGCCATCAGCGCCGACTCTTCCGCGTTCATGCGCGCGCGGTTCGATGCAACATATTTGTCTTCGTCCATCTCTCGCGTCACAGCGCGTCATGGAATGCGGGACGACGATGAAGACGCCATGGGATTCTATTAATAGAGTGAGCCGACGCCGACGTCGATTGAGGGTACGCGCGATTGGAGATTGTTACTTTACTCTTCGACGCGCGACGTCCGAAGTGGTGGGTTGAGGCGTTAACCATGAGGTACGCATAGACCACGATGTGCGCGAACGCGTCTGTGGTGCGCGCGCGAGATGCATCGCGCGTCGGCGGGTGATTACGACGCGACGATCGCTTCGACGCGTTGGATTGCCTCCCGCGCAGGACGCTCGTTGCTTATCACTATACACACGCGCGAATCGCCCATGGCGCGCGCTTACACGCGCACGCGACCGAATACTGACGTTTACGTGTTCTTCGCGCGTGCGAACGCAGTGGGTTCTTTGACGCACCGAGCGATTCGGCGCTCCTGGGCGAGCTCGGGGGCGAGCTCGAGGACGATCTCTCGTCGCTCAAGTTGGACAGGCAAGAGGAAGTGCACATCATGAGCACGCGTGAGGAGGAAGCGATGATGACGGGTTCTGGGGGGCTATTGCGACCCGGGGATTTACTCATGCCGACGATGTTGCCGACGTTTGGGGGTCCGGTGCCGGCGGGGACGCGAACGGCGGAGGAGCTCGAACGTGAGGCGATGGCTCGGGGGATCGCGCCACCGCCGCAAGTGCCGAGACCGGGGTATGGGAATGGGTTTCCACCAGGGATGATGGGGGCGCCGCCACCAGGGATGATGGGGGCGCCGCCGCCAGGGATGATGGGGGCGCCGCCGCCAGGGATGTTCCCGCCGGGCATGAGACCGCCACCGCACCACCATCCGATGATGGCGCCGCCGCCTGGACATATGATGCGTCAACAACAGCAACATGGCAGACATCGTGGCGAGGAAATTCCCGAATGGGCTGACGGAACGAGCGTGAATGCGGGGGCGATGGACATTCCGGGAATGCCTGGCGTGCGCGCCGCCGCGCCGCCCATGGTGCCGATGCCGCCTGGTTTCGCACCGCCGCCGAACCAACCGCGTCAGCCGAGAGGTGATCGGCCACGAGAACAACGTCCGCGTGGTCGACCTCATTACAACGGTAAGCTCATGCCGAATGATGAAATTGAAACGATTTTGCGTATTCAGTGGAGCGCGACGCACCCGCACGACCGCCCGGCGTACGAGCACGATTACTTCTATCAGTCGTGGTTGCGTCGCAACAACCCGTCAAAGTTGAAGGAACCCTTCTGTCCGGAAACGTTGCGTGAGCTTGCATCGCACGAAAAGGAGGCGCGCGGGCCGGTGACTTTTGTCCCAGGTTTGGCAGGTCTCGGCAAGGTGCCCTTCGGTAACATTCGATCTCCCAAGCCCCTTTTGGACGTATCCTCAGGCTCAGCGCCCGCTGCGGATGGTGAAGAGCTCGAAGAAGGTACGCAGCGTCGATTGGAGCAAGAACCGCTCTTGGCGGCGCGTATTATGATTGAGGACTCCATGTGCTTGTTGCTCGATGTCGACGACATTGACCGCCAGCTTGAAGAGGATCGACCGAGCGAGACCGAGGAAGAGTTGAAGAGACGCCGCACGTTTTTGCTGGATGGATTGGTCAGTACGTTGCGCTTGCCATCCGTTCCCGTGCTCGCCGTCGGCGGCGCTGAACACGACGGCGTGTTCCAGCGCATCGTCACGCTTCCAAAGGGACGAACGTTGCTCGCCAAGGCACTCCCAAGATTCCCTCTCGGTTCTGCCGCCGCCGCAACGTTGGTGTGGGCAGTTTTGCGTAATGTCGGTATGCTCATTGGTGGTAAAAATGCGGAATCCAACCCGAGCGCCGAAGCTTTGCTTCGCTCGGCGGCGGAGAGCGTGCAACTCATGAATGCCGTCGCGGTTGAAGGCGCTTTGGGCGCTGTCGCGACCGGTATGAGCGCAGCAGAAGCTAAGCAATTACTTGCTCCGCTCACATCTCGTGGATCGGCATCGATGACACTCGTAAGTGTTATCGCCGCCGCGTTGGAGCGCGCGCATATGTTGGAGATTTCTCCTTTGACGCACAAGGCGTTTGGCGCCGCGTTTGGCATCGTGTCTGAAATTTTCGATCGACACGCATCCATGGCTGCGGCGAGAGGTGGTGATCACGTTCTCCCGCGTGATTTACTTCGTGCGCTCATGCATCACTGCACCGATGGCCAGAAGCAGCGTCTTCGTGGCCACATCTCCGCCTTGGGATAATAGACTGAGGAGACTTGTACCGAGCTTTTCGGAGCGTCGCGCGGTTTTTTAATGCGTAGGCGCTCGCCACAAACGAATACTCGGACGATTGTTGGTAGACAAAACATACATACCTAGAGAGACAGTGTAAAAAAAAGTATAAATCAAATCAATACAGATGGTTGTGTTACAATCGAAAGTTCGCGCAAAAATACTAAGCTGGATTACGGAAGGGGCTCTGAGGCGACGCCCAAGCGATTGAGATGCAAATAAGCATCAGTGCCGTAGTTTTCCATAGAAAGCACTTGCAAGTCGCCACCAAAATATCTCGCATACAGACGCGAAAGGGGTAGTCCGTAACCATAACCTGCCAAAACTACCGGACCAGCGGAGTCCGCGTCCATGTCTTTCAACGGGCTTCTTGCGGTACTGTACAAATAGGTCCAAATTTTCTCCAATCCACTGCGACGAATACCACCACCTTCGTCGGACACCTTGATCGTTACATCCTCAGCGCCCTCGGCGATGACGACACGAATCGGCGGTGGAGTTTCGTTGCTGTCTAAGTACCTATCGCTCACCGCCCTCAGCGAGTTCTTCACGAGCTCGAATAACATTTGATGCAAGTGCCCTGGGACGTACGCAAACGTAAAATCCTCTTGACCGAATAGTTCAACTTCTGGAGCGTCGCCGTATTCGCGCATGCATATCGATCGCGCGTCAGCGATGGCGTCTCGAGCAACCTCCATCGGGCTCAATGACGTGCATATTAACCCAATGTACGACTCTTTGGGGGGATCGTGCAGCGCGACGTGCTGCCCAATCAACATACGCATGCCTATGCGACTCATGTAGAACCCATCCAAAAATTGATGTACCTCGGGGAACTCATTCAAGTCTGTCGTGGCGAATGTCCCACCGCGTCGCGCCTGGGCGCCCTTTGGCGCTTCGCCCGCGTTTGGTCGCTGCGCTGCCAGTTGCTCCTTCAATTCTAACACCGCGCGCGCAATCATGGGTACGACGTTCTCGTGCCTCGTCATAATTCGTTTCAGCATGTTTGTAAACTTTTCTTCATCCTCCATAGTCTCCACGGGTGGAAACGTCCTCAGCTCGGTGAACGACTCGACGTACCAGTCCCGCACGTCCAACACTTGCGACATATCGCTCAACCCAAACGGCAAGTTCTCCAATTCCGCCACTCGATGCGCCAAACGCACCGGAAGCTCCTTATGCAAAAACTGCGCCGACACCATTAACTGCCGATGAATCGGCTGAGCCCCGAAATCCAACATGTACTTCAAGCTCACGCCCGTTTGGCTCCGAAAGCTCCCTCGGTAAATATCATCCACCACGTCTTTCCCAAACTTCTCACTCAATCCACGCCCTGAGCTCGCGGGTTTCGCACCCGCACGAGATCGTCCACCACCATCGCTCGCGACATCCCCCTCACGCGCGACATCTCGCGCCCCAGCGCTCGCACCGACCGCCGCGCCCGACGCTGAGCGGGACGCCGCGCCCAGCCCTCGCCTCGCGATGTCCTCACCCACCCCCCCCGTCGCGCTCGTGCCCCCGACCGCCGCTCGCGTCGCCGCCATCGATGCATCCGCACTGTACGCGCGCACGACGCCCTCGTACACGCCACGCGCGCGCGAACCGTGCGCGAAAAGGCGCGACATTGGGGATACGAAATCAAATGCGCGGCAACCCTCGCGCCGAAGATATCTCCGTCAAACGGCGCGCGCGACGCGGTGCGCGGCGATGGAGGCGAATAAAAACCGAGCCCGTGAAGGCGGTGCGTTCGCGGTGCGCGACGAGATGCGCGGCGATCGCGTGCGCGCACGTGTGCGGGGGGTGTACAGTCACAGGCGGGGGCGCGTCGAGGCGTAACGAGAAAATGGCTTGAACAGCTCGGCTCGGGTCTGGCTTTTGGATGATTGTGCGCGCGTGGGGTGAATACATGCGAGAGGGTGGTGTTTTTAATACAATGCACGATTGTGTTCGCGCGCGGGGCGATTAACGCGGGCTTTTCGGACGCGGCGTCGCGGCGGACGCGAGGGGTTTCGCGGCGGCGGCGAGGCGTTCGGCCAAACCCGTGGAGCGGTGATCCTTTCCGGTGGTACTAATCGCCGTGGACAGGGCGGTTCGAGGAGCAACGACGACGAGGAGTTCTTTGGCGCGCGTCACGCCGGTGTATAAGAGCTCGCGACGGAGCAAGGGCTTGTGGGCGTTCGTCAGGACGAGGACGACGGCGCGGTATTCGCTCCCTTGCGCTTTGTGAATCGTCATCGCATAGGCGGGGATTAAATCGCGCAATTCACCCTTGGTGTACGCAACTTCCTTCAAATCAGCGCCAAAGCTTACGGTGGCGGTGCCGTCTGCAGGGTCGATGCGACTGATGACACCTAGATCGCCATTAAAGACCTCCTTGGTGTAGTCGTTGCGTTGCTGGAGCACGCGGTCGCCTTCACGAAACGTGACGTCTCCGTAAAAGCTACCGACGGTGACTTCTTTCTTGCTCTCGCATCGCGGGTTCAAAGATGTTTGCAGGAAGTTGTTCAATGATCCGGTGCTCGCCACGCCGCGGCGCATCGGGGATAATACTTGCAAATCATTCACGGTGAACCCGCGCGACGGCAAGACGTCGTCGAGGACGTGCTTCATCACCGCTTCGACGCTCGCGTTGGTTTCACTCGGTAAACTCACCCACAAGCAATCAGGCTTGAGCGATGGGTCCATTGGCGCGTCGTTAATATCCAATGCCGACGGTACGATCCGCAATTCTTTCAAGTCTTCATCAAAGCGCTGTTCTTTGATGTCTGACGGTAAAAAGGATCCGGCGTTAATCGCGTGCGCCGCTCGAACGATACCGCTCGCTGCTGCTTGACGGAAAATGTCCGTCAAAGCAATGCTGGGAACGTTTTGTGCGGCGAGCAGATCGCGCAGTAAGCTTCCAGGACCGACTGAAGGGAGCTGATCGGCATCTCCGACGAAGATCACTTGCGCCTTGGGCGGCACCGCCGCCAGGAGCGCCGCGGCGAGCGGCAAATCCAACATCGAGCTCTCGTCAATCACCACTACGTCTGCCTGCAGCGGGTTCTTCGAATCTCGAATAAATCGTCCTTTGTACGATAACGCTTGCAACGGACCATCGTCGTCGAGACCTTCGGCGACCATGGCTTCGGCAGCTTTGAATTCCAACAAGCGATGAATCGTCGAGCTGGTAATCGGATTGGCAATGTCACGCCCCGCCGTGGTGATTTCCATTAAACGTTGCGCCGCACGCCCTGTGGGAGCGCACATCACGACGCTCTTACCCATCGCGCGCATCAAGCGCACGATGACGTGCGTAGCGAACGTCTTTCCCGTACCTGGGCCGCCGGTGAGGATGCACACGGGCGACGTAATCGCCAGGCGCACGAAAGCTTCTTGCGACTCGCTCAACGTACGCCATCCCTCTTTTTGCGCCGCAGCCTCGAGCCAACGCTGGACGCGATCGTTTTCAACCTTTAATTTTGGACGCATCATGCGCTTGGTCAAGTCTGAGGCGACGGCGACTTCTGCACTATGCATAGCGCTCGTATACAACGCCGCCGTGGACCAGTCGCCGTCAAAGAGCTCGATGGCGGCGTCGCCCACCCGAGCGTTCGGATCTGGTAATCGCTGCACGCGGATGTCACCCTTGAGCCGAATCGCCTCTGCGGCGGCTTGAATACTAGTTTCGTCCGTCATGAGTGACTGCCCGAGTAATATTCGTACGCCGTCGACGATTCTCTTCCAAGGAAGATAGGCGTGGCCGCTGCTAACCGCCGACGCGCTCAACACTTCGATAATCGCCGCGCCTAAACGCGCTGGATCATCCGGTGGTTTCCCAAGTCTCGCCGCCAACGCATCGATGCGATGGAATGTCGCGCCTCGCACCGCACTCAGCGCTTCGAATGGATTCGCACGAATAACGTCCTCTGTCATCGGGCCGTATTGCGCCGCCGCGCGTTGCGCCAACGCCAGTGGCACGCCATTCTTCTCAAGAAACACCGCCGCATCGCGTTTACCCCGACTCTCGTCCCAGTTCGTCTTTAACTTTTGCGCTGTCTTTACGCCGATACCATCGCACGCCATGAGCCGTTTAGCCCCATCCGGCGAGTTCAACACGTCTAATAAGTTCACCCCAAAGTGGTCGACCAATCGTTGGGCGGTGACTTTCCCGCACCCCGGCAACGCTCCACCGCTTAAATACCTCAACACCGCATCTTCGCTCGCGGGCTTCAACTCCGTGGGTGCACCAGTGACGAAAAATTCAATGCCATACTTTGAGTTCTCGCGCCATTCGCCGATGAGCTCCAACATCTGACCCTCGCTCGCGCCCGGAAGCGTTCCGACGACGGTGACCGTCGGCGTCGCCTGCGCGCCCTTACGTCGTCTTTTGGGCGTCGCGAGTGCCCCAGGTGGAAGATCGCAGTCCGCATCAATCTCCATACGCGCCACGGTGAAGCCATTCTCGCGCGAATGAAACGTAATGCGTTTAATCTCGCCACGAATCGACGGCGCCGCGACGCTCGCCGCCGCTTCGGGCGCCGCCGAGCTCGCAAACGTCCTACCACCATTCGCGCCGTACGTCGCCGCACCGCCGCTCGTAGACGCCATCGATAACCGCGATAAACCACGAGAGAACCTCGCGATATCATCCGCGCTCGTCGTCGTCGTCGACGACGCGCTCGAAAACGTTCGCTCGTCCTCGCTCGGCTCCGCGTCCTCCTCCTCGCTCACCCCGTACCCCGCGCGCGTCACCACCCACGTCCTCGCGCGCGCGCGCACCGCGTCGCCACCGACACCGCCACCATCGAACGACGCACCGCGCGCGTCACCGCGCGTCCCACGCGCGGTGCGCCGCGCGATCGCTCGCCACATGTCCACGCGCCGACCAGCACCACTCAGCGCACGATTCCCACCCGCGACGCCGCGCGACGTCACGTGCGCGCCACACCCTCGCGCGGGCATGCACGCTCGATGCGTTGGCGATCGTATGCGCGGCGATTGGCGCCCGCACACCGCTCGCGCGCGCGTCTGTGACGCCGACGCGCGCGCGCGACGACCGCGCGCCGTGGTGTGTGTACCCCCACGCGATCGTGTGTGTACCCACTCATCACTGCAATCGGCCAATCATGACCCAGTACGCTGCACACGCGCGTCCCGAGGGGACCGAGCACAGATTTCGCGTCGCGATGGTATTCCTCGACGCTCGACCGCGGCCGACGTGCGTTCGAACGACGCGCACACCGCGAGACACGCGTCTCGTATTTTCGTTTCCCCGTTGTCACGCATCGAATCGCCATGTTTGCGAGCGGTGCGATTCGCGCGACGCGCGCCGCGTCCAGGTGCGATGCGCGACCGAATGCGCGGGAAAATGAAACGATTGATTACGCCGCTGCCGACGCGCGAGTCGCCGCGCACCGGGCGGGGCGGGGCGCATGCGATGATGGGTGTTTTTGGTGCGACGTCTGTGCGCGCGGCGGCGCGCGCGGGCGGTCGCGTCGATGCGGTTCGCGACGCATCGTGATGTCGGTCGTTGGGACTCGATCGTTCGTTGACTGACGGGTGTGCGTTTGGATACGGCGCGTGCGTGCGCGATAGAACGTACGCCACCGCGGCGTCTGGGTTGAATAAGAAGACGCTCATCGAAGCTGTGGCGAGCGAGACGGGGGAGAGCAAAGCCTTGGTCGGTCGCGTGTTGACCGCGACGCTCGACGCCGTGTGCGCGAGCGTACAAAAGGGTGATAAAGTCGCGCTTTCTGGCTTTGGTACGTTTTCGCGAAAGAACCGAGCGGCGCGCGCGGGGCGTAACCCGCAAACTGGTGCGGCGTTGAAGATTCCCGCGGCGAATTACCCGTCGTTTAGCGCGTCGTCGGTGTTCAAAGCGTTGGTTAAAGGTAAATAAAAATTCACGCAGAGACGCTCGTCGTCTGGCGCCGGTTGTGAAAAGTACAGTTATGATTACAATTAGAGCACACCACGCGTCATCATTCGTCGTCGAGCGATTCTATCGCACTCGTGAGCTTGCCATGGAAATCTAACGCTGCGGCGAGCAAGCCGAGGGCGTTCACGAACCTCTCGTGCGAGAGCTCCACGCCCGGGACGTCCAACGCGTCTTCAAACGACAACACCGCGTCCGTGGCGTCTTGCACGATGGCCAACACCGCTCGGCGCCATTCTATGCGCTCGCGCGCAATGCTACTTCTAAGTGTATCCACCGCGTCACTGTCGACGTCGTGTGCATCGCGTGAGAGCTCCATTGATAACGCGCGCTCGTGCCGACGGCGCGCGACGGCGCACGCGCGCGCTTCGTCCAGCGACAACGACACCGAAAACACATAGGACATCACCTCAGCGCGCGCGCTCCACCGCACTAAACGATCGAGCGTGGTCTTCTCACGCATCGCCACGCCCGCCTTACTGAGCCAGACGCCTTGTTCGAGAAAGTAATAGGCGCCTTCGAGGAGCGCGCACGCCGCCGCCGCGCTCGTCCACCGCTTCAACACGCTCACCCCGCGCGACTGTGCGTCTCGAAGCTCATCGCGCAAATCTTGAACGTTGCCGAGGAACTTGCCAAGTCTTAACGCGCGTCTGGCGTTACCGATGGACTTTTCGAGCGCGGTAGCGGACGCCACAAAGGGGGAATCAGCCCCAAACGCATCCTTGGCTTCGCTCGCGGCAAAAATGGACGCGTATCGCACGAGTTTAAGCGTCTTATCGATCCCTTCGCGACGCTTGAGCAAGACTACGGCAACATCGAGGGCGTCGTACGATTTGACGGGCTTTCCGCGCGCGGTGTCGCTCGACATGATGTTTCTTCCAAAGCGCGCGCTTTATTGTGAGGCGTTAAAAGCGCAACCGTTTTCTCGTTACAACGACGCCGACGACGACGCCGACGCCGACGACAAAAATAATACAGTTAATAACGACGTCCGTGCTATGAACACGAGCGTCACGACGTCCTAAATGGTAAATATATCACTTAAAGCTCGCTCACGAGCTTGCCGTCGAGAAACTCGATGACTTTTGGCACGACGTCCTTGAGCGCCGCCGCCGCCGTCCCTAAATTCGCCAAAAACTCCTCCTGCGTCGCCACGGGCCCATCGACAATATCCGTGATTGTCTTCACACCAATCAACGGCACGTCAAATAAATGAGCCACGTGCGCAATCGCTGCAGCTTCCATTTCCTTGACGCTCGCGCCGTACTCCTCCAACGCCGCCCGACACGTCTCCGTCGCGTCCAATGAATTCCCCGTGCACACCACCCCACGCTTGCACCCCAAGTGCGCGGCTAAATTCGGCGTCGCACACGCCTCGTACGATCCCACGCCGTACGCATCGTACCCTGGTATCGGTATGCGTCGATCAAAGTTTTTAAACTCTGTCCCGAGGTACACGTCGCCCACCGCGCCCCCGCGTTTGGCAAACCCACCCGCCGTCCCCGCGTTCACGAGCACGTCCGGCGACAGCGACACGCACGTTTCATACGCGCTCAACGCCGCGCCCACGGTGCCGACGTTGCACACGTTGTGCTTGACGCACGAGCCGTTGCACACCACGTACACCTTGGTGCCGCTCGGCAACGTCCCGGCGTAGCACTTCATCGGCGCTCGCGGCGCGCGCACGAACGCGTCGGGCGCCTCGACGAGCGCGAGATGCGCGATGAGCGGCGCGGCTTCGGCATCCATGGCGAACAGCACGGCGATGGTTTTGATCGGCGTCGACATTGGTGAAGATGTGGTGACGATGAAGTGAGATGCGAGGCGCTGAATGGCGTCACAACGACGCCGCGCGCGCGATCGCGTTCGAGCGTGCGCGCGCACGCGGACGATGGGCGTTGGAGTACCGTCTCGAGGACGCGATGCGCGACGACAGGGCGTGACGACGACGTAGAGCGCGCGTTTTAATCGCATTCATGGCGACTGGAAGACACGCAGCTGTCGCGCGCCGATGCGACGCCGTACGGGCGGCGATTGATATCGCCATGGTTCGCGCGCGCGAGGCTCGAGGTGCGTACGCCGAGCCACGCGCGCGCGACGTCCTGCGCGCGCTGGAGGACGTGATGCGCGACGAAGACGACGTCGACGAAGACGCGCGCGCCGAAGCTGTTGACGTCGTTTTAAATTTAAGTCTGGATGTCTCGACGTCGTGGCGCGAGAAAGTCGACGCTTTGGCGCGAGGTGATGATGGCAGGGACGATATATATCACGTGCGTGACGTCAGCGATGCGACTCAGGGCGCGGATGAGATGAATTTAAGCCGCATTGAGGCGTTGTTGATGATGGACGACGACGCGTATTTGGCTGAAATCGCTCCGACGTCGACGACGAAAGCGCTAGAAATGCGAGACGATGCGTGCGGAGACGATGACATTGATGACGATGACCTCATCGCTCGCGCGTTGTGCGAGTTGAATGCGATTAAACGAGTGTTTTATCGATGGGCGACGGTTGCAGAGGACGCGCGGAACGTTCGGCTACGCGAACGCGAGGCGCAAGCGATTTGTGAATTCCATTCGGGTCGGCGCATGCGGCGCATTCTCGTGCGAACCATTCGGGCGTGGGCGGTACATGCGAGACGCGGCGCCATACTGCGGCGTTTCGAGCGTGGACGCGCGATGCGAGCGCGGCGTGATGGATTGCGCGCGTGGAGGCGGGCGGCGGAGGAGGCGTCGACGCGGCGTTCGGACGCCATCGCGCGCATTAGGCGTTCGACAATTGCGCGTGTGAAACGCAAGGCGTTTGAAACGTGGAGAAGAACTGCGAGTGAATTTATTGCGAACGCTCGCGCGCGTGAATGGCGACGTGTGGCGATTCAAACGATGGCGTTGGAGGCGTGGAGACGCGGCGTCGGAGCGATTAAAGCCGAACGCGAAGCCATGTACACGGCGGATGTGTTCCACACATTGCGCGTACAGATGCGTGCGTTCGGTGTGTGGCAAAGAAAAGTAGCACGCGCTCACGCGATGGTTAAAAAGGCTGTCGTCCGAGCGGCGTTTACGCGATGGAGGCAAAGCGTCCGAGCGGCGAAATTTGACGCTCAGCAAAACATTCTCGCGGCGCAATACGACGAGGCGCGCGTGATGCACGTTATTTTCGCTCTATGGCGCATCAACGCGCGCGAGCGCCGCGTGGAGGCGCGGGCGATGCGCCGCGCGCGAGCATTTCGCCGTTCGACACTGAGCACGAATACGTTCCACGCTTGGGTCATTCATTTACGCAGAGCCAAGGCGTCTCGGGCGCGATTGTTATTTCGAGCCTTTTCAGTATGGTTCACGCGCGTCAAGCGCGCGCGTAGACTTGAAGACATCGCGTTGTACTATGTCGATTCGCAAGCGATTAGTTTCCGCGACAAGTACGCGCCACGATTCTTTTTTGCCGAGTGGCGAGCGTTCGTCTTTGGTATGCGACGGCGATACGCGGCGATGGAATTCGCCGAACACTCGCTCGTCGTGCGCGCCTTTCGCACGTGGCGCCACGGTCCGTCGATGCCAACACATATTGTCGCCGAGCAAGACGAACAATTCGTGGAAAACACAGCTCGCGTAGCCAACATCATCAAAGATTAAAAGACGAGAAAACGATAGAGATAGAGATACTGTAGCCCTTCGGTAGGAAAAGAAAATTAAATACTAGACATTACACGCTCTCGCGCACGTGCGCGACGACGAAACACGTTCTTAAAGCACACGAATATACTATCCCATCGTCGCCGGATCACTCAACCCAAGCATGGTTTCAATGGTAAACTTGAAAAAAAAGTAGCCCCCGGCGCCAACGCCGATGACGAGCGCCGCCGTCCCTGGCTTCTTCATCAACGCCACCACTGGTCTACCAAACATGTACGCGAATCCAACCATGATAGAAATGGAAAATCGCGCGTACTTGACCATGTTCGCCCAGAACGGCACCTCGCCGCCCGCGAGCGTCCACAACTCGTTCCTGTCGCCGCCGACGACGACGTTATCCGCGAGCCCCGAGGCGGCGTCCGCCGCAAATGCCGCGCCACCAACGTCGAACACGCCGCCATCGTCGACACCAATGGATGCCATCGTGATCGCACCGAGCGCGAGCGCACCGAACGCGCACTTGCGCGCGTCCACGCGCGCGAACGACGACGCAGCAGACGCCGGAGCAGCGGCGCTATCCACATCGGTCTTCGCCTTTACGACGACGACGCCGATGCGCGACGACGACGACGAGGACGACGGCGAGGACGTCGAGCGGCATCGTCGCGACGACGCGAAGACGCTGGATGACGACGTCGGCGCGGCGGCGGCGCCAATCGAGCGGGCGATCGTAAACATGAAGCTGTTGCGGCGCAGAGTGGCGACATCACTGCGCGGCGCAGCGACGGCGTCGGCGGCGAAGCGGCGACGCACGGCGCGCGAACGCGACGAATCGCTCGTAGTTTTGACTGTTTCGCACGCGCGACGACGCGGGCGCCGGCGCGCGCGGCGGCTGATTGTGGATCTTTGATTCGTGTGCAAGATGGCAGCCAAAACCAAACCTTCATCGACGTCGACGACGAGCGCGGCGTCGGTGAAGACGACGACCAAGAAGGCACCGATGCGCATCTCCGCCCCGCGCAGTGACGCCACGTCGCGCAAGGATGGCACGAAACCGAGCAAAAAGGCGACGAAGAAGATGGGCAGGGCGTCCGCGAAAGCGGCTTCGGTCGAGCCAAAATTCGACGGCCGTAAATCGTGCGTGATCGCCATGAAGAATGTAGATGAGAATGGAAGTTCGGTGGCGCTGACACGTAACATGTGCCGCGACTCTCGCGAGGCGGTGCGCGAGATGCGCGGGGACTGGAGGTTTTATTCGTTGGTGACGTTTTGCGTGACGTTTCGCGCGTGCCACGGGCTCCCCGAGCGAACGTGCGCTGAATTCGAGCGCGCGTTATGCGACCCGTCTACGAGTGAAAACGATTGGTTGATAGAGTTACTGTTGAGGCTGTTGGAGAGCGAGAGTGAAGAGGGCGCGGTGGCGTCGTCGTCGTCTACGTTTATCGTGGACGACGACTGGGAGGATCGACTCGATCAAACGAGCCGCGAGCTCGAACACATGTACCCGGATGAGTTCCCCGATGGACCGCCGATCGATACCGCAGTTGGGAAGAACTTTTTCGATGTTGATCCACTGACGCGCATGGATGTGTTGTTTACGTTGTGCGAGCGCAAGTGCGAGACTAGTCGATTAGGGAACGAAGCGGCGACGACGCATGCGATTGAATACGAGAGGGCGCGACGACGCAAAGTCTTCGTACCTTCTACCTGTCGGAGCGAACTTCACGGTACGCCGATTGGCTATGACTTTCTCTCACGTGCCTATTACGTCTGCCCCGGTTCGTATCGATTGTTTCGCGCCGCGAAAGTCGCCATCGATAACTTTGATGGGCCAGAGACGCCGCCGGAATGGTGCACTCCCTGCGTGACGTTTGAGGAAGTGAGCAAGTTTGCCTCGGCATTGCGTAAAGCCGGCAACAAGAACGAGCAAGCACTTTTTGAGTACTTGGATAAGAAACACTTGCCGTCGTTTAGAGAAAAAATTCAGGAGCAAGAGGCGGAGGCGCAGCGATTAGAAGCGAAACGCAAGGCGTTGCAAGAGGCGGAAGAAAAGCGAGCCTACTTGATGAGTCTTGAACGTAAGCGCTCTTCTCGATTAGTCATCAAGGAAGAAGAAGTAAAGAAAAAGATCGAAACTTTCGATCGAGGCATGATACCGCCCAAGCCTTCAGACGAGGACATTAATAAAGTTCGTTTGGATGTTCGCTCGTGGATTTTGCAGCCGAAGAGGTTGCGCCCAACATCCCCGCCGCATGGCGTAGATATTCGGCAAATTCGTTTCACAGACGATTTTGCGCCCCCAGTTAAGAAGCCTAAAGGACGGGAGTGGAAGAATAAGTGCGTGAGCGTGTACTGGGATGCTGATGACGACGCCGAGTCAACGTTTTACGACGCCATCGTTTGGGATTACGACAGCATGAGTGATAAGGCGAGCGTGTTCTACACCGGAACGCAAACCATAGAGCGGATAGATTTAGAATTCGCCCGTGTTCGCGTTGGTGGTCCGGCGCCGAAGGGTATCGTCGATAAACGCGGATTACTCATCCCGTACGCAAACATGTTGAGAGCCGTAGAGAAGAGCATGCAAAGTGCTCGCCAGGCGTTCACGTGGCGAGGGACGTGGATTGAAAACATCGTCGGCGCTGGTATCCCATCGCATAGTGAAGGGTCGACGCTGTGCCTGTGCCCATCTCGCGCGTACATCGAAGACGTCAACGAGGACGAGGACGATGAAGACGCGTCCCCAGAAGAACACCCGTCGAGCGTCATCGATGTAGAAGACGGCCAAGTGTGCGTGGACACGTCTGATAGCACTAAAAACGATGACTCCGAAGTCGTCGTCATTCAAGACTCGCCTTCGCCGAAAAAGCCGCGTATTGAAGAACCAGTGCCATTGTAAAAGTAGTTGACCACATAATCAGCCTCTCGCTCGCCTTTCGCCGAGTTCTTCGAGAGCGATCATACATGCCCGCCAGCTCGCTCGCGTGCGCATTCCGATCTTCATCGCACACGTACACATCCACCGCGACCCGAACGCGACGCACAACGAGAACCATGGCACAAAAGCACCACGACGACCGCTGGAGCTCCAGCGCGACGTTACTCACGATCGACTCGCCAAGCTCCATGGCCAACGTCGCCGCGCGCGCTGGTAAGCTCATCATCATCGGCACCAAAGATGCCATTCTCGCTCCGGGCGCGATGGAGTGCGTGAGCTCCAACGCAGACGTCACGAGCGCTGCTCGTGGGTTGGCCAAGTCGCTCGAGAGCGGCGCCTCGCGGAGCACGACGTTAAACGTCACCACCGACGACGAGCTCAAAGAAGTCGTCGTGTGCATCATTCCGAGCACCACTGAAGTCTCTCGGCACAATTCACCGATCTCGAGTCATACGATCGCGGCGAGCGCGAAATCGGCGATTGGAGATCGTAAAAAGCGTTCGGCGTGCGTGGTTACGATTTTACCAAACGACGAATTCGCGGCGAGCGCGATTTCAGCCATGGCGCGCATCGTGCCTCCGTATGCGAACAAGTTCCGTGCAAGTGGGTACGTGGCGGATGGCGACGTGCACATCGGCGTCGTCGCCGGTGGAGCGGTGTGGAATGGGCCGGAGACGCGAAGCTTGCCAAAAGCGCTGCGTCGATGCCAAACGCTGGTGGATTCGGCACCGAATGAATTGGATCCGAACACGTTCGTGGATGAAGCCAAACGCGTGGCGGTTGAACTTGGAGCGAGTGTGAAAATTGTCGAGATTAAGCGATTTACGCAGCTCGAATCAGAAGGGTACGGGATGCTCGCGGGCGTCGGCCGCGCGTCGACCAGAGATGGGCGCGAACCGGCGCTTGTACATTTGCGCTTCACGCCCAAGGGATGTACCGACCCCAACGCGCCATCCATTGCATTTGTAGGTAAGGGCATCACATTCGACACCGGTGGTTTGAGCCTCAAGAGCAAGGATGGTATGTGCGGCATGAAAACCGACATGGGTGGCGCCGCCGGCATGTTTGGCGCGTTCGAAGCCATCGCAACTGAGAACGCCGATGCGTTCAAGACTCCGCTCGATCTCGTGCTTTGCATCGCTGAAAATGCTATCGGTAGTGGTGCGATTCGTCCCGATGATATTCTAGTCGCTAAGAGTGGGAAAACAGTGGAGATAAACAACACTGACGCAGAGGGGCGATTAGTCTTGGGCGACGGCGTCGCGTATTGCACTGACCCCGAGAACAAGACAATGAATCCAAAGGTCATCGTCGATATGGCCACGCTCACGGGGGCGCAAATGATCGCCACCGGGCGTAAACATGCGGGTTTGGTGTGCGACAACGAAGACATGGAGACGCTCCTCGTCAAGCTCGGCAAAACAACTGGCGATTTGGTGCACCCGCTTCCCTACGCGCCGGAAATGTTCAAGAGCGAATTCTCGAGCAAGGTTGCCGACATGAAGAACTCTGTCGCTGACCGTGCGAACGCGCAATCGTCGTGCGCCGGCCAATTCATTGCCAACCACTTGAACGAGGAATGGAGCAAGCGCGAAGATACGCGCTGGGCGCACATCGACATGGCGGGTCCGGGCAACTTGAAGGACGGCCTCTCCACGGGTTACGGTGTCACCTTACTCTACGCCTTGTACAAAACCCTCGACGCGCGCGGTCTTTAACGATTTCATGACGCACGCGTGCTAAATAGTTTTCTGAAATATTTCAACCTGTTCTAAAATGTGACTACGAGAGCTTCTTACTCGCCGCCAGCGAACGCCGCGCCGCTATGCGCGCCGCAGACTCATTCCCTAGCGCCCCGAACGGCAGCACAAACTTGACTAAACATAAACTAATAACCTCCACCGCAATCGTTCCCGCCCATGACGAAAAATATACATCCTCCCCCGCGCGCGTCGTCAACCGACCGCCCGCGTACGCGCACGCGCTCAACGCGAACCCAATCGCCGCCCCACCGAATCGCGCGTGCGTAAACCCAATCACCAACGCTAGAGAATTCGTCACCCTCGCAAATATCCCACGCGGGAGCACCGCACTCGTGGCGCTCGCCGCTATAGATAACGCGCACGCTTTGCCTTCACCTCCGCGCAACGTCCCGTTCGCCGCGCTCGCCGCCACCAAAAGCAACTCAAACGGCACGAGCACGCACACAAAGTGAAACGACGACCCAGGCGCGGTAAGCACCACGTTTGACGCGCGCAGCGCGACGTACGTGACGACGTAGACGTACAATATCGCAAAGCCAACGCACGCCTTGCCAACTTTGGTTTCCTTTGCGCCCACGCGCGCATCGAGCGCGCACGCGCGCACGAACGTCCGCGCGGACATGACGAGCGAGAGCGCGACGCACAAAATCACGTGCGCGCCCTCGCCGCTGGGCGTACCCGCGTGCATGGCGATGCGAGGCGCACGCGCGCGCTGAAATGTCGTCATTCAGCGCACGCAGCACCGAGACCATGTTGACGACATCGGCGTCGTCGTCGACGCTGGCGCGCGCACAGGCGCCGTGGGCGACGCAGACGCGCGGGTGGGCGACGGCGAGGGCGTCTCGCGCGCGCCGGGCGTCGCGCGTCGTCGTGGCGCGCGCGCAGATGAGCACGTTTAGGGTCGCTGGTGAAGGCGCGTGCGAGCTCGGGGGTATCGATGCGCGCGCGACGTGCGACGCCAACGGCGCTCGAGGGACGATTGCGACGGGGCAGCCGTTTTTGGACCACATGATTGATCAGCTCACGGCGCACGCGCAGCTTGGGGTGTCGGTGCGCGTGACGCGGGACGGAGCGGCGTGCGCCGAGTGCGCGGACGCCGGGACGCCGCACGGCGCTGATGTGTTCGAAGCCAGCGGGCGGGCGCTCGGAAAGGCGATGAAAGCGATGTTGAGCGCGGGGGCGGGCGCAGGGACGAAGGCGCGGGCGCGGTTTGCGAGCCCGTTGGATGAGGCGTACGCTACGTGCGACGTCGAGTTGTACGGCGGACAAGGATTGGACACGTTTTCCTTGGCGCCGTACGGGCGTCCCGGGACAGCGGGCCGGTCGCACATCGGTACGTATCCCACGGCACATACTGAGGTGTTCTGGCGCGCGCTCGCGGAAGAATCTGGGGTGAGCTTGCGTTTGGTGAAGGAACGAGGCGATAACGCGCACCACATCGTCGAGTCGACGTTCAAGGCTTTCGCGCGCGGTTTGCGCGCAGCTATGGACACCGTTGACGGTATTGACGTGTACGACTCGACGACTAAAAGTGATGAAGTGCGACACAGCGCGATTAAGCGGTCGACCAAGGAAACATCAATTGACGTGAAGCTCGATTTAGACGCCGACGGCGCGAACGCCTCGATTAGCACAGGCATCGTCGCCTTGGATGGTTTGTTCTCAGCGATTCAACGCGAGGCAAATATCGGACTTGATATTGCCGCGAGTGGAGATTTATGGATTGATGATCACCACACCGCGGAAGACGTGTCGATTGCGGTCGGACAGGCGTTGAACAAGGCGTTGGGAACAAAGAAAGGGTGCAACCGCATGGGGAGCGCGACGTCCACGGAGGGCGCGGCGACGGTGGAGTGCGTGATGGATTTAAGTAACCGTCCGTATTTAGGCTACGGGCTCGAACTTGACTGYGACAAGGTTGGTGACTTGAGCGTAGAGATGGTGGAGCACATGTTTATGAGCTTGACGTTTAACGGGCAAATGACGGTGCACTTGGTGGAGCACTCCCGCGGGTCGGATGAGGCGGAGGTCGCGATGGCTGCGGCGAAGGCGTTCGGGAAATGCTTGCGTCAGTGCGCGGCGATCGACCCGCGGCGGGCGGGAGCAGTGGCGAGTAGTAAAGGCACTTTATCCGTTTGATTTAATTCAAAACGCGCGGGAGCGCGTCGACTTTCATCTTCTACTTTACTATCATTCGCGCGGCGACTTCGTCGCCATTATCGCTACGTTTACTTATTCAGTAATCGCATAACTAACGCAGAGACTTGCACTTGCAACTTATCCACTACACCTTGCGCCGCACTATCGCCATCGCACACCTCTCGCAAGTCCACGTCAACGCACGGCGGCGGATTTGCCGCCTTGGACTTGGCGTCATTCACCACGTCCTCGACTAAACTCTTCGCCGCCGCGCGCAATCCCTCTTCATCGATGGATGCCCGCACTAAACTCGCATCAATACTTTCCAAGTACTTATTCACCCGTGCGAGCTCTTCAAGTGCCTCTTGTCCGCCGTCGCTCGCGAGCGCGTCGGCAAACTCTGTCAGCGGCGCCGTCTTCAACTTTTTCGGCATCGAGCGCAACTTCGCCTTAAACTCCGCATCCACTTGTTCGCACTGGGCATTCGCTAGGTTATGTATCTTTGTACACTCTTCGTCCACTGTGTGCGAGGGCAAACGAGCGTGTGGTCGTCAGTCGACGGGTGTTCGCGGCGCGGGGGTACTTAGGACGCAAACAGACACTTCAGCGGCATTTGCATTCGACGTTCGACAGGGCGACGCGACGCTAAACGCACCCGCGCGTTCAAAGGCGAGAATGATCGCATCGATTTCAACGCTCGCCGCGCGCTTCGCGCCGTCCTCGTCGTCGTTCGACTCCGTGGGCGCCGAACACTGCGCCGCGGGCGACGATGCGGCGACAACTTCGTCGTTGGTCTTACGCGCGCTCGCGCTCGAGCGCGCCGCACGCGCAGGCGTGGTGTTGGCGATATCACGCAGAGGAGTGTGTACTTCAGCCATGCGCGGTGGTGACGGCGGCGGTGACGGTGGGAGGCGTCGCGCTGTGACGCTGCGCGCGCGCGTTTGCGCCCAACTCTCGTCGCGACGAAAACAAAAAAAAAACTCTTTTGCTATGAAAGTCCTTTACGTGCTATTGAAAACAAACCTGTGTGAGCTACGATATGATGATATAGAACAACGCCGCCCTTCGACGCGCGACGTGTGAGACGCGTGTCCGCCCTCAAACTATGAGTCTTCTCCAGCCAAACCTCCAAATTTTGCGCTCTCAACCAACGCGTCGTGCTCGCCGACCAACCTCGCAATCAGCTTCTTACTCGTCTCCTGTAAATGCCCCGCTATAAACACCTCATCGAGCACGTAATGCGCCTTATGGAAGTTAAACACCAAATCCAACTCGCACACGTTACCGAAATACTTGTCTAGAATTTCCACGTAGTGCTGAATCTGCTCCAGCGTCGCGAGCTCATTCGCCTCTCTATCCACCGCCAGGCAAAAATACAGCGACGCGTACTTTCTATATATCAACTTCATATCCTTATACTCCACCACGTTGCATGCCTTGGTCGGGCGAGGGATGATCGCGTTCACCGCGTCGCGTTCGATGCGCTTGCGATCTTTTTGCGACGTCACGACGTAGTACTTGGACAGGCGAATCTTCCCTTGTTTGGAGAACAACAGCGCGAAATGAATCATCTGGCGTGCGCGGCGCGGGACGGAGGCGATCGCGTCTCCCCGCCGTCGCGCGCGACGCGTCGACGACTCGGCGGCCCGACACTCGCGCGCGACCGCGCCGTCCGCTCGAGGCGCCCACGCGGACGCCACCAATGTATCACCTCACTTATCCACAGCGCCGCGACGTCGACCTCGCGCGCGCGCCACTCGACGCCGCGCGCGAGGTGGACGCCGGCCCGACGCCCCGCGCGCGCGTTGTTTGACACGCGACGATGTTTACCGCGACGCACGGCGCGTCGCGCGCGATGGTGACGGGTGCGAATGCGCCGACGGCGCACCGCGCGGTCAAGGGACAGATGCGGCGCCGCGCCGCGGTGATTCGCGCGCCGCGCACGCACGGGGCGTCAGCGATGGACGAAGGCGTGACGACGCGCGATGATGATCGTTCTGGTGACGCGCCGGGGCAACAGGCGGGGTTTTTGAGCCCGTTTGGGGCGAGCACGGCGGTGTTGGAGCAGGCGCGCGAGCTCGAGGAGAAGAAGACCAAGCGAGGCGGCGCTCGAGAAATGATTGCGTTGAAAATTGACGAGGAGTGGTATGATTGCAGTGGATGGGCGATGGCGCATCCCGGTGGGTCGACGTTTGTGCGTTTGATGCATGGGCACGATGCGACGGATTTGTTTTATGCGTTGCACTCGTACGGGCCGAATGGCGCGGATGAGGCGATTCGTCGTTTGAAAATGCTTCCAAAGTGTGCGGCGCCGTATGATGAGGAAACGGAAGAGACGAAGCGGTTGACGACGGCGAATGCGGAGTTTGGCGAGTTGCGCGCGCAATTAGAACGCGAGGGTTGGTTTAAGCGTAATGTGTTGAGTGAGATTTCAATCTTGGTGCAAGTGTTGGGGTGCTACGTCGTCGGTCAAGCGGTGGCGGCGACGCATCCGGTGTTCGCCGCGCTCGCGATTGGCGTCGGTATGCAGCAAGCCGGCTGGCTTGCGCATGACTACGTGCACGGTCGTGGTAAGTGGTGCTCGTTCATGCGGTGCTTTGGTGCGCTCACGAATGGATTTTCCGCCGAGTGGTGGTCGCACAAGCACAATATGCACCACTCGTTTACGAATGTCGACGGCAAAGATGGTGACATCAAGCTCGAGCCGTTATACTTTCTCTCGCCGCCTGAGGAAAGTGGACGTCCCGATAGTCCTTTGCGCAAGTACCAACACTTGTACGGCTACCCGTTGTATGCATTCACGTACATTTTGTGGCGACGCCACAGCGTCGCCAGCGCGTACGCCAGAAAGGACAAGAAGGAACTCGCCTTGCTCGGTTTGCACTACGCGTGGCTTTTCGGCACTCTCCCGCTCGGTGTTGCCATTGCTTCGATGCTCATCGGTGGTTTCTTGGTCGGATCGTTAGTCACGGCCACGCACCAAAGCGAAGAAATCATGTTCGAAGATGGTCAGTTTGTTGACCAACAATTCCGAAGCACGCGCGAAGCCAACGTGAGAAATCCCGTCGAACGTTGGTTGTGGGGAGGTATGGACACGCAATTGATTCACCACTTGTTCCCGACCATGCCGCGCTACAAATTGCACAAGCTTCGTCCGATAGTGCAAAAGTGGGCCGAGAAGCATGGATATGACTTCCGCATCTCTGACTCGATTGACATCTTAAAGAAGAACTACCGCCACCTCGAAGGCATCGCCGCGCTCGAGGCGATTTGAACATTTCAACATTTTCCGAAGCAGCAGCAGCAACATAACCGATTTTAAACATTTTACGTATACTATATTAGGGGCCCATGTGGTGAACACATCATAGTTGATGATTTTGTATTGACAACACTCTACTTACACCTTTTACCTTACTTTCGACCAAACAAAGCTTTGAAAACAATGACGGTGTTGGCCACCAACGCGATGGCGCCGCTCACTTTTTGCACGAGACCGGGCTTGAACAACCCTTCTTTCTTAGGCAAGGGCAACTTCTTGTGCGTGAACGTCACGCCTTTGTCCTTGTTGCAGATTTGGCCAGTGCCACGCAACAGGCAGCGCGTAGTCAACAAACCTTCGACGCCCACCGGACCGCGCGCGTGAATGCGAGAGGTTGAGATACCAACCTCCGCGCCGAGACCGAATCTGAAGCCGTCAGAGAAGCGCGTCGATGCGTTGTGAAACACGCACGCGCTATCGACCCGAGAGATAAATTCATCCGCCGTAGCTTGGTTGGAAGTGATGATGCAGTCCGTGTGCGCGGAACCGTTGGCATGAATATAATCAATGGCGTTGTCCATCGAACTCACGAGCTCAACGGAACACGCTGGACAGCCATACTCGTGTCTCAATGCTGGCGCGGGCGGGAGCTTGAGTTCCTTTTCCCCGCGAGGGCCACCAAAGAGTTCGACACCCGCCGCGCGCAACGCCGTCATGAGCTCCGCGGCTCCGCCAGTAGCCACCAACGAATCATGGATTAACAATGTCTCCAGCGCGTTACACGCCGCAGGATAGTCAATCTTAGAGTCAATAGCGAGCTTAGACGCCATGTCTAAATCCGCGTCGGCGTCTACGTACATGTGCACCACGCCATCCGCGTGCCCGAGCACTGGGATCTTTGTGTTATTTTGAATATACGTCACCAACGAGTTCGAGCCGCGTGGGATCACCAAATCAATCACGTCATCTAGCTTCAACAAGTCCGCCACCGCCTCGCGACCTTCGATCAAGCACACGCACTCCTTCGGTATACCAAACGCCTCGAACTCATCCACGATGACCTCGCGCAACTTGGCGTTCGAGCTCGCCGCCTCCTTCCCACCCTTGAGCAACAACCCGTTGCCAGTGCGCAGCGCTAAACTCGCTATTTGCGGTAACGCGTCCGGTCGGCTCTCGAAAATAATCAACAGCACGCCCAAGGGCGCGGTGACTTTTGTCAACGTAAGCCCCTTGGCCAGCTCCATCGCGCTCAAAGGTTTCCCGATGGGCTCATCCATGTTCGCGATCGCGCGCGCACCGTCGGCGAGTTGTTTCACCTTACCGGGCTTTAACTTCAATCGCTGCAACAGCGCGTCGTCCACGTCGTTCGCCGCGGCGGCGCGCGCCATGTCTTCATCGTTCGCCGCTTGAATCTCATCTTCGCGGCGCTCGAGCGCGCTCGCGACGGCGCGAAGCAAGTCCGCGCGCTTCGCCGAGGACAGCAACTGGAGTTTACGGCTCGCATCGCGCGCCTTGCGCGCGAGATCGGCGGTTTCGGTCGACATGAAGGCGTCGCGTAATGTGGCGCTCGCCGTCAGTGGCCGTCAGTGGCGTCTGGCGCTGCGCGCGATGATGACGACGTCACTGTGCGACGCGCGAGGCGAAACGCGCCGCGCGCATGACGTCGGCGACGTCGGAGGAGTTTGTTCGGCTCCCGCGCCTTCGCCGCGGCGCGTGCGAGGCGTTCTGCCCGCCGCGCGAGCGCGACGACAGGCTCGCGCGTGGTCTGTTGGACCCGCTCGAACGCGCCGCCGACGACGGTGCGGGAGCCGTGTTGATCAAACGATACGCGCGAACGGTGGATGATGTATTCGATGCGTCGAATGTGCGTTCGTTGGATGCGCTCGAGCGCGTGTGCGCGCACATTTATGCGTTGTGTCGTCGCCCCCGCGCGACGACGTCGGCGCGCGGGAAGCGCGCGTTCGCTATGGATAGATTACGCGCCGTGCGGCAAGATATGATCGTACAAGGGCTGACATCGACGTCGGAGTATTCGTTGTCGTCGTCGTGTGGCGATGACGGCGACGACGACGCGTCGATGCGACGGCAAAGGGCGATAGTTTTAGTGGAATCGATGATTCGGTTTGCGCTGGCGAGCGCGAGGGAAGCGGAGGTCGAAGCGACGTCGTCGTCGACTGGCGACGATGACGGCGATGCGAAACAGACGCGGTATGTCGTGATGAGTGAGAACGCATTGCACGACGAGCAGCTTGGGAAGACGTTTGGGATGGTTTTTGGGATGTATCGAGACGCGTCGCGCGAGGAGGACGCCAACAGACACCACGGCGAAATGTTTTCGTATTGGATGTGTTTACGCTTGAGTGATTCACGAGAGCTCGCGCGAGATTTACGCACGCTCGATGCATGCGTGATGTCGACGCCGCACGTGCGTTTCGCGCTCGACGTGCACCGCGCGTACGTCGATGGCAACTTTGTTCAGTTTTTCAAGCTCGTGGAGTCTGAGCGTTGCAATTATTTACACGCGTGCGCGCTCGAGAGACATTTTTCACGCGTACGCATCGACGCGTTGCGGTCGATGAATGCTGCAAATAACACCACGCCGATGACGTTTGACGAAATCGCGCGATTATTGCGCATAGATGATCCAACCGACGCGAAGTCGCTCTGCGAGCGTTGCTCGTTAACCGTCGCCGAACGCGGCGTATCGTTCAAGACGAGCGCGTTCATCACGCCAGACCTCGCGAACATCGACGTGGCGTATGCATTACGCACAAAAACGTGCTCTGTCGTGGAGTCGAAGCTCAAGAACTGCACGCATGGCATACCATCGTCTGTCATCGACGGCGACGCGCGTCCCAAAACAGACGCCGACGCCGACATCATCGCCGCCAGGCGCGCCATCGACGCGGCCCGGCGCGCATTAGACGCATCCGCAGATGCCATCTCTAGCATGACATTATCCTAGCACTAGAATTAGCGCACGAGAGATTGATACATGTAACTATCTTTGCGTAACGTCGGCATCGAGCTGACGCAGCCTCGCGCGCCGCTGCATATCCCCACACTCGACGCCTCGCGCCGCGAACCATGCCCCAGCGCGAGCCCTCCCACGCGCACATCCTCACCCAACGCGTCGATATCGATGACCCCACGTCGTCCATCGCGCCGCCAATCTACCCATCGACGACGTACGCGCGCGACAATGCGCACGCGCTCCCGACGGTTGGTCCCGGTGGCGCCACACTGTGCTACGCTCGTCCGGATAATCCCACGCTGCGGCTGCCCGAACGCATGCTCGCCGAGCTCGAAGGCGGCGACGACGCGGCGTTGTTCGCGTCTGGCATGGCGGCGGTGACGTGCGTGTTGAATGCGGTGGTGAGAAAGGGGGAGATTGTGTTGTGCCCGAGACGCGGGTACTTTGCGGTGCGCGCGAGGATACGGGAGTGGTGCGAGGCGCACGGCGCGGAGGTGGTGCACTATGATCCGGAAGAGTACATTGAATTACCGGAAGAGGATGTGACGACACGTGGTGAAGGTGGGAGAGATCGAGATGTGCCTGTTGAAAAGGCGCCGCCGTTGGAGCTCCCGCTGTCGATGTTTCATAAAATGTTTGAAGCGGGCCGAACGATGGCGCCGGTGGCGTTGGTTTGGATAGAAAGCCCGGCGAACCCGACGTGGGATGCTATGAACATCACCGCGGTGTCTACTTTGGCGAAAGAGTTTGGTGTGCGGTGCGTGTGCGTCGATTCTACGGTGATGACACCGATTTGCAGCAAGCCGCTTTCGCTCGGCGCCGACATCGTCATGCACTCGGCGACAAAGTATTTGAATGGACATGGCGACGTTTTGGCCGGAGCTCTGGTGACAAAGAGAAAGGATGAGGTCTGGGCGAAAGTTTTGCACGAGCGCAAACTTGGTGGCGCCGTTCTGGGATCGTTTGATGCGTACTTGCTCACTCGAGGCATGCGGACGCTCGAGTTGCGAGTTCGTCATCAGAGCGAGTCGGCGCTGTGGCTCGCGAAGGAGTTGTCTAAGGCGATAGTTGAAAAGAAAGTTAAATTGCCCTCCTCAGATGGTGCAATCGTGCTCTATCCTGGGTTGGAACCTACGCCAGAATTCCCTCGTCCGGATTATGTGTTTCATAAGATCAATTGCCCGTACGGGTATTACGGCGGCATGTTGAGCGTCGTGTTTTTAGTTGACAGGCGACAAGGACAAGCCAAGGTCAAGAAACCCAGGTTAGCTAAAGAGTGCGCGCATTTCGCAGCGAATTGCCGCAATTGGACGTGTGCCACGTCACTCGGCGGCTTCGAGTCACTCATTGAACACAGATATTCAGTAGAGTTCTCGGGACCAGAGTACAGGAATACGCCCGACGACAAACAAGAACGTCGACTGGTGCCCCACGTGCCCGTGGGATTACTTCGCCTCTCCGTTGGCTTGGAAAAGAAGGAAGATTTACTCCGTGGCTTTCTTCAGAGTCTAGTCGAGTTTAAATTACCGGAATAGTTTACGCGAGACTCGGTAGAGGGTATTTAATGGATGTTTTTGAAATTACTGTTCGTACGATTTTCCAGCTACGTCGTCTTCTTGCCGCTTTTACGTTTGAGGGACGCGAGCATATTTTGTAACTCTGTCGACCCCACTTCCTTCGCTTCAGATTGAAGGGCGCTGACGACTTTGGACTTGGTCTCCGATTTCGTCTTACGGCGCTTATCGCGTTCGTTGATGATGAGCTTTTTGTTCTCGACATCCTTGTATCGAGGATCTGTCGGATCGAGACTGAAATGATGCGACTCGTACAACGCCGCAAAACGGTCATCGCCAGTGTCCAACTTCGTTGGTTCACCTCCATCTTCGTCATCACTTTCAGCACGTCGCGCCGCCTTACCGCGCGCCCGACGCTTTTCAGCGAGGCGTTCTTTTCTAGATTTCTTCTTCTTTGGCTCTTCTTCGTCATCCGTCTTCTTGGCTATTTTAGCGCCGACGATGCCGTCAGATTTGCCCATGATTTGTTTGTCATCCATCAAGAGGAGTTCTAAATCAGCCTGCGCGCGTTCATCGACTTCACCATTCTTAGCTTTCTTCTTGGCTTTCTTCAAGCTCGTTTTACTCGGCGCAGCGTCACCGTCGTCGTCATCGAATTTGGACTTTTTCGTCTTCTTTTTGCCGCCGTCGTCCGATTCGTATTCGGCATCAAAATCGATGTCACCACCGTCATCCATGAAGAACGGATCGTCGAATGTCGCAGCGCCATCGTTGTCGTCGTCGTCGTTTTCAAAGTCTTCCTCATCGTTCGCTTTACCGTCCTTTGATTTCTCAGCCGCCTTGCGCTTGGCGTCTCGTTTCTCCTTGCGCAGGCGCTCTTGTTGCTCGTACACGGTTTCCTTAACGCCAAGTTTGCCATCCTTCTTTTTCTTCTTGATGCGCGCGCCAAACTCTTCCAAGCCTGCGTGAAACGTGACTTCCATTTCGCCCTCTTTCGTTTTAGAGCCAAAGCGTTTCTTATCTCGCTTAGCTTTGAAAGCCTTTGTTGACGCCTTCGCCGTGTCTTCGGCGTCATCGCCGTCTTCATCCGACATGAAAAAGTCATCCTTGTCATCATCGCCGTCATCTTCAATCGTGCCATCACCGCCTAGAAGTTGAGCCAAGTACGCTTTCTTCGCTGCTTTCGCGTCCTCTGTTTGCTCGCCTGGATCTTCGGATTCGGATTCAGAGTCTTCAGAATCAGACGCGAGGTAAGCGGCGAAATCTTCATCCTTCAAGTTGTCTTCAGTGATCTTACGACGGAAAGTCTTTCGACGCATTGGATCGTCGTCATCCCAAGACAATTTCACATTCGAGTGCTGGAGTGCTTTGACTTGAAAATCGGGAGCTTCGTAGTCTGGAGGAATGTCTGTGGCGACGTCACGCACCTCGCGATTCTCAAAAGACGTCTCATCGTCGACGTAACGTAAATCAAGCTTAAAGCTTGATCTCTCGTATTCGATACCGTCGCACTCGTGATAAACCCCCATTGCGGTTTTAACACTGTCAAACTCGGCGATGGCGTAGTAATAACGCAATCTATCGCGTTCGTACTGCCGCATTTGTTCGTTATCGACTTCCTCGCCTTCGTCGCTCTCGTTGCCATTCTCCGCACTCTTCTTCGTAATCGCCACCTTGCGCGGATTGTCGGCTCTTTTAAACGCACCGAGGGGACCAAATTTATTTTCCACAGCCATGCGTTCGAGACCGAAATCACTCGGGTACACCGTAATGCGCTCTAAATTCCCTCCCTTTGGCACAAACGAACGCAACACCGCGTACAAATCGCACGCCCGAATATGTTGCCATTCACAATTCACAATCGCCAGTCGCCTCGTGGCATCCGTGATTGGTATATCTTTATCCGCCTCACCTACTAACATCGTCGGAAGCACGCCTTCTTCCTCTTCCTCGCTCGCCACGGCGTCTTCGTCCTCGCTCTCGTCTTCGTCGCTCGACGATTCCAAACCAACCCCGCGCATTCTGTCCATAGATTTCCCCAACTTCTCATCCAACCCCTCGTCGTCGCCGTCCTCGTCCTCGTCGTCTAATGTGTAATACGCCGCCATGTCTGCGCGCTGCTTGGCCATCTTATCCTTGTGACCTTCGCTCTTGCGGCCGCGTTTGTCCCGGCCGCCGGCGCCGCCGCCGCTGGCAAAGTTTGGGTCATCAAACACTCCTTTAAACCGCGCATCGATGGCGATTTGCGACGCCTTCTTCGGCATGGCCATGAAGCGCGGGTCTCTGTGCATCGCCGCGAAGCGGTCGTCGTGCACGACATCCGCCATCGACGGCGCGTAGCGAGGTTTAGTGTCCGAGGTGTCACTTTTTGCCTTGGCGCCGAAGCGCGGTGGCGGCGCATCGCCGTCGGCGTCTTTAGCCATGGCGCGCGGTGGAATCGAGCGCGCGAGCGACGCACGGAAACGAATGTGCGTGCGTGAAGCGCTGACGAAGGGTGCGCGCGCGGTCGTGCGCGACGATGTGTGGTGGAGTCTTTCGAGCGACTGACGGCTGAAGTCACAGCCGTCGGCTCGCGGGACGGCGGCATGATGACGCGTTCGATGGCGCATAATGCGATGGGCACGCGCAGCGATGGACACCTAAAACTAGCTATAAATTACATGACGCGCGCTGCTGGTGACGCGCGCTCGCGCGTGGCGTCGCCGGCAGAGGTGGTGGTTTCTTTGACGCTTCGATGCCGGCGCGCGCGAGAGGCGTAATAGCGCGCCAAAATTAAATCTGCGTATTCAACTGAAACGTCGTCGACATCAGATGTAATTTCACTCGTAATGCTCGAGGGAGATGTCGCGCCGTTTGCTCGCGCGTTCGGGTGCTCAGTGTTGATGGTGACGCCAGAATCGCGCTCGAGCGCTCCGTCGAGACGGTCAATATCGAGCACGCGGCGCGCCTGGTTGAGCGTCGCCGTGAGCTCTTTGATGGCGAGTTCGCTCGTGACGCACATTTTACGCAATGCGTTTGCGCGCGCGTCGCGCATGGATTTCATCCCAGTCTTCACCGCGTTGTACTGCTTGATGATTTCGGCTCGAGAGGCGACGTGCGAAGCGTGCGACGCTTGCCACTCCTCTGTTCGTCGCGCCGTCTTCTCGCGCCAATGGTCAACACCTCCTTTGAGCTTGTGCAGTGTCTTCATGGTTTTCGACAACTGACGCGCGTCCGCTTCGTCACGCGCTCGAATGACTTCATACGCTTGTTCGTAGTCGAGCATGACTTCTTTATTCGCGCCGTCGAATCGAGCCGCTTCAGGATCCACCTCACACGCGCGCAGCTTCGGCGCCGTCACCCGCGCCAACTCGCCCTCGAGCTCTTTAATTTTATTCTCATACATCATCTTCATCGTGGACATGTCCTCGCCGTGCTGATTGCGAATTTCTTCTCGCTTGTCTTCAAAGCTCGCCCGCCGCCGCTCGCTCTCTCGCTCAAACTCGCGCTGCTCCTCTTCTGCGAGCGCCACCGTCGATGCAACATTCGCCTCCCACCTCGCGTGCGCATCGCGATCCTCGTTTTCAAAAACATCGCGCGTCACTCGCAACTGCTCACGCATGTCGTCATCGATACCCTCCAAAGCGCGCGCGTGTCGCTCGCCGACGTCGTCCAACCGTCTCGCGTGCGCCTCTGCCTCTGCTCTGTGTGCCATCTCACTCGCATCCATCTCGCGGTCGAGCTCGCTGATGCGTCGGTCATAATCATCCAATCGCGCGTCGTGCATTTTCGCACCGTCTTCGATGGCGTCGCGCGTTTGCGCGAGGGCGTTCGCGCGCATCATCGCGCGGTAGCGTTCATGAACTTTATGTGCATTGGCGAGCGACGACGGGACGCTCAGAGGACGGTCCGCGCGATCGCGCCGCGCGACGTCCGCCATGGCGCGTCAAAAAATGGCGTTTGGCGTCGCGTTCGGTGTGGATCGCGCGCGTCGTCGACGTCGCGCGGCGGCGACGCGAGGCTATTTATGGCGTCCCGCGGCGTTGACTAGTCAACGCCAAAGCCGGAACGCGAACCGTCGCACGCGACTGTGCGACGCGCGTCGCCATACGCGCCGCCGGACGCGTCACTCGGAGGCGCGCGAACGCGCATCAGATCGTTTCGTCGCGCGCGCGACGACGCGTCGGCGGTCGCGCGCGCGTGGTGAGACGCGCGCGCGATGTCCCTGGGTGCGTTGGAGTCGTCACGCGAGAGTCAACTTGAAGGCATTGAGCGCGCGCAACGCGCGTTAGGCGGGCAACTCGAATCGCGATTGGATGAAATTAAAGCGCGTGCGAATGATGCGGTGCGAGCGCTGCGCGTGGCGGCGCGGGAACGCGAAGATGTGGGCGTTGAGTTGTACGCGCTGCAAGGGGCGTTGGCGCGCGAACGCGCCGCGTGGATGTCGAGCGACGCCATGACGCATCGCGCGCGAGAGGCGAGAGTCGACGCCGAGCGTGAAACCGAGGATATCGCGCATGCGGCACGCGTTGCGGTTGAGTCGCTGCGTGAGGCGCGGGAACGCGCGACGGCGCGACGGGTAGAATTGGAGACTCTCGCGAGGCGCGTCAAGACGGAGGACGAATCAACCACTACGCGAGAAGCCGATGCGGCGCTCACGAGACGCGTCGCGAGCGCGACAGCGACTGCACTCGATGACGCTGAACGTCAGCGCCTCGCCCGCGAGCTTCGCGTCGCGTACGTGAAAGATTGCATCGACCGCGCGAAGGCGAGCTCAGCCAACGCTAAATCCGCGACTTTAGACGCGCAAAACGACACCGCACGCATGCGAGAGCAAATGTCTGCGTGTGACGCCGCGCTCGCCGAGCTAAATGTTGATATGGACGCCGTCTGCAAGCGATGGAAAGTGACGCTGGCGGCGATTGCCAGGGCGGATGAATCGTTGGACGACGTTCGGGCGAGTGAAGCCAAAGTCGGCGCCGACGCTCGACTTCTTGATGGTGAAAGACAAGCGCTAAATGAAGCATTGGAAGATGCACGCGCGCAACGCGATGCGCATGGAATAAAATTAGACAAGCTCGATGGGGGGATTGACGTCGCAAACGCGCTCATCGTGTCACTTAAGGCGGCGATTGACGACAAGAAGGCACAATCCGCGGAAGTGCTTTCGGCGGCGAGAAATCATGATGGCGATACGCACAAAGAGGACAAACGCGCAAACGAAATAGAAAATGAGATCGAAAAAGTAGATCAAGCTTATGTCGCGCACACTCGAGAGCTACACGAGGTGGAAGAGCAAGCGTTGCTACACGTCGCGGAGAAGATGACGACAAACAAATTGGCCCAGAAATTAGCCAGAGGTACGAGAGAATTCAGAGAGAAAAGTCGCGCAGCATTGGATACCGTGGTCATCACAAAGAATGAAATCGCGAAAAAGAAAGTCGACGTTGTCAAGAGCTTTGCTGCAGAGGCCAATTTACGCGAGCGCATGGTTGATGTTGAGGCGCGAGTGCGAGCGCAACGCTCAGACATCGACGGATGCGAGGCTGAAATCTCACAAAACGTTGACGAGATTGAAAAGACCGCGTCAAAAATTGACAAGTTGAACAAAAAGCTAGAAACTTTGCGCGACATCTCCCCCGAACACGTCGGACCGCTCGAAGCGCAAATTGCGCATTTGAAGAATGAAATTAACGAGCTCGAGCACCAAAGTCATCGCCTTCGCGAGCAATGGCTGCGGTCACAGACGGTAATCTTGGCAAACAACGACCGAACTCGGCAAGCCATTGCCACAGTGAATGAACTCGAAGAGGTGAATGCGGTACTGGTTGGCAAGCGAAATCGTCACGAACGCAACGCGTCCAAATTCAATGCAGAACGCGAGGCCGCTAAGAAAGAATGGGCGCGAGAACGTTTGAACTTGCAAGCAGTAGATGAGAAAATTGCGCGTACAGAGACGGAGCATCGTCTACACGCTGTGAAAGCGATGGAAGCTGAAGACTTACGTTGGCGCGAGATTGACGAGCTGAGCGTGGAAAACGCTAAACTCGGCGCCGAAATAAGGACGCGAACCGACGCCATGCACGTCGCGAACGCAGATTCAGATCGATTTGCGCGTTTGATCGCCGACATGGAGCGCAAAATCGAGCTGGAGCAGTGCGCGCAAGTCGCGCTCGATCCGACGCGCGGAAGTACTGAGGTCGCGATGGCGAGAAAGGAGAACGCCAAGCTCGCGCTGGCGCTGCATCGACTGAATACCAAACGCGAAAGCACCGCTTCTAAGATCGAGGCATGCGTAAAAAGACGCGAATTAATCATCGCCAAAGGAGATGCGTTGCAAGCGAAGATTGAGGCCGATGGGGAAGAAGTTCGTGAGGCTGAAGTTGTCGCGGCGGCAAAACGAGCGCGCTCAGACGTCTGTCGAAGGTTGCACGACACACGCAAGGCGGCGGAGGAGATTGAACCGAAGATTCAAGCTTTAGAAATCGAGTGCAAAGATACCCGCGATGCGTATAGTCGCGTATCAGCGATGACGGATGAATTGAGTGCGCGACGAGAATTCTTGCGCGTTGACGCCGATGTTCGATTACGAGACGCGTACGAGCTCGCGCTCCTCAATACCAGTAGTCATCAGAAATTTGCATCCAGGTTCACAAAGCTTTGCGAACTCGGTGTATTGCGCGATGATGATCAGGAAAATTCATCGGTGAATCATGAAAAATGCGACGAGGCGCTCAAACGCCTGCAGCGCAAGCGAGACGACATGCGCAAAGCGCTTCGGGACGAAATCAGCCGGAACCCGCAAGCAATGAGCGAGCTCAAACGCGCGCAATCATACCTTGCAGCCGCCGTACCACATTAAAAAACAACATTAATGTACAATCAATTGCTATACTAATCTACTGCTCTAACCCGGCGCGATATGCGCGCACGACGTCAGTGTGAATGCTCGCCGAGGCGACGACGACGCCTCCACCCGCCGGCGCAAATCTTCTGCGCCGCTCCTCATCGGAACCTCGCATATCCAGCACACCTCCGTGACAATCAGACACAATGGCGCCGGCTTCTTGACAACACAACACGCCGGCGGCGTGATCCCAGGCGTTCACATATTCATCGCCGTTGCTTTTTGGATGCTGAATGAAGATGTCTGCCTCACCGAGCGCCACGGCGACATACTTGCACAAACTGCCACAGCACAGCGATGTGATTGATTTCGGTCGCACACCCGCGCGGCCGAGGGGCAATGCACTCCATGATTCGTGCTGCGAAATCACCACGCGCACAGCGTCGTCACTCAAATCATTTGGCTGTCCCGTGCGAACGCGAGCGAACGCGTCATCCGCCGCGTCCAATCGACGTGCGAAACATCCCCCACCACGCATCGCCACCAACTCAACCCCACAGCCGTCGTACCATTTCGGCGCAATCATCACCGCCACGTCCGCACTGCCGCGTTCGCCATCGACGCGCGCCAAACCAAACACGTATTGTTTTCCCGAGTCCGCGGCTTCGATGAACGCCTTCGTCCCGTCCAGCGGGTCGCAGCACCAATACCTCGGCGCACTCAAAATCCCATCACACTCCTCCAGCGCCGCGCGAACATCATCGACCGAGCGCGACGCGGCGTGCGATACCGCGCGCAGCGCATCCTCATCGCCGTCGACGATCGTCTCCTCGCCCACGAACGCCGCGCCCGCGTCGCCCAACGCCTCTCTACACACCACCTGCGCCGCGACATCCACCGTCGTCGCCACCGTGCGATCGCGCTTGACGCTCGCGATCGATACCGTCGCATTGCCGGCGATCACGCGCATCGCCGCGCGCGCCGCGCGGCGCGCCAGCGCCACGTCTGGTGCGTTGAGCATGTTTGACACATCAACGTCAACGCCAACACCTCCAGTCGCGTCTGCCGCCGCCACCGAGGGGCGAACGGCGCGGTGATGACGATGACGACACCATTGCGACGTGTGCGTTCGATCGCGCCATCCCTCGGCGGATGCGTGCGCGCGCGCGATGCCGCACGCGCGCGCCATGAAGTGATGCACTTTTTCAGTGGCATCGACGACACAACTCGACGGCTCGCCGCTCGCCGCTCGCGCGATGCCGCGACTGGCGCGCGCACGCGCCACGCTCACGTGGCTCGCGCATTTCTCGTGCGGCGCGGCGATCATCTTCGCCGTGACGCTCACCGCGGCGGCGCTCACTGGAACGACGGCTGGAGTGATGTTGATTCCAATCGCGAGCGTGTTATGGCAGGTCACCATCCCGAGCGACGCGCTGGGGAAGATGCGCGCGCGTGGGTACACGAGTGAAGGCGTGTTACGCGTGCTATCGTCGCGCACGATCGGGTTTGATGTCGTGGCGGTGGTGCAAGATGCGTTCGCGCGCGTGAGAGGTGGTTTGAACGCGACACGCGGCGGTCGACGACGACGACGAAACGACGACGACGAGGACGAGGATGGGATCAATGTGCGATACAGACGCGAAGTTGCGGTATCTTTGGTGCTTCCACGCGGACGACGGCGATTGCCGCCCGTGAATACGTGGCCGCATCGGCCAGTGTTCGTGAGGGCGAGCGCGCGGACGACGACGCGGACGATGGATGGTTGGGCGACGCGAAACGGGCCTTGTTTGATGAGTGAGAACCCGAATGCGCGCGTGCGCGTGGTTGATGCGAACGTGCCGGTGAATACTGAGACTGCGATGTCGTTTGAGACGGAGCTGTTCGTGGGAAAGATTGTGTGTAGATTTAAAGGCGTCGCGGCGTCGGCGTCCGGGACAAAGGAGGATTGGTTTACGCGCAAGCGGTGTACGTTTCAGGTGCTCGTGCAAGGGCGATTTAAAGAGCGTGTGCGGTGCGATGAGCTCGTGACGGGTGGTGAGTTTCACAAGGCGTTTGTGAACGTGCCGCCGCGTGCGCTCGTGTACGCAGGGCAGCAATTTTTTAAGGCTTTGACGCCGAGTTTGCAAATCGACATGTTGGCGCGCGTACCGTATTACTACGCCCCGCTCGGGTCGACATTGACGATATTAGCCGCACACGCGCCTGAGGACGCGCCTGATGCTACTGATGAGGACATAGACGAGTGCACGACTCGGCTTGGGGGTCCGTTCGCATCGGGCGTAAGCGTCAACGAGCGATGTAGAATTATGTCTGACGTCGAGCAATCGAGCGCGCTGTACTACAACACCGAAGACGTCTACACGTTCGACTACAAGCAAAACGTGCTGTTGTTCGACGAGTATGTATTAGATGTCGGGTTCACGAAAGTACCGCTCGCGCACCATCTCGATGGGCAACCGCTGTCGTTTTTCGCCAAGCAAGTTTGTCCCGGAAAACCGGCGAGGTACGCGTACTCGTATGAAATTTGGCACGAAGCCTTGCTCGCCGCCGCCGCCGAACGCACACCCATCGGCGCGCACTGGGACGTCGACGATTTCGACAACGATGACGATATAGATCACGCCGCGGCCGCATAGCTTTGTCTCGAAACGCGAAACAGCGAAACACGCGGAGAAACAGAGAAACGAAAAAAAAGTCTGTTGTATTAATAGCAAGATAGTCGCCACCCATCTCACGCCCCGATGTCCGTCTTGTACCCTTCATACCCACCCACGACGTTCTTCACGTTCGTAAACCCCATCTGGACCAACGCCTCGCTCGCGCGCATCGATCGCCCGCCGAGCTTGCACATGACGACAACCTTTGCATCCGGCTTGATCTCCTTTTGCATCGTCGGCAACCACTCCCCAGCCGCGCTCAGCGCCTTGAGCTCGAACCGCGGTAAATGCCCGGCGTCCCATTCATCGCGTTCGCGCACGTCCACGAACACAACGTCGTCGTCGGCGACTTCGAGGAGCTCTTGTAAATCCTTGACGGTGATGTTTGACAATGGTGGCTCATTCGACGCCGCCGACGCCATGGTGCGCGTGATTCGCGGCGCGCCGTGCGCACGGAACGCCCGGGCGTGCGTCAACGGACGCGCGTGCGCGATCGCGGCGCGGAACGTACATCGTAAGGCGAAGGACATGTTGTTTATTGCAGAGAGGCGGCGTGTGAGGAGGGTAGGCACCGACGTCGCCTCGTATGAAACTCTGAAAATTCATTAAAATCAATCACACTCGTCGACCACGCATCACACGCGTGTTGGTTAATTACTCATCGCCAAACTCTTCTCGCTGTCACATCATCACACCACGTTGATCATGTTGACCCAATTCTTAATAATCAACAACCCGTTCTCGGTGATGATGCTCTCGGGGTGAAACTGCACGCCTTGGATCCGCGGGTACTTTTTATGCTTGACCGCCATGATGGTTTGATCCTCCGTCCACGCGGTGACTTCGAGCTCGCCATCGGGAAACCCCTCGCGATCAATCACCAACGAATGATACCTCGCCGCTTGGAACGGCGAGGGTAATCCACGCAAAATGGTATCCTCGTCGCTTTTATAAAACACCGGGGACGACTTGCCGTGCATCAACCCCGTCGGCGCGCGCACAATATTCCCACCGAACACCTGACCAATACATTGATGTCCCATACACACACCGAACACCCCAAACTCTGGACCGAGCTCTTTCACCGCTTGGAGGGAGATTCCGCTGTCTTCAGGGCGCCCGGGGCCCGGGGACACCATGACCCCGCGCGGGTTCATCGCGCGAATCTCATCCACGGTTTTCTCATCATTCTTATACACCACGTGCTCGCATCCACAATCGCCGAGATATTGCGACAGATTATACGTAAAACTATCGTAGTTGTCGATGATCACCACCGGGCGGGTGCCGCGCGCGATGCTCGACGCGCGGCACTTGAATGAATCCCCGCGCGGATGGTCCCGTGTGCATCGGTGGTGGGCGACTCGCGGGGCAGATGTCGTCGCCCGCCCACTCTCCGTCGCCATCGCGCCGCGATCGGCGCTCGAGGCGGCGCTCGAGACGCGTGATGCGATCATGCTCGCGGGGCGTCGCGCGTGTGGCGTCCACGGCGGCGGCGTTATCCGCGCGTCTGTCGTCGACGGCGGCGGCGTTATCCGCGCGCGAGGGTGCGATGTGACGCCACTAGTGTATCACGTGAGGGTTTAGGGTTTAGCGAGCGCATTTCAAATTCGCGCAGCTGTCGATCGCGTGCGTCGTCGTCGCCACAGGTCGTCGTCGTCACGGCTCGCCGGCATGGGCGCCGCGCGCGACGATTTAGGATGGCGTCACGCATTCAGCGACAGCGGTGGCGACACCACCACCGAGGACGAGGACGAGGACGAGGACGACGGTGGTCGCGCGGGCGATGGACGACGGCATCACGTGGTCTCGGCGGCGCCCGTGCGCGCGGGATCGGCCGCGACGACGACGACGACGACGACGATGGATGGGGCGATGCATGCGTTGGCATCGGTACCCGCGCCCGTGGACGCCGCGGTCGATGCGTCGGTGTACGTGGGACGCATCGGGCCTGAGCTTCGCGAGCTCCGCGCCGCGCAGGGCGCCGACGCCGAACGCTACACCGCGACGCACTATGATCGACTCTACGGCTGCGACACGCCGTGGAATCGCGATTCGCGAGGGGGGAAGACGTGGTGTAAAGATGTGCACGGACCTGGATGCACGGAGTGCACGTCGTGTCATTTTTGTCGACAAAAGACAACCGACGTGAAGACGACGTGCGCGTGCGGTTCGTGGAGGCGGGCGCCCGAAGGCGGACGAGGACGCGGCTCTTGGTGCGGTTGGTGCTTAGAAATGCGCATCGGTGAGAACGTGGATGAAGCGTTGGCGGATGAGGAGTGGCGGTGTCCGGTGTGTCGGGATATATGTAATTGTAGTGGGGCGAATTGTTTGCGCGCGAAGAGGAATTTGTTTCCGACGCAGCAATTGACGCACGAGGCGTTGACGTACGGGTGGCCATCGGTGGCGCATTATTTAATCACGACCGCTATTGTGAGCGGACGGGATGCGCCACCGATGTTGAATTTACCCGTGGCGTTTCAGGAACGTCGACGCCGGCGACAGCAAGGTGGAAACGGGGCGGGCGGCGGCGGGACTTTGGCGGCGCGCGGGACGATTTCGGGATTGTTTGGCGCGCAGTCGGCAAAGGAAGCGAGAGCGGCGGCATTACGCGCCAAGGTTGCCGAGCGCGTGCGTGCGGCGTTCGGTGAACTCGTCGACCAGGACGACGACGACGAAGACGACGCGGACGGCGATGACGAAGGCGAGTTGTTGGAGGACGGCGACATCGGCGCTGGCGGCGCTCGAGGCGGAGGCTATCGAAGCGGCGCTCGACGCGGAGGCTCACGGCGCGCGCATCGCCGCGGTGCGCGCGCCGGCACCGCCGCGGGTGGCGACGCTGGTAGAGATGGATACGAAAGTTCGGATGGGTCTGAGTTGAATTCGTCCGATAGCGAGAGTGATTTGGAGGAGGACGCGACGACGGCAAATGCAAACGCGGCGGCGCCAAACGCCGACCGAGCCGTCGACATCGACGAGCACGACCGCGACCGCGAGCACGACGACGTCATCATCGCGCCGCGACGATTCGGGGCAGGTGATACCGCCCACGCGCGCCCACGCGCTACTGCTGGACCGTCGACGTCGATGGGTCACGCCGCGGCGTCGCGTCGCCCGGCGACTGGGGAGACGAATGGTCACCGACAGCCCAAGCAAAAACGCGCGCGCACGACGTACGGCGGTGACGGTCGTCCAATCGAGGTCTGGTCTGACGACGATATCGACGATGTCGACGTGCGCGTCGTACGTAGCGATGGCGCGCAGACACGTGTCGAGCGCAGCGTGGCGGAACTCTCGTTTGAAGACGACGTCGCCGTCGCGGCGAGTCAAATGCAGCCGGCGACGAGCGCCAACGGCGGCGGTGGCAGTGCGGCGCGCGCGCCTTTGGACGCCGATGGCGATCATGACGACGCACATTGTCGTCCGCATCGCGTCGTCGTTCGTCGCCGTCGCCGTCGACGTCGGCTCCCTCGACCGGACGACGCGCGGGAATTCGCCGTCGTCAATCCAGACGTCGTCGTCGACGCTCAAAATCGCGCCGAACGCGCCTCAGCGCAAGAGGATCACGAAGAGGCGCGAGCCGCCGAAGGTTCTGGCGCGTGCGCAACAATTTTGCGCGACATTCGTAGCGCTAGTGCTGGCGTCGTCGTTGGCATTGTCGTCGATGATGTCGCTTATCGAGACGCGTTGGTGCGCTCAAATGCGTCAATCGGGGCGTCGACGACTGAAACCGACAGTGGAGTCACCGTGGATGAAGGAGAACTCCGCGCATTTTGCGCCTTGGTCGTACGCATCGTGCGTGAGCGCTCGAGTGTTGCAAAATCAACGCATTCCGCGGAGAGTCTTATTGCCGACGCGCGCGAGACGCTCGCCGACGCCGAACGATTTCGATTGCATGACAGCGCGGCGCGAGCGATTATTCTCCGGGCTCTTTTACGATGTACCGACCACGCCATGTTTCATGCGCTTCACGCGAGCGAGGCGATGACGCAATTGCTCACGTTGATGGCTGAGCTCGGGCAAGAGTATTGTTTGATTCGCGATAACATGCGAAGTGGAGCCGCCGGAGCCGAAGCGCCGCCGCCGCTTCCAGAGCACATCCAGGCGCGCGTGGCGGAGCTCAACGCCGACCTGGACGACGGCGACGGTGCCGGCGACGCCGATGGTGGCGCTGATGGTTTAAGTGTGGATGACCGCATCGCCATGCTCTTGCTCGAGCGCCTCGAAGCGTCACACGTGTTACTCTACGCCACCATGGCGGCGCTTCGCCGCTCGGCGCGCGGTCCGCCCGTCGCGGGTCGCGAAGCACTCTTTTGCCCAACGTTCGCGGCTTTCCTGTCTCCAACGTTTCCGTTTAAGATTAAATTGCGCAAGCAAGCGTTGAGATTAGTTGCCGCCGTCGTCACCGCCGCTGCGCGCGACTGGGGCGACCCAAAATCCGCCGAGACACGCGCTTTGGCGGTGAATTTGAGCGAGTGCATGTGGCCAGCGCTGCATGATTTACTCGCCATGGATTATCCCGCACGCGGCGCGACGGAGGCGAGCACGATGGTAAGTACAGCGGGTGGTTCAGGTGTCGGGCGCGCCGTCATTGAAACGTCGGCGCGCTCCATCGCTTTGCTCCTGCGCGCCGGCGTGTGGGGCTGGGGCAAAGCGGAAGCCGCCATTGTAGCGCCGCACACGCCCGCCACGTTCTGGCGCGGCGCTGGCGCGCCCTACCGCGCGTTGGCATTACGGTTATACGCTCGATTGCTCGACGCCACGCCCGTGTTGTATGCCGGTGTCGGGGCGCCATTGTTGAAATTATGGACGCTGGCGACGATGGACCCAAGCGGAGGCGGCGCCGCGGCGCGCGGGCTCGCACGCGCCCGCGCGCGGTTGACGCGCGCAGCTAAACGACACGCGGTGCTTTTTGCCGCATTTCCATCGAGCGAGGCGCTGCGAGGATGCGAAAGGTCGGATGTGACGACGACGATAATGGTTCGCGCTGGCTGGGTTTGCGAAGCGTTGCGGCACGCGGCGACTACGTCGGCGGCTCCACAAGCGCGCGTTGCCGCCATCGCTGCGGCGAATGCGTTTTGGGATGCACTTCCCGCGCTTGAGGCCGAGGCGCGCGGCACGAGCGCGGAAGGATCGTTTGCGGCGGCGAGTGCCATGGTATTGTCAACATGCGCCTCGCATTTGGCTGAGGCGTTGAAAACGACGCCAACCATGGTCCCCATGGTCCGCAAAATTGTGCAGTTGAGCTCTACGCGAGGTGCGCGAGGATGTGAAACGCGCGCATCGACGCTTACGCGTCTCTTTCTCGCCATTGCCGCGGTGTTTGACGCGCGAGATGCGATAATGTTGACGACGCTTGTGGCGGCGTTGCACGAAGCTGTGGAGCGGCCGAGCGACGATGTAGATGTCATTTGGCGTGCGCTAGATAAGAGAGACGCGCTGCAGGCTGAATTGGGAATTTCAAGCGAAAAGATCGCGGCGCTCAAGGAGTACATTTTGATCCAATGCGCGAAACGGTCGATTGAGCGCGTGCGATATAGTGCTGCGAGCGCGTCGGCGATGCAATCCGCAAAGGGATGGTGCCACGCCTTGGCGTCTCTTGCGAAGACCGCCGGAGACGACATCGAGTGGTTTACGACGCTCATGCCTGCGTTTTTAGATGCGATGCAACCGCCGGCGGTGCCTGTGGGGAAGGGTGCGGCGCCGCCACCGATTTCAATAGCGCCTGGAGGGACGCGAGCCGCCATGTTCGCGACGCTCGCCGACGTCGTCAAGCATCATCCAAACCTGATTGCCAACGTGCAAGGTGATGTCGAAACCACCGACGCTAATGCGGCAAATATTTTCTTCGTGGCTGTCGCGCGTGCGGCGATTACTGAAGTCGCGCACGCCCTCGGAGGTGCGGAGGAAAGCAAAGGATACGCGCCACTGTCAGAAGCAGATCGAAACGCCGCCGGTCGCCGATTGCGCGCGTCACTCGGCGCAGCAGCGTCAGTGCCGACGCCGCGCGCGCTCGAGGAAGCGTATAGGGGATTCATCGCGCCTGCAGAGACGGACAAGCCTAACATTGCGACGGATGCGAATCTAGCCACGCCGGCGAGTACGGCTATTGCGGCGCTCAAATTCCTCGCAGCGTTTGCGTCAGCCACGCCCGCAGCAACGCAACTGGTCAAGGCACACGTGTTATCCCCAATCAAAGCCGCGATGAAGCGTAAAGAAACGCATGCCCGGCGCATGTTGGTCCCGCACGTGCACGGCTTATGGGCCGCCGTGGGTTTAATTCAGCACAGCTCCAAGGAAAACATGGTGCCGACGATGATGGATTCCGCGCCGCCGACGCCAGCCAAACCCGCCATCGTGCTTCCTCGCATGCCTTGGCCTCAAGGCGCTGATGCCCCGTGTGCGTTTGCGTCAATCGCGAATGTCCCTAAAGGCACGAGCGTGAATGTCATCGGACAATTGGTACGTCGCGACCCCAAGCGCGGCGTCGTCGCCAAGGTAAATCCTAAAACTGGCAAGAGTTTTGACATGGCTTTCTTCACGCTGAGCGACCACGCCGGGGATGAACTTCGCGTGCAGTTGATTGGAAAATCAGCAAAGGCCTGCGCTGCGGCGTTAGATGTTGATGGCATGCCGAGCGAATTGATGATGGGATTTATTGGACTCGCCGGACAAAGCGCGAAGGGAACGACAGCGATGGCGTGGGATCCAAAGAGCGAGGCTGAATTCATCCTCAATCCCGAGTTCGGTGGCTTATAGTAGGATTGATTTGAATTGTACATGAGATGATTCTTTATAGCACATAACGCATTCGAAAACCAGATATCTTTTTGTTACAAAACAATGATGTTTTCCGACGAATCGACGAGCCGATGTGTTGCAATCGGCACGTCTCAACGTCGTTGCTATGGTGTGGCACGTCACGAAACGTTTCTACTAATCGCGCGGCATTCATATGTTCGTTGATTTGTCTTCGAAGACCTCAGTTTTGCACGTCGGACACACCTTGTTCGCAGCGAACCACGGCTGCACGCATTCAAAGTGATACACGTGACGACACCGCGGCAATTCGCGTACGTCCTCTCCGAGCTCAAATTCTACTTGGCACACCGCACACTTCGTGCCTTGCGTGCTTTCATCTATAACCACGATAGGTAGCGACTCAATCTGGGCATCAGTTAATCCGCACACAACCTTGCCTACGCTATCTCCCAATTCGCACAACTCTTCGTACGTCATCGCGTCGGTATCGATACCCTCGGCGTCTGAATCCTCTTCTTCCGCGTCAGGGTCAATCCCAGCCATAGCTAGTATGCGATTTCTATACTCCTGCTCTTCTTCTTCTTGTAACGCGCGCGCGAGAGCGAGAGATTCATCCTCTTCCTCGTCTTCGCCTGCCGCGTCCTCCGTCTCGTCGTCAGCCGTCGCGTCCGGGACGCCTCCGCCTCCAAACTGCATCATGAAGTATGCGCGTTCCTGCTCTTGTAACAATCGCGCTAGCGACAAAGAATCATCCTATACGACGTAACAAACATGGACATCATCGCGTCAGTGCGTCATCGCATCGCATCGCATCGACAACTCGCGTAGTCTCGTCTCGGGGGAACCACGCCAACCGACAGCCGCGCGCCTCACGCACTTCACGCGCCACGCGCACCCCGTTCGCGTCATCGCGCGCGCACTCGCGACAGAAAACACCACGCATCGTCATCGACGACGACGCACCTCACTCGCCCCCACGGCGTCAACCTCCCGTCGCAACGATTGACTCTCCACGCGCTGCAGCGTGAGAAAATCTCTCTGCTTGTCCCTCGTCACCGGCGTGCTGCGCCCGGAGTTTGAGTGCGTGGAGGAATTTTCAATGTCATCAAACGCGGTGGCGTGCGCGAGCGGCGGCGGCGGCGCGGTGGTGGCGTCGTCGGCGCTCATGTCGATGCGCAGCGAGGACTGACGAGGCGTCACTGAGTGTCGTGCCATGTCGACGGATGGCGACGACACGGACGCGAGCGACGACGACGAGGCGGGCGTGTTCGACTATGACCCGGAATGGAGCGAGTTTCTCGATCAAGGGATGATGTGCGCGCGCTCGGGGGACGTCGAGGGGTTTGCACACGCGATTGACGCGCTGAGACAGTTGCGCGATGATTTCGACGAGTGGGCGAGAGGCTACGGCATGCCGTATTTCTCGTGGATGGCGACCGCGGCGCGAGCGGGACAGGTGGAGATCATGCAACTGATCGTGGCCATGGATATGTGCGTGATGGATCACTGGATCATGGCGTGCCTCGCACGAAATGGACACGTGCACGTCTTAGAATGGGCGCTCGAACACGGCTTGGGGCTCGGCGTCGATATTATATGCGAAGAGGCGGCACGACGTGGACGTGTGAACGTCTTGAAGTTTGCGCGTTTAGATCATGATTGTCATTGGGATGAAAATACGCCGCGGTTGGCGGCTTTGGGTGGGCATTCGCAGTGCTTAAAGTTTGCGTACAAAAACGGTTGCCGGTTCAATGCAGAAGTGACGCGAGCCGCCGTGCGCGGGGGTAAATTGAACTGCTTGCGATACTTGCACGAGGTTGTGAAATGTCCATGGGACGAGGGTTCGTGCATCGCGGCGGCTGAAGGTGGGCGCTTTGATTGCTTGCAATACTAGCGCAAGCACGGGTGCGAATGTAGCGAGGCAACGTTCACTGCCGCCGCTCGCGTGGGACAACTTGAGACTCTCAAGTATCTTCATGCGAACGATTGTCCTTATAGCTCACAGGCGAGTATTGCTGCGGCTGAAAATGGCCATCTTGAAGCGCTCAAGTTTCTTCATGAGCACGGGTACGTCTTCAGTCCAGACGTCTCAAAAATTGCGGCTCGATTGTACTTGGACTGTGTGCGGTACCTCGTTGAAACACTAGGATATGATATCACACGGGTAGAAGTCGTAGAAATGATGAGGTACGGTAGTTTGGATTGTTTGGAATACGCGTTTGAAAACGTTGGCGACATTTTCCGCGAACACGGCGCCTCGCTGTGCCTGTACGCAGCTATGGAGGGACAGGAAATCAGTCTCAAATTTATTATAGAGCGTGTTGGCGCTCCGAAAGAATGGATAAGTAGCACATGTGCAGTTGCAGCACATGAAGGGCATTTGACGTGCCTTGAGTACTTGCATAAGCACGGTTGCCCGATGGATGAGCAGGTGAGCTGCAGCGCGGCCGTACGCGGCCAACTCGAGTGCCTCAAGTTTGCCATGAAGCATACGAAGCCTGTGTACGAAATTCTGGAATCCGCGGCCCGAAATGGACATCTAGACTGCTTGCGGTACGGTTACATGAACTACTGTCCGTTGGAAGAGGGCCTGTTGAATGCAGCCGCTGAGAATGTCATCGACGATATCGATTGCATACGATACTTAGCATTAACGGGTCTTGCATGGGACGAGGAGACTTGCATTAGAGCGGCGAGAGTCGGAAACGTTGCAGTCCTGCGGTGTTTACACGAGAACGGCTGTCCTTGGGATACGAGACTTCTTGCAACCGATTCAGAGGCATGCAGAAACTACGCAATTGAAAATGGAGTCCTCGGTGACATCGAACACGTGTTGAGAGGCAATTTCTTGAGGAAGCGCCTTTTTAACACTCCTATAACACCGGTTGAAAAGTACCTTCGCGAAGCCATGCGAGTGATTGACGACGTGAAAACGTCCATTCCAGAAGGTAAATATCTAGAAATTTGCTCAGCGCTTCAGTCAGCTTATGGTGAACCGGGCGAACTGTCGGAGAGACTTCGCGTTTTAAAAATAGAGCTTGAAGAAGTTGAATCTGAGAACGTCGAACTACGAGAGGAACTTTATACCTATAGGCATCGGGTTGCACAACAGGTGCCAGTTGGGATTTCGCCACCTCTACCGGATGCGTTGTAACAAACATGTTATACAGTAGTAAATCCTCAGTTGCGCTCCTCACTGCACACCACGATGGACGTCGATGGCGACGCCGCGGTGTACATCCACGGCTACGACCGCCACGGCACCGGTGTCTCCGAACACGCCATCGCCCGACCAGAGTATTCGGCAGTGTACCTCGACGCGCTCGCGCGCTTCAACGCCGTGCTCGCGAGAGTCGATTGCTCGCGCGACGCGCTCTCCACCATCGACCCCGTGCTCGCGGAATGCGGCGCGCATTACACCGCGTGGCGGCACCGCGCACGATGCGTAGAGCATCTCGTCCAGGCGGCGACGAGCGATGCCGACGCGCGGGCGGTGCTTGAAGAAGAGTTTGCGTACGTCGAAGCCAAGACGGTTGCGGCACCAAAAAACTACCAAGTGTGGAATCACGCGCGCGTCGTGATCGGCTCGTTCGATGCAAACGACAAAATAGTCATAGCTCGCGCGTTTGCGCACGTCGATGCCGCGCTGGCGTTAGATGCAAAGAATATACACGCGTGGACGCATCGAGCGTGGTGCGTCGCGCGCTTTCAAGCGACGCGGTCGTGGAAGGAGGAATTAGAATACACCGCCGCAGTCTTGCGCGACGACGATTGGTGGAATAACAGCGCTTGGAACGCGAGGTTTCACGCCGTCGAAATCGGGACTAGGGTTGGTTTGGCTGGATCTAGTGACGTGGTGCAAGATATCACGACGCGGGAGTTGGCGTTTGTCAAGGAATCGTTGCAAGGCGCGGACGATAACGAAAGCGCGTGGAATTACCTACGCGGAATAAACACGCTGACGAATGAATATGTGACGGATACGACGGATGATTCCTATAAGGACAACCTGGCGGATGCATCACTCCAATTAGCGCGCGAATTTGCGTATGCAAAGCCACCGAATCGACACGCGATGCTCTTCGTCGCCGACGCGCTCGCCATGAACGCGCAGCGTACTACCGATGCAAAACTTATCGCTGATGCCAAGGCGACGTTCAATGCGCTCATGACTATTGACCCGGTGCGGGTGAATTACTACGTCGCCCGCATCAATCGTTTAGAGACCGCAGTGAGACTGGAGCTTGCATATCCGGAAAGGTGGCCAGAGCCAAACACCGCCGCAACCACATAGAACGACGCCCCATAGCTCCCGCGTCATGTCAAATATCGCCGATTTTCTGACAACCATACATCTCCAGACCTACGCCCCGCGCTTTATCGAGCAAGGCATCGATTCGTTGGAGGATTTGCGCTATGAACGCGACCTCGACGGTTTAGTCGAAGACGTCGGTCTCGCGGTTGCGGATGCGAAAACCTTTCGCAGTGCGCTCAAAGCAGCGTTGAGTGGTGAGAATCGTCGAGGCGAAGGGGGCAAAGAGCCGACGAAAGAGGATCTGGCGGCGGCGGTGAAGGCGTCGCTGGCGACGTCGCGCGCCAGGCAGGGATTAGGAGAAGAGGCGAGCGCCGCGCTACGCGACCGCGTCACCGGTGGGGCGCTTCGTCAATCGGGTGCCCGACACGACGAGGGACCACAGCTGAGCATTGATGAAACTGTGCTCGGGGATGTGAACGCACGTATGGGCTTGGCGACTGGGGAGGAGATTGAAAAAATTTTGAGCGCGCACGCGAGACAAGACTTTTTGGAGCTCCTCAACCTTCGCGACGTGCCAATTGATAGCTTAGGTAAGGTGGAATGGAGCCGTCATGAGGCGATGCGGACGAATGAAGTCGCCATGCGGTGTAAACTATTGAGCTTGCGGTTGGATTCGTCAAGAAACATGCACCCGAAGGCGCCGTTGGCGGCGCGGGCGGTCCAAAACGCGCTCGATTTGATGAGCAATAAAGAGACGCGACGGGAGATTCTCACCGAAGCCGTTCGTAGAAAAGTTGACGAGTTACGTGCGTCTGGAAACTCGCAGTTCCAGGGCGGATACGTGACTTTGACTGGCATACATTATGGTTCTGGCGCCACAGCGAGCCGAACGCAAGAGGAAAATTACGTCTCTAAAGACGTGAGCAACGACATGCCGACGTACGACGCGTCTATTCACGAAGCACCCAAGGACGATGACGACAATGATGCCACCGCGCATCGCGCGCGCGATGAGATCAAAAAAGCACCGAAAGTGGACGTGTCTAGCATTCGAGCCAAGCTCGCGTCCAAGGCTAAAAAACCGCGCTTCATGTAACGCGCGCGATGGAAACGTATATACGAAGCATAGCCTAGCTCAGAGACCTATCCCCAACACGCACGCCTAGCTCGTAGTAAAACACATGGACCTATTCACACACCACGCTGTGCATGTCGCGTGATGCCACCTCAAACGATGCCGACCTCTCCTGAAATATTTTTGACATGTGCACAGCGCGCCCCCTATGGGTATATTTGTATACACCCTAAGGGTGACTAAGAGTAGAACTTCATAACTCGGGCATAACTCGTACTTTATGCCCGAGTTATGAAGATGTCTCTTAGTGCAGAGCGCGTCGTACCTTTTAGACCCGAGTTATGCGAAAATGACCAAGAGCTCATGTTCATAACTTCTTCATAACTCGGGCGCTTCGACGAGTCATGAAGTGTGATCCCCGATCGTACTCGATTGCGTGCACGTCCATGTGTCCGAATTATACGTCACATGACTAAGAGCTGATTTTCATCACTTGGGCCTAACTCGACCCCCTCGAAATTAACTCAAGGATTGACCAGTATGAATACCCCGCGCGGAGACGCCGCGCGACGTTTCGCGGCGATCGATGTCGATTCGAGGCGTTGGTTGGCGTCGACGCGACTCGACGGCGCGATCCACGCACGTACTCGACTCACAACTAATTTAATCACAACCCATGGCGATCGATAAATTGATGATGCTCTCGGGCGCGGGCACGGTGCGACGATCGATGCGAATTCGCGGTCGGCTGCCCGGCGATGGTTGCTGACGCGTCGATGGGATATTCCTTGGCTGACCGACTGTACGACGACGTCGACGCGCGCGATCACACAGCTCTCCTACGGGGTGCAGATGAAATTCGCCCCTAAGATCTGCAGTAAGATCTACTGGAAAGAGGGCGAACGAAACAACGTCGACACCGTGCAGAGCGGTTGGTTGGGCACGGTGCTCTTGGGCTCGGGCGCGATGCAAGTCATGTCCGCGCTGGATGGCGAATGCACGAAGAACCAAATCGGTGGCGCCGCGCTGTCGTGGGCGGTGACGATTCCGGAATACTTTGCGCAACGCGACGACTTTAATGGGCCGATGCTGTACGCGAACGGGGCGATGTGCACGGCGCTGACCGCGGTGCTCCTCAAGGCGTACTTGGACAAGCGGGACAAGTGAACGCGATGACGGCGTCCGCTGAGCTGAGTCGAGTCGTCGACGGAGTGAAGCGAAATACTTAGACCGCGCATCTGCGTATTCGATTCGTATCGATTCGTTTCGAGCGTCGCGCGAGTCGACAGAATAACAGAAAAACACTTTTGAAGATATTTACTTTACGTTGCACCTTTACACGTCGACGCGACGCGACGCGACGCGCGAATCATAGGATGCGCGAGCAATAAGTCATCGTCGCTGACTCGCTGACTCGCTGACTCGCGCGCGCGCTACGCGAGTTACCCGGACCGGAACAAAACGCACTCTTGCGCCTTCATGGCGCAGCCGCCGCCGGCGCCATGCCGTCACTTCGAACGAACCGGCGCGTGCCGATACGGCGATGCGTGTGCGTTCGCCCACATCGCGCGCAATACTCACGCGACGTCGACGTGCCTCGACGCACCCTTGCCCGCCCGGGCGCGGCGTCAAACGCGCAAGAAGGACAGTCGTTTAAAGGTGGTTGTCTTTCGACGCTTTCTCGAGCGCACATTCAATAATCTCTCCGACGCGCGCATCGTCGACATCGCCGGCGGCAAGGGCGTGCTGAGCTTTGAACTGTTGAATTACGCCGATTCTCGCGTTCGTGACGTGTGCGTGATCGATCCGCGCGTCATGAAGCTCTCGAGACAGAGCGAGCGCTGGAGCAGAGGCTTTCACGTCTCTGGACGCGGGACGACGCCCATGACGCACGACGTCCGAATTCCTTCCCATTGTCGAGTGTTTTTCAACAGAGACACATTTTCACTCGATGATGAGAGCCACGCTGAGCGCGTGCGTGCGTCGCATGCGTTGGCGCGGTCTACGAGGTGGTGCGCGAGCGGCCTCGTCGCCGACGACAACTGCGACGACTATTCAGCCAACAAGGATGCGCGCGTTCGCGTCACGCAGTGCGGCGTCGATGCGCCCAACATAGTCATCACAGAAGATGAGGGTATGAGTGTTGAAGACACGCTCACGACGCTCCGAGAAGCGTTGACAAATGCGACGCTTGTGCTCGGGATGCACCCGGACCAAGCAACCGATGCGGCGGTTACTTTCGCTTGTGAACGCGGTTTACCGTTCGCTGTCGTGCCGTGTTGCGTGTACGCTAAAGAATTTAGTCGCAGACGATTGCGTGACGGCACGCAAGTGACGACGCACGAGCAGTTGTGCGCGTATTTGATGGAGAAAACGAGCGCGAGTGGAGCTAAAGTACAAATGTCGACGTTGGACATGCGCGGGAAGAATGTCGTCATATGGTCGCTCGGCGCCGAACCCATGTGTAGGGCGATAGAATAGAACATAGTTTACATTTTTTGCGTTGTTGGTGATTTTACTTTTGTACAGATTATGCCGCAAATCGTTGCGAAAGCCAACGTCTGGCGCAATAGATGTCGTCGGCGCTCAATTCGTGGCCGACGTCTTCGTTCAACACAACTCTCGCGCGCATGTATTGCCCCGCCTCAAGGGACCAATCCACGGGAACGAGCGGGTCAGCGCCACCCGCAAGTATTAATGCGTGTGGCCGCGCTTCGTTTGCGCCGTCATCGACGCGATCGACTCGATTTGGGAGGTACCCGCGAACCGCGAGCACGCCGCCGACGTCTCGCAAATCCCGCGCCGCGCACGCCAACGCTAAACATGCCCCCTGTGAAAATCCTCCAAGCACGACGCGCGCAAGAGGGATTGCGTGCTCAGCACATGTTTCGTCTACGATGGCGCGCACGCGTGCTATAGACGCCTCCATCCCGTCACACGTCCAAGATTCCGCCGCGCGACCGGGCGCGCTCCGCAGCCGCGGCTCAAACCACGCGCGCACCTCTAAATCATCCTTTACACCCTTGTGCGCCTCGAACGCGCGCGGCGCACGCACGAGCGGCGCGTCAGGCGTGAGTATTAACGTTCTCTCCCGCGCATCGCCATCGACGACGGCGTGCGCAAACTCTGCCCACGACGCGCCACCGTCGTCGGCAAAGCCGTGCAACCACACAAACAACGAACTCGGCGTCGTCTTCATCGACGATGCCAACGCCGACGCCGAGCGTAGCGACGACGACGACGACACAGTCGTCGATGGCACGGGCACAGTCCCATCAAACGCGCTCACCGCGATCGCCACGCGACGATTAATCCGACGTATCACGCGCTGCACAACCAGGGCATCACCGTCACCCACATCAACGCCCCCTTTCCCCCGCGACACGCCGCTCACGCCGCGCGCGCGCCACCCCGCCGCGCGTGTCGCGCCCAGAGCCACCTCCCGCGCCGCTCTCGCGCGCGACATCGCGCGACGTCGCCGCGAAGTGGCGCGATGAGCCCGCGCACATGGCGCGGTCGTTCCCACAGAGCGCCGCGCGCGCGACCCCCCGAGCTCATCGCGATGCAGGCGAAAAAGGTGCGCGTTCGCGCGCGCGAATGATAATTCGATGTGCGCGCTGCGCATCGCGACGACAGAGCGCGCGCGTCCTGGGCGCCGTACGCGACGTACGCGACGTTGATGATGATGATTTTAAATGTGTCGAGCTGTCGTTCCCCTGAGAATGGACGACGCGTGCTTTCTCGCGCATTCACCGCTCGCGCACTGACGGTACGCACGCAATAATGACACGCAACGCATACACAGGCATCGGACGCCGCGAATCAGTGGGCCGAACGTCGTCGTGAGGCGCTCGAGCGGGCGAAGAATTTAAGAGCCAAACGCGACGACGACGTCGGCGCGCGTCGGAAAACGAGCGCTGAACATGCGGAACGGGATCGATTGGCCGCGAAAGTAGCGCACGCGGCGAAAGAGGCGAATGAACGCGCGGCGAAACGCGAGGCGGAGGCGTTGGCGGCGAAGATTCGTGGGGAAGTTGAACGTGAGCTGCTCGCGGAGCGCGAACGGGCGATGGAAGTTGAAGGCGAAGCGCCTCGCGCGGCGCCCACGTACGTCGCGGTGAAGGCTGAAGCGATGCCTGTTATGGACGTGGCAATGGTAGATGTGAAGACAAAGGTAAAGAAGTCAGTGGTGGCGACCGCGGCGGTGGTGCCTCGAGCGGAGGTGTGCGGTGAAGTCGACGTGATGGATGTCGGAGGCGCGGACATCGAAGCGGACATGGACGCAGAGGCGGCTCCGGAACCCGCGGAATCGCTCGTCGTCGAGTGGTCGCCGCCGACGAACGCGAAGACGATGGTGAAGAGTGAAGGTAAGCGTCAGCGTTCGCCGTTATCGGTGAATGGTGATATCGTGCGTGCCAGGGCGAGGTCAAATGTCACCGAGACGAAACCGCCGACGAGGACGAGCTCGAGCGTTCCCAAGCGACCGCTCGTGAGCAAGCCGACTTCGACGAAGTCCACTGTCGCGCCTAGTGCGTCTCGTGCGGCAGGTAAACCCACGGTGGCGAAGAAACCTGCCGGCGATGGCGAGAAAGTGCACCGTCAAATGTTTGACAAGCGCGAGAGTCGTCGAATGAACCGCGGTCCATTCTCCGCCGCGGTGCGTCGATGGCGCAATCGTCAGAGCAACGCTTCGGAGGCGACAAATGAGGATGGTAACGCGCTGCCAACAACGCCCACCGTGGCACCCGGGTCCATCTACGTGTTTGCGCGAAAGCGCCCGATGTTTGATCCGGAGAAGAAGCGCGGCGAGTACGACGTTGTGAGCGTCAAGCGCGGCTCTGTCGCCGTCGTGCACAACTGCCAAATGCACGCCGATTTAAAGCGTATGTTCGTCAAGCACTGCTCTTACGACCTCTCGGGCGGTGTTTTCGATGATAAGTCACAAGAGCACGACGTGTACGCGCGTGCAGCGGCGCCATTGGTGGTGCAATCGCTTCAAGGTGGCGTCGCGGCGTTGTTCATGTACGGCCAGACGGGATCGGGAAAGACGCACACGATGGAAAACATTGAGGCACACGCCTTCGAGGCGCTCTTCGCGGGCGATGCCGTCGCCCGCGTTGCTGGTGCAACATCTATCGATGTCTCCTACTTTGAAATTGCGGGTAAGACGTGCGTGGATTTGCTTCAACGCGGACGCGTCGAGTTGCGCTTGAAGGAATTGTTTGAAGAGGATGGCGAGAATTTAACGACGCAAATGGAGGTTGAACTCATGGGTGCGAAAGAACCAACGGTGAAGACCGCGGCAGAGCTTAAGGCGGTGATTGATGAAGGGAAATCACGTCGTCAGACGAGCTCGACGCAGTGCAACGCAGCGTCATCGCGCTCGCACGCCGTGCTTCGTCTCACGGTGACGCTTCCGAATGGTTCAAAAGGTCGATTAACGCTCGTCGATTGCGCTGGGAGCGAACGTAAGGAGGACAACGTCAAGCACAATGAACAACAGCGCAAGGAAACAGCTGAAATTAACGCCAGTTTATACGCCTTGAAAGAGTGCGTACGATTCCGCAGACTGAAATTTGCTGGCGGTAAGGGTGCGAACGCCGTGCACGTGCCGTACCGCAACAGCCCGCTCACGCGCGTCTTGGCTGAGTGTTTCGTTCGGGAAGACGCCACCATGGCGGTCATTGGCACAATGTCACCGGCGTCAGTTGACACTGAACACTCGCTGGCGACATTGAAGACGATTAACGCCATCGGCGGTAACGAGGACACCGAAGGGTACTCTGAAGAAAAGGAGGATGTCTCGCGCGAGCTCCGCGTGGACCCGATGACGGGCGAGGTGACTGAAAAGGCTGCCGAGCGTTTAATCGCCCCCGTGAAGTGGTCACACGATGACGTGCGGACATGGCTCAATACTGCTGCCCGGGGCGCGTTTAAGACTGTGAAACTTCCATCGACGCTCGCCGGGAGTCAGTTTGTACGCATGACGCCGTTGGTGCTTAAAAACATGTGCGGCGGCGACGAACAGTTGTCAATCAAGCTTCACAAAGCTATCCGTGCGGAAATCGCACGGTGCAGCGCGATGCCGCGCACGTAGTAGATCACACACACACACACACACACACACACACACACATAAACTCACAACACGTAAACATACTCCTCGCATGCCTTTAATCAGAAAATATCACTCTAGTAGCAATCAAACCGTACGTCGTCTCTCTCGCGTCTTCTCGATTACAACAAATAGTAGCTAGGAATTCCCAGCTATTGCACCCATTCAGACTGCGACCTTCCAACCACGACAGGCTCGCTGTCACCGTGATAATCTTAGAATCGCGTCTTATTACACAAATTCACATCGCGCGTGCTACTAAACTACTAAACGTACTGCTGCCGCCGTGTTCGAAGCGCTAGTCTTTGTACGCCTCAACGCGCGCGAGTTGAAACTCAAACGCCCCAGGCTTGTAATTCGTATTCAAGTTTTCCATCCCGTAGTCAAATTTGGACAGCATGAACTGCAACGAAACAATTCTCTTACCGTCAAACGTTCGATACTCTGGATCACTCTTCGCCACCGCGCGCCCACGCTTGACGGGGACGAAATCACCAAATCGCACCTTCACTTCGCGCATCTCTATCGGGCACTCAAACGTCTGATGAAACGCCACATTGAATGAATCATCAGAATCGTACGCGATGACTTTATAGCGTAACCCGTCGCCCGCGCACGTCAACGAAAGCCCGTCGTACGCGCTCAAATCAAGCGCTCGATCGAAATCGCGACACTTGAACGACGCAAAACCTCCAAACTGATCCTCCGTCACCCCACGCATGACTGCCCGGCCATTTTCAAGCACCACGTCGGCGTCCGAACGCCCACCCATGACGACGTCATTCAATGCTGAAAACTTTGCCGCGAATTCATCCCCACGCATGCGCGAGAAATCAAACACCACGCCATCAACATCCACGCGCGGCGCCTCCACCGTCGGTTTCGCGTTCCAAGGAATCACTTTCGCGAGCATCCCACCCGGACCGTCGAAAAACTCCATGGATTTCCTCGCCTGCGTCAGCGGTTTCGGAAGCACGGCGTCGAAGAAATCATCCACCAGATTCGCCCGCGGCGTCGTTCGCGCGCGCGTCGCGCGCTTGAAACACGCGCGCGGTGTCGTCACACCGAACGCGCGCGCTGGATTGGCCGCAATCATCGCCATCGCGCGTCAGCGAGTGCGGTGTGCACGCAAAACAGCATCACACGCCGCACGCAGGGGAACTTAAAACGCCATTTCGTGACGCGCAACATCCACGCATGTTTCACCGCCGCGACGCCGCGCACGACGCCGTGTCGCGCGCGATATCCACCGCGCAATTATTATCTCCGCTCGATGCGTCCGCGCGACCGTGTGGGATCGCCGTGGCGTCGCCCGTGCGCGCGACGACGACGACGAATGCGCATGCGCATGGCTACGCGCGCGGACGCGGGGAGTTGCGGTCGCCGCTAGCGATGATCGACGCGAATTCTCCGCAAGGGAAGAACACGAAACGTACGAATGCGTCGTCGTCGATGCCTGCGCCGCGCGGTGGGTTTGAGATGCGCGTGCGTGAGGCGAGTAAGCTGCAGAGAAAGCCATCGGCGGGGGCAAAGAGTCGATTGGCGCGCAGTCGAAGCGCGAGCGAAGAAAGCTTAATCGACGATGCCAACGGCGTGACGGCGACGGTGAAGGATGCGCCTCCGGACACACCAACGCCGTCGTTTCGTGCGGTTGAGAGTTTCGATGAGATGGTGAACCGGTTGCGGTTGACATCGGTGATGGATGATTACGCGACGCGCGAGTTGGCGCTCGTGTACGAGGAATCGCTCGAGGCGCGATCGTTGCGCACGGTTTTAGAAAATGTGAAAGATTCAGAGCTTGAGATGGCGCATGTGGAAGCCGAGCGACGGGATAAGTGGGCGAAATCGATTGAGGAAAATATTGAGCGAAAGTGGGCGTCAAAGGTGCGCGAAATGGAAAAAGAGAATGCGAAATTACGCGTCGAAGCGCACTCAAAGGATGTGGCGCTCGACAGGGCAAAGACAGAGGCGAATCGGTTGGCGAAGGTTGTAGAGAATGCTCCGCGCGCGGCTGCGACCACGACAGCGGTAGTTTCCGTGCCAGAACCTAAAGTATTGATGAATTCGAGCACACAGACGACGGGTGGGATGGTGAATGACGCCGAAGTGAAGACGTTGAAGCAAGAATTGACGCGCGCGAGAGCGCAGACGGCGCACGAACAACGACAAGGTGCGAAGGATTTGGACATGCTTAACGCCGATCTCGTGGCGAAGGAGAAAACCATACAGAGTCTTCGACATGAGTTATCTGAAGCAAAGGACCGCGCGCACTTTTACGAGAGATGCGTGAGATCCGCGGATGAGCGCGCGAATAACGCCGAGGCGACGTCGCACGCGTTACGCGAGGAGATTATCGTTTCTCAAGGTGAATTTATGAGACTTAAAGAACAAATGCTGCGCAGTGCCGCAAATTTCGCGGAGGAGAAGGAGTCAATCATGGCTGCCCTCGCCGCTGCGCAAGCGCGTGCGAATGAAGTTGAACAACCACCCGTGGCGCTGCATTTGAAGACGCCTGAAGCGTGGTTCAATGGCGATGTGCCGTGTAGTTGCGGAAGCGTTCGTACGGCAAAGCGCCTGAGTGCGGCGCTCGCTGATGCGACATCGCGTAACACTGAGTTGCAAACGCGCATCACCATGCTCGAGAGTAAACTCGAAATGCGTTTGGTGAGCAAGAATGTTGACGTCGAAGAAGCCGAAGAATTTGAAGAGCGCGCGCTCGCGGCGGAGCGACGTGCGTCTGTCGCGCGCGAGGCATTGACACGCTACGTCCACGAAAGCCAAAAGTGTTCGCCGGCGCCGACAAATTATTCCACCATAGATGCTTTGACGCCGATGAAGGAACAGGTCACAGCGCCACCAATTTTGAAGGCGAGCCACGAGTCGGCGCAAGTCGAGGAAGATACGGATTCAGACGAATTCGATTCCCCACAGAGACATCGCGGGACGTTACCGACACCAAGGTTGCGTGCCCGAGTAGCAATTCGACTCACGCACGGTCCCGCACCGAAACATTCGGTGAGCTCGTATCGTCCGTCTTCCGACGACGAGCTCCGTCGTCGCGCCAAGATAATGGGATTGAGCATGAGTCCATTTTCCCGAAACCGGCATTGAACGCCATTGTAACACACACAAACAAGCAAAAAATAAATGGTATTCATACAATGCGCCGCATACATTAATACTCTGTCGGCGGCGACGGACCAAAGACAAACAACACGACGGCGCCTATAGTCGCGAGCAGCGCGCCCGCAAGAAACGTATTCGGGTTTGAGCTCGCATCAAGCGCGGAATCTATACGAGTACCCATACCGTACTTGCCACCTTCAATATTCGGATTCTCCCGGCGTTGCGGCGTCGGTGTGCGATCCTCAGCGGGTAAAGGCTCGTCGTCTTCAGAAGCCCGGCGCGAGAGCGCAAAGGAGCCTCGAGGACACGACGGCGCGCGGCGCGTGCGCGCCATGCGGTACGGCGACTTGGTTTGCGAATATCGCGCCATGTTTGCCGTCATCGGTGGCGCGGCCGAAGGTAAGGTGCGCATGTCGAGCTCGAGGCAAGCGCGAGAGTGAGGCGTTTAGTAAATATACGTGAAAAAATTACAAAATGGTACATCGCATCGATTACCCTTCTATCGAGGGCGTGTTTACTCGCGTACTTTCATCAATTGGTACTGCTTTCGGAGCTTCGGCGGTGAATGGGTTTTCGCCATTCATTCTGCTCAACAAGCTTCCTTTACCGCTCGGTTTGCTCGGCAACTTTTCGCCTCGTCTCGCCTTTTGCAGGGGCGCGCGAGCTTTCTTCTCTGCAACTTCGAGCTTGGCGTGACGGAAGATAAAGACTGCATCGGAAATATCCTCTTCAGAAGAATCTCCATCGGTGGCAACTTGTGCGCAGGTCATTTCGAATGTCTGGGACGCGCGCACGCGCGGCGTCGCAATGGTTTCGTGAATGGGACGCTCCACATACTTGGCCGACGCGTTCGCAGACACGACGTTGTTAATGTCATAAGAGTCCATGCGGTAATTCGACTTGCGTCCTGATCCAGCGCTGGCAGGCGTCTTCTCCACGTGTTTGTCGTGTTTATTCTTTTGCGCCGGCGTCTTCGCCTTGTCCTTGGTTGGCTGCGCCGCCGCCAACTTGGGCGCCGGCTTACTGATGAGCTCCTTTAACGACGCCAAACGCCTATTCGCGGCTTCGATCTGCTCATACAACGCAGTTGTGGACAAGTCACTGTCTGAATTCGTTTCTTTCGGCGCGATGGAATCCATGACAACTTTGGTTTTCTTAGACGCCAATGTCTTAGGGTTGGCGTCGTCAACCGACGCGTCGCGCTTTTTAGATGCGCTCAAATTCATAGCATCATGCGTAGTCGTCACCGATGGATCAATCTTAGCGGAGCCATTCGCATGGGTGACATCGTCCTCGTCGCGCGCGTTCGCACTCTTCTCCTTATCGTCCAACTGCACTAACGGCGCGAACATCGGATGCCCAAGAACAACTGGCGGCGCCTTTGTGCGCTTCGTCTCGCGCGCTCGTTTCCCTCGCGCACTCATCGCGCGCAACTGCATCTTCTTAATATCCACTTCATCCAGATTATCAATTCGTGACGGCACATTCGCGACGGCGCCGGCATTCTTTGACTTTTTCACCGCCGTCGACGCATCCATTGCCTCGAGTCGCGCCGCGTACCGCTCCACGTGACGCCCAATCTCACGCATCCTCAACTCAATCCAAGCGCACTGCCACTCCAACCCACGTCTCGCGCTTCGCCACGCGCCATCCAACCCAATCTTCCCACCGCGTGCGTGCGTCCCGCTCGCGCTCGTTCGACGTCCGACGCCTCGGTCGTCGGAATCCCCATCCCCGTGAGCTCCATCCCCATTCTCGCCGCCCGCACCGTCTTTCGCGCCACCACCGCTGTCGTGTCCGCTTCCACTCTCCCTCGCGCTCCCGCCGCTCGCGCGACGCGCGCCGAACCCATCATCCGTGGACTTTATGCGACGTAAACCATCGACATGGAGCGCTGAAGGCGCGCCGGCATCGTCGACGTCGAACGCGTCGCGATCGCTGTCGGTATCGGAGTATTCGCTCCAATCGTCCACGCCAGCGGCGAGGATATCGCGCCATGGCGATGCCATGGACATCGGCGCGGTGGGCGACCGCGCACGGGGGACGCGTGCGACGTGAGCTGCGTCGCGCAATGCCGTGCCCAGATGCGTCAAGAATCACACGAGTTTTTTCGGGACGAAACAGAGTGAACGAAACAGACGTTGTCATACGGATTCGTTTTCGTGGATGGTAAAACAAAAATCTATTCTAACGAGAAGCGAATTTTTAAATCGGGGTTACCCTTGTTGTAGAGCTTGACTTTGCGTCGCTTGGTGTCGGCGGGCTTGATCGCGAGCGGGAGGCCGAAGAGTCCCGGGCGGATGGATTCCTTCTCCATGAAGGACCAGCAACGCGTGGACATTTTCTTTTCTTTTTGCTTGTAATGACGGAGTTCGAGGACGACGGCGGAACCTTCAGGCCATTGTTCGGGGGTGGAATTTAATGTCACGCCGCCCTGGACGCGCATGACGCCGTCGGGGGCGATTTGGACGCCAATGGGGGTGTTTTGGGACGGCTCGATGGGCGTGCCTTCGCCGTCGACCAAGGTGACGCCAAAGTGCGTGGATGACATCTTTTCAGCATCCTTGATGTTAGCCACGGATTCGATAAAGATGCGCAATCGATTGCCGCCACTGGATGACCCCGCGGCGTTGGTGTCGGTAGTGGCAGCGCGCCCGGGGTCGGGGTACGCGGACGGCGCGACGACATCAGCGGCGTCGTCTTCGGCGAGAATTTCCGCCGGCGGCGACGACGGTTGAACATAGTCCTCATTATTGTCCGGAGAACCCAGCAAATACGCACGCGTGTCCGCGTCCACGTCAGTGGGTAAGTCTCCACCATTCACGCGGTGCTTCAAAAAGTGCATGAACAACGCAAAGTCTCTCACGCTGAGCTCAGACGCGCCCAGGGTGCACGAAATGTTCCAAATGATGGCTAAATCAGAGTTATCCAAGCCAGTCTTCGTCGCGAGGGAGACGATTTGCGCGCCACTGACGCCGCTTGCGTTGGTATCTGCGCGAAGCTTCTCCCACGCCGCGGTGCTGCGGGACAAATCCTCGGGCGGAATTGGCGCGAGCGTCTGCGCTTCTTCGTAACCGTCTTCGTATTCCTCCTCTGCGTCGACAAACTCTTGCGCGGGTGTGGGTGGAGCTTCTTCAAACGCGCCAAATCCATCATTCTCTAACCCCTCTTCTGTAGTTTGAAACGTCGCCGAGGCGCTGGGCGTGGCGAATACCGATCCCATGGGCGTAGCATCGTCCACGTCAAACGCGCCGGCACCAAACGAATCCGGCTGCTTTTGCGCAGTCACAAATTGATCCTCCGTCGTGGGCTCATGCGGATTCCAAGACAACTCTTCGCGCGCCGGCGACGTCGCGAAGTCATCTTGCCATTGTGAAGGCTCGTTTTCAACCGACGTGAACGCTTGGTTGTCAAACGTCGTAAACTCGACGGGAGGATCTGACGGCGTCGTCGCGAACGGATCCTCCGTCGGCGTTCCAGCATCAACGTCGCTCAGCGCCCCGAATGCATCAGCACCAGTGAACTCTATGCTGCGGGGAGATGGATTGAATGGGCTATCGTGGGCCGTATCTTCGGGCGTAAACTCATCGAACGCACCATCGCCAAAAGCGACGGCATTCGGCGTCGCGTCTGGAACTTCGAGCGAAAAAGCGCTCGGCTCTGTGACTTCTGGCGCGGCAAACGCATCGGCATCAAATGCGTTTTCATCGGGTGCGGTAAACGGATCACTACCCATGTCGCCAAATTCGTTGGAAGATGCAAACATTTGGTCATCTGGCGCCGCAAATGCGTCGTCAGCGCCGCCAAACGGCTCCGGCTCACCAAACGGCTCAGGTTCGCCGAACGGCTCAGGCTCGTCAAAGGTTGCATCGAATGCGTTGGTTTTGAGCTCAGCTCCAGGGGAGACTTCAAATTCAACGAATGAAGGTAGACGTTCGTGGCTTGGAGACTTAGGAGCCGATGTGGACATCGATGCGGCGGTGGTGGCGGTGAATTCAGTCGAAATGGCCGCCGTGCTCATGACCGCTTCTCGTTCGGCGGAAAATGATGGAATGGTATCATCTGCTTCATTCTCTGCTGCATCCAACGCAGCCTGCTCCAATCTGCTTAGAATTTCCTCATATGACGCCAGTGCCTGAGACGCGGCGTCTTCAGCTTCTTTGCGATCGAGTTCAGCCGCATCTTTAGCGGCGATGAGTGCCTGGATCTGCGCGTTCACCGCGGCTGATTTTGGAAGCGTATCTCGGAGCTGTTGAAGCGCCCGTGCGGTGGCTTCGCGCTCGCTATCGAGCGCGGCTTGGGCTGCCGCCATTTCTGACTGGACTTCATCAATCTCTCGCTCGATCCGCGCAGACTCTGTCGATACGTGCTCCTTGAGCTCCTCAAGCTCTTGCTGCTTACTCGCCAGGAGCACGGCATTATCTGCCTTGTCTTGTGCAACTTCAGCCTCTTTTTCTTGAGCAATGCGCAATTTTTCCTTGAGTTCTTCATTCTCTTGCGCGATATTTGCGGACGCGATGTCCAACTCTTCGCGTTGCTCTTGTAACTTTAATTCCGCGGCGTCGAGACGTTCTTCAGCCTCCGAAAGCGCTTGCTGCGACATGAGTTCTTGATTTTGCATGCTCGTGCGAATGTCGTCAACTTCAGCTTCTATCGTATGGAGCTGATTTTCTTTTCCAGCCATGGCTTCTTGATGCATGCGATCCTGCGCGATACGCGCCGCTTCATCCGCCTTGATGGCGGCTTCCGCTTCTGCAATTTTATCTTCGAGAGCAGAAATTTCCTCAGCTTGCGCCTGCGCAAGTTTTGCACGCTTTTCATGCTCCTGACGAAGAATTTCTTGCATGTCATCGTTTGCGCACTGTGTGTCTTGAAGCCGGGCTTGATGCGCCGCGGCATCGCTCTCCATCATGGACTTGACCGCTTCGAGCTCCGCCTTGGCGAGTTCCACCTTGGCTTCGAGCTCTGACTGCTCCTTATCGCACCGTGTGATGACGTCTTCAGTCTCAGCCTTTGCGTCTACCGCGTCTTGCTTGGCCTTTTCATAGCGCGCGGTTAAGTCTTCGATGAGCTGTGGATGCGCCGCCAGTCGAGCTTCGCGCTTGGCGATGAACGACTCTGTTTCAGCGTGCAAGGCTTCAATTTGCTTGGCGATGCGTGAAGACTCTGCCTCGAGCTTTGCATCGACAGCTTGCATTTCTCGCAATGCTGCGGCCTTTGCGCGTTCTGCTTTTGCCACTTCGACTGCTTTCTTCACCAAAACCTGCGATGCGTCGGCGGCAACCTTGTCTGTTTGCATTTTGAGCTCACGCGTTTCTTCTTCAATCTTGGCCAACTTGCCCTCCATCGTCTTCACCGGGAGCGCGGCGACGGCTGAGGCATTCGCCACTTGCGCTCTCAAACGCTCAAACTCAGATACAGTCGCTTGATATTGCGCTTTCTTTGCCGCAAGCGCTTCGAGGGCGTCAGTTTTGATGCGTGACTCTTGACGCGCGAGATCGTCTCGTTGCTGTTTCGCTCGTTCAACCTGCTCGGCGGCGTTGCGTTGCATTTTATCAGCCTCCGCTTCGCGAGCCTCAAGGGCGTCGCGCGCGCGTCGAACATCGGCGTCTGCATCATCAATGACCTTTTGTGCGCGCGCGATGCGCGCATCTGCCGCGGCCCGCGCGGCGTTCATGGATTCAACTTCGCGCTTGGCGCGTTGCGCCTTGGCTTCGGCTTCGCGTTCGACACGTGCAGCTTCAAGTTCGACGCGTTCAGCTTCAAGTTCAGCCTCGCTCGGTCCCATATTCGCCGCCGAAGTCACCGCGGGTTCGCTCATCATGTCCATCAGCTGCGATGTCGACGACGATGTCGCCTCGCGAGCGGCAGCTCCGAGCGCCGGAGCGCCCATGCTCGAAAAAAAGTTGTCATCCATGAGCGGCTTGGGCGCCGACGCTGGCTCGCTCGGCGCCGAAGCCGAAAGCATCGACGACGATGGTCCGCTCGGCGTCACCATAGGCGTCACCGGCGTCTTCCCGTTCGCACGAATCAGCGCGTAGACGTCGTGCATGGCGATTGCAAACATGTCTCTATCGATGGTAGACGCGCCCTTTGACGCGCGAGCGACGCATAGCTGCACCGAAAGCATCGGCAACGCCGCTTTAGACAAAAAGTTCACCGCCGCATCGACGCCGATGGCACCCGAACCGCTCTTGTCCAACGTTCTAAAATGCCCATAGTACTTTTTCCTTTCAACATCCGTCATAGGCGCCGACGCGACGACGTCCACGCTCGCGCTCGCTGGCGTCCGCGGTGTCCCAGGACCAAACGACCCACCCATCGCCTTCTGCGCCGGCGTCGCGTACCCACCACCACCAACGACCCCAGCGCTCTCGATCTCCTGCGCCACGAGCTCAAGGCACTCCCCGAGCTCGGCGTACGTTCTCAACGCCCCCGAACCGCTCGTGCTGCGTTTCCAGATCCTCGACAACGCGACGTCAGGTAATCCACTCGGCCGCAAGAACGCCACCGCGTCACTGCCGCGAATGACGCCATCTCGAGCACCGCCAGCGCTCATGAATGCATCGCGCAGCGCGGTTTCGGACGCGATCGTCGCGCGTAACGCATCTGGAGTCCACGAAAACGTCGACATTTGATGGTGTCAGCACACGCAATTGATGCGCAGAGTAGCGCTTGCGCTCGTCGCGTCGCCGCGTCGGTGCGAGTCGCGCGTGTGTTGACGTCACCCGCGCGCGATGCACTCGTACGCGTGCGTGTGTTGCGAGAGATCGCGCGTGACGAAGCGCCGAATAATGACGATGGAGTTGATTGATTGCGCTACAAAAGTGCACTTTTTAACTTTGACTTTTTCTTAGAATATTCATCGGGCTACGGCGCGTTTCGGACGTCATTTACGCCACGAATACGGCTTTGAAATCACCAAACGGCGACGTGGGTGTGGCTTGAGCTTTAAACGCGCGGGTCAGGGCGTGGATGATTTTTCGTCGCGGTTTTGGCATGCCAAAGACGAAGACGTGGAGTACGCGGATGTCGGCGTCCTCGAGCGTCCACGGGGCGTCTCCGGGCGTGTGTACTGTTAACGTGACTTCTGGAACGACGACGGCAGACGTCGATGACAACGATGATGATTGTTGATGCGTGAGTTCGTCGTGAATCGCGTCGACCCAGGCGTGGAGGGTGGTACCGACGCCGTACACGCGAATGCGCGCGACGGCGAGCGTCGGCGACGTCTCGCCCGCGCGCAAGACGTCGCGAATAAAATAATGCGCCTTGCATCGACGAAGCTGCTCGAGCGAGCACCGCGAGTGCGTGCGCGTGCTTTGTGCTTCGTATTGCCGCCACACGTACAGCTTGTGCGGGACTTTACCCACGACAAAGCCGTGGAAGAACCATCGATGCCAAAAATCAGAATCCACTGGCCACCATTGATGCCGAGCGCTCGCGAGCGCCGGCTCTCCCGCCGCGCTCGCCGCGCAATCCACCACGACGTCACCGATTAACCACAAATCTCGATATAAACACCCATCATCGAGCGCGCGCATTCGCTCGAGCGCGCGACGACGGTACAATCCGGACGCGCGCAAGGCGGGAATTTCAATAAAGCGTCCCGCCGACATGTCCCGCGGCGAAATTTGCTCATTCTGCCACGTTTCAAATCGCCGCATGCCTTGCCGCTCCATGCCACACAACTCAATGCGCGAACACGACGCATCCCACGACGGATTATCGTCCAACGCGCGCTTGAGCGTCGCGAACGCGTGCGGCGGACGTAAATCATCCGATTCCATCTCGCCGACGTATTCGCCTCGAGCGACGGCGTAGCACGCGTTCAACGCCAACCCCTGCCCACTCGGCGTCCCTTCTCGCTCGACGCGCAACACCACGAGCGTACACGACGCGCTCGCGCATTTCGCGACGTATTCCGCATCGTACGTCCGCATCGTCGACGCCGCGTGCCCCAGAACGTCGCTCGAGAACGCCTCGACGCCCTCCGCCTCGCGCGCGTCAGCCTCACGCGCACCACCTGTCCCACCCTCGCGCTCGCGCCCCAGCGCGTCTCGCACCGCACACAACCACGCAAACGAATCATCTTGCGACCCGTCGTCGGCGACGACGAGCTCGAGGTCGACATCGCGCTGCGTGAGCACCGAAAGCACGCACGCGCTGAGCCAAGGCGCGGCGCTGCGACACGGCATGAGCACCGATATCAACCCTGTACGCGGCGCCTGCGTCGTCAGCGGCGCCGACGTCGACGCGGGCGATGCTTCGCGACGCGCGCTGCGCGAACCCGCATCGGCGTCGGCGTCGGCGACGTCGAGTTCGGGACGACGACGGCGCTTCATGCGCGCCGTGAGCAGAAAAAGCGTCAGTCAATGACGCGCGCATTCGCGCCGTCGCTCCCGTCGTCGCGCGCCGCCGCGGTCGCGGTCGCGCGGTGCGGACGGCTCCGACGCGTGTCGTTCGTCGTCAGTGCGCGCGCGGCGACCGCGGCGACCGCGCCGGCGACGCGCGAAGCGACGAGAACGATGACGATGCGCTCGAGTAACGGTTTCGAGCTCAGCAATCTCGCGCACCGCCGACGGCGCGTCGCCACGCCGGTGCGCGCGATGCGAGACGGCGGAAACGATCGCGATGGTTTGACTCGGTCGTGGATGCGCGTCACGCTCGCGAGCGCGATCGCCATCGCGGTGTGCTACGCCGATAGGAGTAACATGTCCACCGCTATCATCGCGCTCGCGAGCGACTACGAGTTGTCAAAAACCGCGCAAGGTGCGGTGTTGAGCGCGTTTTTTTATGGGTACGGCGCGACGCAAATCGTTGGTGGTTCTTTTGCGGATGCGTACGGGGGGAAGTGGGTGCTACTTGCGGGATGTGTGGTGTGGAGCTGCGCGACGTTGGCGACGCCGGCGGCGGCGGATGTCGGGACGGGCGTGGCGGCGCTCGTGGGCGCACGGGTTATTCTAGGCGCGGGTGAGGGCGTGGCGTTTCCTGCCGTGCATGCGGTGATTTCGAGGCATGTGCCCGTGGAGAGGCAGTCGACGGCGGTGGCGGTGGTGACGGCGGCGTCGTACGCGGGGGCGGCGGTGGCGTTTGCGGCGACGCCGCCAATCGTTTCGGCGTTTGGATGGCGCGCGGCTTTTTATAGCTTTGGGGGGTTAATGGTATTCTGGTTGCCGCTATGGCTACCGCTCAATTTAAGCGAGAGTAGTGCGAGGAATGAGCAGCGCGTCGCGCTCGATGACGATGACGGCGAAGGCGCGATAGATATCGTCGAAGAAACGCGACGATTGACGTCTTTAGACGAAGCGTCGACGCCGTCTTCGACCGCGACGATCGCGCCGCCACCGCCGTCCTCAATGGCCATTTGGCGTGAACTGATAAAACGACAAGAAGTTAAGGCGATTTGCGTCGCACAATTTGCACAGAGTTGGGGCATGTACGGTTTGCTGTCCTGGCTGCCGACGTACTTTCACGACGCGCAAGGCGTGGAATTAGCCAACCTCGCGGCGTTCACATTCGTGCCGTATATTCTTCAGGGCGGCGTCGGTCTCGCCGTAGGCGTGATCGCCGATGATTTTATCAACACCCGAAACGTACCGACGCGAAAAGTGCGCCAATGGGCGCAAGGCGTCGGCATGATTGGACCGGCTTTGGCACTCGTCGTCGCGGCGTCGCCCGTCTGCGACCACAACCCGACCGCCGCCGCCATCACCGTCGACATCGGTCTCGCCCTCAGCGCCCTCACGCTCGCCGGTGTATCCGTATCCCATCTCGATATCGCCCCGAAGCACGCAGGATTGGTATTCGCCACTGGAAATACGTGCGCCACGCTCGCCGGTATCATCGGCGTGCCGCTGTTTGGCGTCATCCTCGACGCCACCGACCAATCCTGGCCCGTCGTCTTCGCCTCCATCGCCGTCGTCTACATCGCCGGTGCGTACTACTACATCAATGCCATCGACGTCGGCGATATCGACGCCGACGTCATCCGCGCCGCACGCATGTAATACATTAAATTTTATGACTTTCGCGCGTTGGCTCAAAAAGACACAAAAAACATTTGAACCACCGTTGAGCTGTCAGTCGAGCTCACGTCACTTTCGCGCGCGACATGTCCACGACGGCGTCGATCCCGGCGCAACGCGCGCGCGAACAACGCGAACGATCGAGAGATGTGTGCGATGACATCACTAACGCGGTGCGTACGCGACGACGACGACGGATGCGCGCGCACGGCACCGCGCTCGGGGGAACCAGTTTGAAATCGCGATTCGCGCGAGCTCACGGACGAAAGACTGACGATGGGTATCGTGCGTTGGCGTGACGTGATATGAATAGATTGAACAATACGCCGCAGAGGGGTTTGATGCGTTAGAGACGTGTTTGGCGGAAGAGACGGAGCCGGATGAGCGCACGGCGGCGGCGTTCAAGCATGGGTTGGATGCGTTGTACGCCAAGTTGCAATTGAAGATTGGGGATAATTTCACGCGGTTTGCGAGCCATGCGAATGCGGCGTGTTTTTCTATACCTTCTGAAGTGATTGAATATGAGGCGAGCGCGGCGGATGTCGATGCGCTGCCGAGCGTGAGTGAGGAAGAGGAAGGGGTGTTGGATTCGGAGCTGCGCGCGCTTCGGGCGCGCATTTCTCGAGCGCGCGCGTTGAAAATTGCGAGCGAAAAGGAGTGCGCATCGTTGACGAAAGAATTGGAATCGCACGGTGAAGTTGTCGGGCGAATTCAGACCATCACCGCGGCGGTTGGTAAGGAGAATGCGCGAGTGAAAGAAGGATTGAGCGCGACGGGGACCATAGTGCACACGGCGAAGCAGTTGACGCCGTTACTGGCGCAAGCCGAGGCGATGCAACGCGCGGGTGGGTTTATGCCCGAGCGCTCGTCGAGCATTGATCCGGTGGTCATGGCGAACAACGCAGTGAAGCAACATTTTATTCAAGGAAGCACGCTTTCGGTGTTGCGTTCGATTAATGAAAAACTCTCCCAGCAGACGCAAACGGCGAGATAAATTCAAAGCGTAAAAGAGCGTATAGCGTCGAGAACTCGCGCGTCGTGCGTTCTAGCCCTCTTTGCTCGTGTAACTGTATACCCTAATTATTAGACACGATATATCGCAATCTCGACGAGGACAAACGAGCGGCTGAAATGAATTTGTGTTGCAACTTACGAACTAGTGCGCGTTCGCCTACCACCCTTTGTTGTACCCGGGGTCGCGATACGTCCCAGGAATGCCCCCCGCGGGCAAAACCTTTTCAGTAAACTTTGTCCACTGCATCTTCAAGAAATCTAACAACTGCAACATCACGTTACGACTCTTCTTCCCACCGTTTCGTTGGTCGTACCCGCCCAAACCGCCGCCGGCGGTCGGCGGCGCGCCCGGCACCGCGGCGCCCCCTGGTAGCACGCTCTCATTCGCGGCGATGCTAATAAAGAACCCGAACGGTACGAACCAAACAATCATGAAGAAAAATCCCAACACGTACTCCGTAGAGTGGTACGTGGAGTGGAAATATCGCACCCAAACCCAGTGCGTCGCCCCCAACGCCGCGAGCGCGCCGACGAAATCGACGCTCGCAAAGTCTATAAACGGGAACCGCTTCAACATCCGCCCATATGCGACTTGCGACGCTCCAGATATCAACAGTGTCATAAACGGCATGCGATCAATCACCAATAGCAACGCATGCATGACCAACGTCACCTTAATCGCCCAGTCCAACACCTTTTTCGTCAACCGCGTGTACTCCTCAACCATCTCCGCCAAGTAATACAACCCTGTCACGCCGAACGCGCGCCACGCATCGCCAGAGGTCAGTACACGCATGGATTTCATCAATCACGTCCACACAACCGACCACCGCGAGGACACGAGACGACGCGCACACGCAAATCATCCAAAACACACGCGACGATCATCATTCGTCACCCTTCCCGCGACGGTATATACCACGCAACGCACGCACCTGTGGCGAGGCACACCGCCATGAAGACCAAAAACACGTACCCGCCCACGTACACCAGGGCATTGCTCACGAGCTCCATCGCGCCGGCGACGCGTCGACGTGTCACGCTTCTGATTCTTCTTCTCGTCCTTTCCCTGTGTGTAGCTCCTTGAGTCATAATTGGTCGATGAGTCCCCCTTCCAAAGAAAACTTCAAAAAAGTTCACCACAATTTGCCGTCAATCGTCGACGCTCTGCGGTTCGCGCGCCGCACGCCGCCACCGTTGACACCAACGCCGACGCCGCCGCCGCCGCCGCCGTCGTCGTCACATGTCCGCGCTCGACACCGCCGCGGGCGCGAGCGGCGAAGACGCCACCGCGAGCGAGGCGCTCGATCGCGTCGTGCTGCGCTACCTGCAGCGTCGCGGGTACAAGAACGCCGCGGGCGTCCTACGCACCGAGGCGCGCGTGCACGAGCACGCCATCAACGATACCGTCAGTGCGGAGAGTTTCGCGAAAGGTGGGATGAGTGTGGTGCACGCCATGGGGGCTGACGCGGCGATCAGCGATCATTTGCTGTACTACGCGGAAGCGGAGGCGGACCCGCGCGGGTTGGTGGATGGGTACGGCGCGTTGAGGGATTGGGCGCAGAATTCGTTGGATATGTACAAGGTATGTGTTGCGTTTGTGTGCGTGTGTGTGTGTGTGTGTGTGGTGGTGGTGACGACGATTCGCGCGCGCGCGGGTTCGCCGCTCGCGTCGGCTCGCGATTGGCGAGGGTACGCGATTGACTAACTTTTGGTTATATGTGTCGCGTTGATTGCGTAGAATGAGCTCGTGCGCGTGCTTTTCCCGATGTTTGCGCATTGTTTCCTTGATTTAGTGAAAAAAGGACACTTAGATGAGGCTCGGGAGTTATACACAAAGTATCACGTCGACCACATGCGGTTGTATGGGGACGACTTGGCGGCGTTGAGCGCGTTGAGTGAGCCCGAACACGTGCTGAGCGACCCAGTGGCGCGGAAGTACTTGGATTCAAAGGCGAGTGTGACGATGACAAACTATTCGTTTGAGCTGTTAGTAAAGTTTTTACATGCGCAAAACTTGATGTCGATGTTGAGCGTGTTGAACGCGCACTTGTGCGTCAAGGTTGAACAGGGCGAGCCGAGTCCGTTTGAAGACGAGCGCGACGGCGCGGTTGTCATCACCGGCCGCACACCCGAGGCGCAACGCAAGTTCAACTCCATCAAAGGTCGTTGGGGTTTGGTAGATTCGTGCTTGGAAATTGAGCGCTTGAGACAGCACAAGAGAGAAACAAAAGAAAAGGAAAAGGCGGCGGCGGCCAAGGCGCGCGAAGAGGCTAAAAAGTCGAAAAAGCAAAAGAAGGATGACGATGCGGCCGATGGCGGAGAGGAAGGTGCGGAAGATGACATGGATGAAGATGGTGAACAAGCCACGGATGCTGAGTACCCGGTTGCCATGCTCGAAGACCCACCAAATATTACCAAGGGCAAGGTGCCGCTTCCGACGCTCGATTACGACGCGCACGTCGCGGCGCTTGAAGACTTGCGCTTTCGCATCAAGCTCTCGCCGGAAACGTTGCCGACAGTGTGCTTCTTTACGTTCACCCACGCCCATGGGTTGCTGTGCTGCGCCGATGCAACAGCTGACGTGAAGCACATCGCTGGCGGCTTTGCAGATTCCGTCGTGCGCGTTTGGCACTTGGCAGAAACCGCCCCGGGTGAAGAACGAACTGAACCTGTAGAACGCGACAAGAAGAGCCCGCGGACGATTCCGATGACCGAGTTCATCGGACACGCTGCGCCCGTCCATCAAGTGTCGTTTAGCCCATGCGGACAATTTTTATTGACGGCGTCGCGCGACTGCCAAGTGCGCGTCTGGAGCATGGAATTGAAGATTTGTTTATGCGCGTACGAAGGACATTTTCACCCGGTTTGGGACGTGCAGTGGAGCCCATTTGCGCATTATTTTGCCACAGCGTGTCACGATCGCATCGTCCGCGTGTACGCCATGGACAAGTCGTTCCCGCGGCGCATGATGGTTGGACACCTCTCCAACGTCGACTGCGTGGCGTGGCACCCCAACGCGAACTATATCGCCTCAGGCTCCGCCGACCGCACGGTTCGAGTATGGGACGTCAACGATGGCGAGTGCGTTCGCGTCTTCGCCGGTCACAGCGCTGGTATTCGCTCCCTAGTTTTTGCCCCCGACGGTCGAACGCTCGCATCCGCCGCCGACGACGGTCGCATTCACGTGTGGGACCTCACCAAAGCCACGTGCGTGATCTCCCTCAAAGGTCATGTTGGGCCGGTTTACTCTTTAGACTACGCCGGTGGTGGCGGTTTACTCACCTCCGGTGGTGCAGACGACACCGTGCGCGTATGGGACGTGTCCACGCCACCCCCACCAGCCGAAGGTGTCGCCGAGGATGACGAAGCGTCTGGAAAAGTCATCAAGCGCGTACCGCTCAAGACATTCCCGACAAAAAACACCCCAGTATTCAAGGTCAAGTTCTCTAGACGTAACTTGTGCCTCGCCATGGGTGCGCGACGTGCAAATAAATAGAAGACAAGTGTAATTTTTAGTGTGGTCTTTTCATCAAACCGACGACGGACGCGCCCAACCGACGCCACAACGCAGCCTCGCGCGAGCGCTTTAGGATTCATGTCAACCACGCTCGCCCATCGCGCGCCAGCGCGTTATGATGCGTTGACATCGATGCGACGCGCGTCATCGCGCCACGCGTCGACCGCACCGCGTCGCGCGTGCGGGAGAGTCAGCGCTCGGGACTCCGACGACGCCTTTAACACTTTTGTCCCGCGCCGGCGGCGTTCAAAGCGCACGTTAAGCGACGGCGACGAGGGTCACAGCGCACGAACGAGCGAACGACGTCGCGAAGATGACGATGATGACGACGATGGGGTCGGTATCATCGACGACGCCGCGCTCGTGGCGAGCCTACGACCGGTGTACGAGGATGAGCGCGCGCGCGCCGACGCCAAGGCGGCGGCTCGCGAGAGAGACGCCGCCGCATACCGCGTACGTCAAGCCGCGCGTGACGCCCGCGTCGAGGCATGTACACACGTCATTGTTGTTGAAGGTGGCGCCGATATCCGCGCCGTGCGCATCAAGGCGAATGTCAGTAAAGCGAGCGCTAAAGTCGTAGCTATTCGGCATCGAGGCGCGTTTGCTCGCGCCAACACGGGCGAAATGGATGTGAAAAGCGAACGCATGGATGAAATCGAGCGGTTGAGCGTGAAATATGCCGCACCAATTGTCGTGCTTTTTGATGCCGATAGTGCCGGGCGACAGTTGAGGAATGCGTTTCTAAAGAGATTTCCACTCGCCGAGCACGCGTTTATGGGTGCGCACGCGTCATCCGCCAAAGTGGATGGGAAATGGCACGCCGTCGGTAATGTAGGCGTCGAACACGCCGAGGGCGAAGATATATTGCAAGCAATTGCGCGTGCGCGCGTGGCGTGTGTTCATAGGCATGAATTCACACGCGAATCGCTCGCGACATGGGGATTAGTCGCCGAGGACGCGAACGCCGACGTCTGGGCGCCGTTTGGTGGCGTCGTCAATCGTAGACGTTTAGTTGGCGAATACCTCGGCGTGGGCGATTGCGACGCGCGACAATTATTGCGTCAGATGAACTTGTTTTTCACCGCCGACGAGGTACGCGAGGCGCTCGATGCTCTGCCAGGTCGAGGCGAACCCATACCGCCAAAAATGACGGATGGTTTCGCGGACCGCGCGCGAAGACGAGACAAAGACGACAACCAAGACGACGACAACGACGACGACGACGATTACAAGGCATTCAAGTCCGCCCTAGGCTTTGACCCAATGGCGTATACACCACCAGGACAAGCTCCACCGGGATTTGAATAACAAAAAACGAGCGAGCGAGCGTCTTCTTCGTCTTCGTTTGTACTTTTTTAGTAGAAATATTACAGCGTCTCTCTCGATCGAGATCAATCAATCAATCAATCAATACCCAGTCAACTTCCCTCCTCGCCCGATGATCTCACCGACGCAAAACCACGCGTACACTTCAAACGCAAACGCCGCGCCAATCGCCACCGTCTTCACGTCCAACTCGCGCGCGTCCCGCCCCATCGCGCGCACCTGCTCAAACTCCACCTTGGCGTGCTTCAACGCCCCAGGCACGCGCGCCAGGTTCGTATAGATGAACTGTCGACCGAGAACCTTCGCTGCGGCTTCATCCTTCACCACGTACTGCGCGTTCGCGCTCATCGTACGCTCGTACGCCTTCACGATCGGAGGCGCGATCGTTTCCTGCGCCTTGGTGAGCGTTTGAATCGCGTACGTCGTCGCGCGTTTCGCCGCTTGCGTCGCTGCTTGTGACATGACGACGACGACGACGACGACGACGACGGGTACGGTGGATCGCTTCGCTCGAGCGCGATGCGTGAGACGGCGTCGGCGCGCACTGCCGATGCCACGTCGACGCCCCGTCGGCCACGTCCACGACGTATACCCTAAACCCTACTCGTGTGTAGGGCTTTTATCTATACTGTATACCCATACACACTCCTATACCCTAGATCGCGAGATCGACGCCACCCATCGATTTTCCAGTGGGTGCCGCCAGAGTCCGACGCGAGCGACGCCGACGGAGGTTTAGGCACACACACACACAGACGCACACGCATACATCGCCGCGCGATTCATCGCGTCGTCCGCGTCGATCGATCGCGCGGCGTACACCGTAGCACATCCAAGCGACACCGATTTCGCGAGATCCTCGTCGCTGAATCGTCGCGCGCGCGCCGCCAATCATGGCGACGTCGACGGTGATGACGCGTTCGTGGCACCCGCGCGTGGTGGCAGCCGTCATGGCGTTCGCGTTATGCGCGTTAGCCGTCACGTGTGCGTGGGCGTCAAAGGCTTTAGAAGCCATGCAGGCGTTCGGGGCGCGCGCGGGGGCGTTTGGAGGCGCGGCGTCGCTCGCGCCCGCGAGCGTGTTAAGTTTCCTGAGCGATGAACCGCGCGCGAGAGGGGTGATTAATGACGTTACATTAGCGCTCGTAGCGAAGGTGTGTGCGTGTGCGAGTGCGGCGTGTGCGGTGGCGGCGATCGTGCCGGGAAATAGTAGTTGCGGGAGCGACGGAGGCGCGCTCGAGGGCGAGGGCGCCAAGGCGGGGACGCGGGGTGATGGAACGACAACGGTGCGCGTGACGACCAAGAACTCGTCATCGGCGGCATCGTTATCGCCTAAAGCATCCATGTCGCCCGCGCAATCGCCGCGTGTGGTTAAAACTAGCGAAGATATAGCGCGCGCCAAGGAGGCGGCGAAGGAGCGCAAGCGACGCGCTCGAGAAGAGCAAGAGATTGCGGCGAAACGAGAGGAGGCGGAACGTGCGGAAATCGCGCGTTTAGTCGAATTAGAGCGAAAAAAGCGAGAAGCCGCAGAGGCGGCGGCTGAGGAGGCAGCTCTAGCGAAGCGAACGAGAGAAGAGGAGGAGGCTCGCGTAGACGCGGCTCGACGAGCGGCGATAGAGATAGAAGATAAGAAGAGGCGCGACGAGATGGAGGCGCGCGAACGAGACGCCGCGGCAGCCAAGGCACGAGAAGCCGAGGAGGAGGCGAATAATCAGAATAATATTAGTATGAAGAAACAGTCGCCAGTGTCGACGACGACGATGGGTGTCAACGGCGACAAGGCTACGGGCGCGCCCCTAGCCAACGCCGGGGCTACGGCTCCACCGAGTGCGCCACGATCGACTGGTTTGACGTTGCGTTCGATTCCGACGCCGAGAATTAACGGTGGTGGAATGCCGATGCACCAACAGCCACCCGTGGCGCCGCCACCGCTGCCCGCCGGTCCGCCGCCGTTACCCGCCGGTCCGCCGCCGCCCTACGCAAAGCTCGCGGCGTCGCGAACGCCGGCGGCGGCAAACAACTTTCCCATCGCTGCGGCAGTAGACGACGTTGCCGATCCGCCACTTCCACCTATGGCACCTTTATTATCGCCCAAGGGTGCGCTGTCATCTCCCGACACCCCGCGCGAATCGTTCTCGCGGTGGAGCTCGTTGAGCAGTGAACGTTCAGTCGGCGACAACGGCGGACAATTTTCTGCATACGGCGCGGTGCCGACGCGCCCCGTGGTGCCCCCTGGGTTCGAACACGTCCCCCTGTCACCGACATTCAACGGAATGCGGCAACCGCGATCGTCATTCACCGACGAAGTCGACGCCGACTCGGAGTGGGCCGCCGTGGATTCTACGATTCAGTTGTTTTTGGAAAGCACGGCGAGCGACGCGCAGTCCTACCAGCCGCAATTGTCGTCTGATTTCGGCAATATCTTCCGCCCGAACGCACCGGCGATGACGCTGAATGCGCTTTCTCATGACGCGAACGCTGCGCCACCCTTGCCGCCGACGCCCCACCCAGAAATGTTGTCGGGGATTTTGGCAAACATGGATGACGAATAAACAATTTTACACCTTTAGCACGTTGACGCTTTGATGCTTTGAAGATGACGACGACGATACGTATGCACGTATGCACACACACATACGCACACACGATATAGTACGACGACGCAGTGCGTGCACGCATTTGATGCAGCTCGCACATGATTTAATACCACACTCTGCTATTGTTTTCCGTAGTGCGTCACTTCGCGCCTCGCGTCCGTATGTTTGCTTCGACGTCTCACGTGCACGCGACGTGCGCGCCCGTCGTCGTCCGACGCACGCCCCGCTCGCGCCGAGACGCTGTCGTCGTCGATGCGCGTGGCGCACGCGAACCCGTAGCCGCATCGACGTCGACGTCGACGTCCCTGCGTCGCGACCTGCTCCTCGCGAGCTCCACCGCGCTCGCGACGCTCGCGGTGAGCGCAACCGCCCCGCTCGTCGCCCCGCTCGGCGCGCGCGCGCAAGACGCCGGGGACTGGTCTTCCCCCGGCCTCGCATCCACGGGTCCACCCGCGCAGTACATTAAAACCCCGAGTGGGTTGGTGTTTGAGCGCATCAACGACGGCGAAGGCGAACCCGCGCGCGCCGGGGACATTGCCGTATTTGATTACGTCATGCGTCGTGCGAATGGGTATTTCATCTACGGCACTATTGATTGCGGTGTGGGGTGCGGGAACGGTGATCCCGCGGAGTACATGCTCGGGCCGAGCGGAAATTTAATCCCTGGACTCGACGAGTTGTTAACCGGCATGAAACCCGGCGAAAAGAAGCGCGCGTTGATTAAACCCGAACTCGGATATCAATCCAATCCAAAAGGATTAGATCCACAGCCACCAGAGTTTGGGCAGCGTCGGCAGGTTGAAGTACACAGCGGCGAGCCGATGATTTTTGAGGTGAAGTTGGTGAAGACGAGGCGTCGATGACGCGTTTGTTTTTGAGAGCGCTCGCGACGAGCGTCGCGCATTTTTTCTAGTACACGTAGTACTACCGGTACGTAATAAAACCATTTGTAATAAATTGCAAGAATGATAACGACGTTGTGTTGTGAAATATCTAAAACGCATTGCGCTTGGCCATGTCATTCAACTCCTCCTCCGCCTTGTCCAAAATCTTCAACAAGTACTCGCGATTGTACACGGTGTGGTCGGCGTCGTACGCCTCGCCGTTTTCTCTATTCACCGCAATCTGCACCCCAATCTTCGCCTGCGCATTCCACGTATTCGCATACCCATAGAACGACTTCCCATGCTTGTATTGATACTTTGCAAACCACGCGCGGCGTTTCGTTTGAAATTCATCCAACGTCGCGTCATCCGTCGTCTCCCCGCGCATGATGGATCGGCAATATTTAATAATCTCAAGCGTCTCATCGAGAAATTCCGGCACCACCTCGGCGCGGGACTCGTCCGCGGCGACGACATTCGCCGCCATGGCGCCTAGGAACGTCACGCACGCCCGTCGCGTCGTTCGCGACAGCACAGCGCCCGCATCGATGACGGCATCGTCAGCCACGGGTGACGCCGTCGCGCATCGCGCCGCGCGCCGTGCGCATCGCGCACCGCGTCCGGTCGCCCCGGTCGCCCCGGTGCGCGTCGGCGTCGGCGGCATCGCGCGCGCGCGTGACGTCGTCATCCCCGCGTGCATCGCGTCGAGCTGTGGCGTCGGTCGTCCGTCGTCCGTCGTCGTCGATCGCGCGCGTTATCCGCGTGGACACATGTATACCCGTAACTTTTGCCAAATCATATTTTTTCGAGACTATTGAGTAGCCTCAGGGATGTGTATTTTTGGTATTCATAAAGCTATATTTCGGGCGCCCATGATCGATAGAGTTCCCGGAGACGCGATTAATACTGCAGCACATGTAGCGCTAACAGCTAGATCGCCAGAGTGACTCCAATACCATACTGAGGGTGTTGGTCGCCTACGATCAGATGTCCAAACATACTGATCTCCCATAGGCTTCATCCTACGTATAGTATACCGTCGTATGTCTCTCTTTTGCCCGACGACGCCACTTTACGTTGTTTGTGGCGCACCGAACGACGGACGGCGACGGCGACGCGGCGACGGCGACGGCGCGTTTTGCGTTTTGTGTCATCATCCTTCCTCACGCGCGTTCGTCGTCGTCGTCGATGCGTACGACGATCGCGGCGCGTGGATGATGACCCAGCTCGACGCGATCGAGAGAAAAAAGAGAAGGCGAACGGGCGCCACATCACGTCGCGCCTCGCCTCGCCGCCGTCGCGATGGGCAAGAGCGCGAAACGCGCCGCCGCGCGCGCCGGGTCGCGAGGTAAAGGCGCGTCGGCGTCGTCGGCGTTCGGCGCCGCGGGCGCGCGGCGAGGCACTGGGTTTACGTCCGGGCCGTCGACGCACGTCACGGGCAAGACGCTGGGCGGCGGCGTGGAATTTGCAAAGAAGCGGCTTAAAGTTGGGCGTAAAGTGGCCAAGCGCGCGGATAACGGCACGGATACGACGATACGGTCCAAGTCTATCAGGCTCACGGCGCAGAACATACACACGGTGGGTGCGAGCGCGGGGGAAGGCGGTGAGCTTGTCGGGGCGGGCGGGTCTCAGGTTTCAGACGCGAACGCGGCGTCGAAACGCGGTACGCCGTTGGCGGAAGCGCTGAATCAGTGCGCGCATTATAACGTCAAGACGAGGTGTGATGGGTTGAACGCGTTGCTTGAGATTGCGGAGGCGTTTCCGGGCGCGATACGCGCTCGGGCAGTGGATGTCGTCGAACGCGTGGGCGAACGGCTCGCCGACGTCGAGCGCGAGGCGCGCAAGGCGGCGCGCGAATGCTTGCGCCGTGGGGTCGTTCCCGCGCTCGGAGCACATGGGCTTGCACCATTTGCGAAGACGTTGATTTTATACGTCGGGGCGGCGCTCACGCACGTTGGAGCTGGGGTGAGAAAGGATGCGCCGGCGGCGTTGGACGCGTTGCTCGAAGCGGCTCCGGCGCTCGTCGCGGCGCACGCACCGGCGAGCACGTTGGGGCATTTAGGGGAATTATTACGGCGTGGGGACGATGGAGGTGTTGGTACCGGGTCATCGGTGCAGCGCGGCGTGGGGGCGCAAAAACCAGCGACGCGGTTGGCGTTGTTGAAGAGTACTCGACGCTTTTTGACGACAGTCGTCGACGAAACCATCGGCGACGGTGCGGCGGCGAAGGCGACGAGTGCGGCGGCGGCGTTGTCATCGACGACATCAACGTCGACATCGTCGACGACGACGTTTGTTTGGGGCGACATTGCGCGCGATGGCACGTCCACACGCGTGTTGGGAGCGTTACACGCCGAGCGCTCGAGACGCGCGCCTCCGAGTGTCATGGCGGCGCATTACGCGGCCGAAGACGGGACGCGCGACGACGCGAATAGCGGTGGCACGCAAGTCAATGGTGAAAGTCGTGCCGCCGTTCGCGCACACGCGAAACGTTTAGCTGAACTCGCAATGTTGGTGTGGGACGACGCCGCGCAGACGCTCGCCGATGAACGCGGCGTCGACGTCGACCGCGTCCGCGTCATGGCAGAATCCATGGCGTGCGCGAGGCTAGCGCTTCAACTCGCCGATGGTGCGGATGAAGTTGAAATTTGGGACACTGGCGGTGGCTCCACGGCGGCTGACATTGTCCCACAGCTCGCCAGGCGAACGCTCGGGGCATTTCCCGTGAGCGCGCCCGCGAGCGTGGCGGAAAAGAACGACGTCGCCAAGGTGCGAGAGGCGATGGTGGCGTTGAATTTTGAAACATGTCGGCTATTAATTGCCGCATCGTCGTCCGTGGCGCACGCGGCGTTGGTGCGACACCTCGCTCCAGTCACGCTCGAGGCGCTTCCGCACGTGTTGTCGCGGGCCCTGCAGTACGTCACCACGTGCTTAAACGGCATCGCATTGGATGGCGGCGCGGTCGGCGCCGCGGAGGCGACCGAAGATGGCGCATACGTTGAACTCCTCGCGCTCGCGCGCGAATCGTTTTCTCTACCTCCATGGTGTTTTAGCGCGCCGATGACTGGAAGCGCGTGCGCCGAGCTCATCGGCGCAGTGACGCAGACTTGGGAAAGAGCCGTCGCGGATGAAGACGGAGAACGCGTCAACGCGTGCGTGACTCTGCTCACATCCGTACTTCCCGAAGAAGCACAGCAAGGATACTCGAGAATTCCCATAGAAACCGCCGCTGGATGGGTTCGACACATTCCGCGTGTGTTGTGGGCGCTCAAGCACGAAAATCCTGTGGCGTCGCAAAAGTTGCTGTCGCTGCTCCATGTCGTGGCCGCGAGAAATCCACCCGGCTCGCCCCTCGCCGATGTCCTCACGCAATGCGAAACCGAACTTGCGGTGTTATTTTTCATTGTACCACCGCCTTCGGGATCGCAAGGTGCAAAGTCCCGACCCGGGCCGTTCGCGCGACTGCCATTCGCGTGTCAATGTTCGGCGGTGCAACTTGTCGGCGTGTTGCCGACGCTCACGGCGCCGACGATGCGCTCGTTGGCGAAAATGTGCCTCGACGTCGATCGAGTCAACGTGGAAATCCCCGTCGTCGCCGTCGAGGCACTGACGTCAAACTTATTAGCCGTGCCATTGGATCTCACCGTGTCGTTTCTCGCCACGCTTCTCGCTGGAGCACCAGGAGTGGGATTTCTCGAGAAATCGAGCAAGCGAAACGCGACCGAGACGCGGGGGAAATCTTGGGAAATGTGCAGGCGCGTCACGCCGCGCGCTGGTGCGGCACTCGTCGCACTCGGCGACGCGGCGACGCCATGGAACGGGGCTTTACTCGCGAGCGCAGCGTTGCGAAACATGTGGGCGCAGCGCGTCGAGCAAGGCGACGTCGAAGGTGCGGCGCGCACCGCGGCGGGATTCGGGTCGCTCGTCGCATACGCCGCTGAGTTCGCCTCTGCCGTATCGAGCGACACGAACATAGACGATGAACTATCGAGCGTCATTCCCGAGATCTTAGCTTGGCTCATCCTTCACGCTGAACACGCCGAGGAGGCGGCGACGATGAAGCGCATCCTTGCAGCAGCGCCTCAGCTCGCGTGTCCCGTGGCGAATGAAATCTTGGCGAATTTCGAAAACAAAAAGGAAAGTACCGACGCACGAGATGTGGTGGAACGCGCGATACAGTACATGTCGACGCTCATTCAGCTCGACGAGGGCGGCGATAAAGCGTCTTCTGGCGGTGTGCGCAAAGCCGCGAGCGCGTTGCAATCCCTTGCCGAAAAGTCGCAAAACAACGACGTTAGAAAGCTCGCCAGCGCGTTGAAAGTCACCATAGATGTCGTTTTCGCTGGCGAGAAACATTAAATAGCAAACGCGACTGCGATGCAGTCATCAAGTTGTATTATTATATTAGTCGTCGAGTCGAGCGCTACGGTGAAGAATACGATTTTTGATGTGCGTCTAACGCTTCGTACTGCTGTTTGCATTGTTCAAATCTTTATCTCAACAATCACATAAAGTCGTATCCATCATCTGGGCTATCGATGGCGTACTTGAAATCATCCAATCCGTTATCGCCACCCTTACCGCCGGCGTTTAAGAATTTCCCCTTGCCCTTCTTCGACCCCGCAGCCGCCTTCTTCGCCACCTCAGCGTCCGCCTTTTCTCTCTTCACCTTTTCAGTACGCGTCGCCACAATCGCAGTTTCAACCTCCTTCACATCCGCCGCGCTTAAATCCCTCAAAGCCACGCGCAACAACGCCTTCAACCCAGACGTGTAAAATCCGCTCTCGCTTCGCCCAACCAAATACTTGTACGCCAACGCGCTCCCAAGCTTCTCAAACTCAGATTTCGACTTGGGCTCAAACTCATCGAGCTTCACATCCTCATTCCCAAACAACTCCTTCGCCGCGCGCAAATCCGCCTCTTCAACCAGCTTTTGTCGACGCAACTTTTCCGCCACCGGGTCATCCAACGCCTCGCCCTCGTCGTAATCCACCGCGCTCTTAATCTCAAGCTTCTTCTTCCCCACCGTCTTCGGCTTCGCCGCCGCCGCCTTCACCGCCGCAACCTTCGCAACTTCATCCTCCTTATCCTCATCCGCGAATCGGTCATCACTCACGCTCACCGCGCGAACGCCAGCCGTTAAATCAGGAACTTCAAAGTCATCCGCATCCCACGCATCGTCGCTGTCACTCATGGCGCGCTCGCGTCGTCTCCGTCCGTCGTCCCGTCGCGCGCCGTGTGAACCGCGCAGAAAACAACACGTCGCGTCGTCTGCGCCGTCCGTCGTCGTCCGTCGTCGTCCGTCCGCGTCGATGTGTGGCGCCAAACGCCGCGCGCGCGGTGTTTTAGGGCTACACAATTGATACATTGGTGGCGTCTTTCTCGGTCGCTGACGCCGCGAACGCCGCGCGCGCGCTCGCCCGCACACGCCCACGCCTCGCGCGCACCGCACCGCCGCCGCGCGATGGCGTCGACGTCGTTCGCGCCGTCCGCGGCGTTCGCGGCGTTCGCGTCGCGCGCGCGCGGCGCGTCGACGCGCGCGCGGTCGTGCGATGGAATATCCTCGGTGCCGCGCGCGCATCATCGACCGCGGTCGTCGCGCGCGCGAGGTCGTTCGGCGGCGGTGACGGAGGAGGCGATGGCGGAGGATGTGGTTGATGCGCCGGCGGCGCCGGCGCCGGCGGCGGCGGCGGCGAGGGCGAGGGCGCGAGGGCGAACGGATGGCGAGGACGCGCCGAGAGTCGTGGTGTTTAGCGGCGGGACGGCGATGAATGGTATTACGTCGGATTTGAGCGCGTTGACGCAGAAAGTGACGCATGTGATACCTGTGAGTGATAACGGAGGGAGCACGAGCGAGATTGTGCGCGTGCTCGGGGGGCCGGCGGTGGGAGATTTGCGGTCGCGGTGCTTGCGTTTAAGCGACGAGTCGACGCCCGAGGCGGTGGCGGTGAAGACGTTATTAGCGCATAGGTTACATCCGACAGACAGTGCATTGGCGAGGGATGAGTGGTATCAGATTCAAGAGGGCAATCACGCGCTTTGGGAGGGTATTGGAGATGATTATGCGAATATTATTCGTAGATTTCTGGTGCACTTTCATCAAGAGGTGACGGCTTCGACGGTGAAGGGACGGTTTGATTTCGTAAATGGTTCGATTGGTAACTTTTTCTTTGCGGGTGCGAGATTGTTTTTTAGATCGATGGATGCTGCGATTTTCTTGTACTCGCGAGTGAGTCGGATTCCGGACGACACGGTCGTGGTGCCGTGCATCTTGAGCGAGGATAACGCGCGCGTGAATTTAGCCGCGGAACTCGTCGACGGCTCGATTATTCGTGGGCAGAATGAAATCTCTCACCCATCTATCGACAGTAAAAAGTTCTCGAAAGACATGTCGTTTTCGTCGAAAAATCCAGACGTCGTGAGCAAGGAGTTCTGGACGTCGGTGTTGGAATCTGGTGAGTTTCCAGAATTGGAGGCGCACGAAATGTGGGGTGGTTTACGCCAAAGTTCGCGTGGCTTCAAGAGCGTGCGCGATGCGCTGAAGAGCGGCAGCTTGAGCGATGCCGCCGAGTTACTGCAGTCGCGATTCATAGATATTGCATATCGTCCATTGAGCGTATGGGATGTAAATAAGGTGGTCACCGCGTACGACCCGTTGCCGTCGCCGATCAAGCGCGTGTTTTACGCGTCGAGCATCAACGCAAACGACGAGAATTTCGAGGTTCATCCAAAAATGAACCCCACCGTGGCGGTCAAAATTGCCGAATGCGATGTCATCGTGTACGGCATGGGATCACTCTACACGTCAATCGTTCCAAACCTCGCGCTCAAATCCATGGGCGACGCGGTGAAGAATGCGTCGTGCAAAAAGGTGCTCATGTTGAATGGCGGCCTCGACCGGGAAACTGGCACGATGAGCGCGAGCGATATCGTCCAAGCCATCGTGGATGCGTTGAACATGAAATACACCTCGGCCGAGCTTGAAAATCCAGTGCTGGCGTACGTCACCGACGTCGTCGTCCCGCGCGGCGGCGGCATTCGCATCGACGCCGACGCGCTCGCCGCCATGGGCGTCCGCGTGCACGAGTGCGATTCTGTCCCGGCACCGGTGAAGAACGCCATCGATACCGTACACTACGAACCATCCGCGTTCGTTCAGCTCTTAACCCGCATCGTCACCGACACGAGTGGCGACTAGAACGTCAGAGCCGCGCGCCACCGACATCGCGTACGACGCGATAACTTGTAATCTATCCCTTCACACACGCGCGAACGCCCACGCAACCGCACGCGCGCACTCCACGCCTGCATCTCGCGCCGTTCTCGTCAATGCGCCCATCGTCATAGCGCGCGATTGACAATCCATTCGACGCCTTTGGCTCGCGTCACTTACAGACTCGCGGCTGCGTTCGCCATGCGTCGACACGCACACGCCGCGCTCGCCGCCCGCGCGCTCGCGGCGGCGACGACGACGACGGTGACGACGACGACGACGACGTCGACGCGCGCGGCATCGCTCTCGACGTTCGCGGCGGCGTTCGCGACGCGAACGAGCGCGCACGGCCGATCGCCAGGGTTCGCGTCGCCCTCGACGCCATCCACGTCGTCTCCGTCGCGAACGCCGTCGCGCGGGCGAGGATTCGCGGCGTCGAGCGAAGGCGGTGGCGCCGATGACGCCAATCCCGCGTGGGCGTCGTCATCGAGCGGCGACGCCGCGCGTAAGGAGGCTGAGCTTGAGGCGTCGTACAAGGCGTTGTTTGAGCGTTTCGAGCGCGCTCCGAATAAACAGAAACGGTTCTTGCTCAATCGCGCGCTCACGGGGCGAGTGAACGCTGGGGATGATGATGATGCGAGCGAGTCGTCGGCTGGCGGCGGTGGACGCGCGAATCGTGCGTTGATGACGAGGGTGATTGACGTGAATCGCACGACCAAGGTGACCAAGGGTGGGGATTTGACAAACTACACGGCGACGGTTGTGGTCGGTAACGGCGATGGCGTGATTGGGTATGGACATGGGAAAGCCGCGGAGGTTGGTCCGGCGATCGATAAGGCGTATCGTAAGGCGGCGAGATCGTTGACGTATGTGAAACGATTTGACGGGCACACGATTTATCACGACGTCAAGGGTAAATTTTGCAAGACGCTGTGCGTGATGTTACCCGCGCCTAGTGGGAACGGTATCATCGCGAACGACACTGTGGAGGCGATTTGCCAACTTGCGGGGATTAAGAACATCAAGGCGAAGATTCATGGGAGTCATCACCCGATGAATACGGTGCGCGCGGTGTTTGACGCGCTTTCGCAAGTCGAGTCTCCAGAGGATGTCGCCGAGAGACGCGGCGTCAACGTGTTCAGAATCTAGTCTTCAATCCAGAGACGCTATGATGTTATAAATATAAATTCTTCTAGTAGCTTTACTTCAACTTGTCCAAAGCCTCGCCAAGTTTGTCGAGGAATATTTTGGCGTGCGCAGACGTAAAGTATAAACCAGGCCTCGCGCGCATCGTCGTCGAACCGCAACCGCCGATATCGACGCCATTTTGAAGTAACTCGCGCGTCACGGCGTCTCGCCGCTCCGCAGTGTCAAAATCAACCGCCACGAGCGTGCCGATACCGCGCGCATTCGCTAGCACGTGCGGATACTTATTTTGAAGCGCCTTTAAACCGTCGACGAGAGTCGCTCCCGCCGATTTCACCACGGATAATAAGTTATCCTCCTCGATGCACTTGATGACGACTTCGAGTTGAATCAACTTTGCCGGATCCCCCATCCACGTGTTAAAAATTCTGTACGGTAACTCGGGCGTGAGCGCCTTGGCGGTGTAAAACCCCGCGATTTGCATCTTTTTACTAAACGTCACGACGTCAGGCGGGTGCTCTAAATTCCACGCCTCGTGCGCCCAAAACGTGCCACTCGAGCCGCATCCGGTTTGCACTTCGTCCACAATCAAACTCACAGCTCTCGTTTTCGTCAACGCGCGAAGTTTCTGGAAAAAGTCCGCGCTCGCGTGGTTATCTCCACCCTCGGCTTGCATCGGCTCGACGATGACGCCGACGATGTCCCCGTCCCGGTCGAGCGCCTCTGCAACCTCAGCCAAGCACGCCGCCTCTTCTGCCGCGTTCTCCTGCACGAAGTCCTCCAGTGGGTATTTCAATTTCGGAAATCGACACGCCGGCCAATCAAACGTCGGAAAATCCAACTTGTGTATCCATTTCGTGCGCGTCAGACTCAAACACGCCGACGTTCGCCCGTGAAACGCGCCATCAAATGATAGAATTTTAAACCCTGGCGACCCAGGCGCTTGATTCGCCAAGCACGATGCTTTCTCTTCATCACTTATCCCTCGTCCTCCGCGCCTGGCGTTGGCAGCGGCGATAAACACCGCCTTCATGGCGTGTTCGTTTGCGCACGCTCCGCACGCCATCGTCGTCGCCTGGTCTAACCCTCGAGGCGCCACTCGCATCAACGTCGCCTCCACGCGCCGATCCCACCCCACCGGTGGGTTATTCCCTAACGCAGGACGATGTGCCATCAACCCAATATTCGCCCGATCGCTCAGCGCGCGCAGCATCGCCGGATGATTGTACCCCACAGGCAACGACGCGATGTGCGCGTACATGTCCAACACCTCGTTCCCATCCGCGTCGACCACGTAATTCCCAATCGACCGCTCGAAATCGATGAAATACCGTATCGCACCCACTGGGGCGTGTTTCGCCAGCGCCTGCCGCTGCGCATCGCTCTGCGGCCCGGGAATCGGCGTGCGCACGCGCGGCTGCACAGGTTCGCGCACCGGAAACGCCACCTCGCGTGGCGCCGCCGCCGCCGACGCCGACGTCGCCCCGGCGCATCGCATCGACCCCGCAGTCGTCGTCGCGCGTCGCACGCATCGATGCATCGCGCGTCGCATCGCGCGCGCGCGCGTCGGCGAATGGAGCCGCCACCTTGTTGACGGTTGCCATAAAGTGCACCCACGCGGCACTTTTCGCCGCGCCGCGCCATCCGTGGGCGCGATCGCGACCGCCGCGCGCGCGACACGAGCGCAGTGCGCGTCGGTGGACATGTCGTCGCCTTCTGCGGGGGCACGGCCGCCGCTCGGCGCGCCGCTCGGGCGCATCGAGCACTTCATTGATAACCGCTGGGTGCACGCGAGCAAGTCGCTCGCCGTCGTGTGCCCGCACGATGAGCGCGTGATTGGTGCGATTGCGCGCGGGAATGCGCGGGACGTGGACGCAGCTGTGAGCGCGGCGACGCGTGCGAGCGTTGGATGGCGACGGACGCCGGGGGTGGAGCGCGCGAGGGTGCTTCGGGGCATTGCGCGCGCGTTGGAGCGTCGGAAACCGGCGCTCGGGCGGCTCGAGACGTTGGATATGGGTAAACCGATCGAGGAGGCGGCGTGGGATATTGATGATGTCGTGGGGTGTTTTGATTACTACGCGGATCGATGCGAAGCGGTGTTTGGCGAGCGGTGGTACGCGGAAGAAGACGTGCGTCTGCCGGATGCGTCGTTTACGGGCGCGGTGAGGAAGGAAGCGTTGGGTGTCGTGGGGTTGATAACGCCGTGGAATTATCCATTGTTGATGGCGACGTGGAAAGTAGCTCCTGCGCTCGCGGCTGGGTGCGCGGTGGTGCTGAAGCCGAGTGAGATGGCGAGTTTATCGTGTCAGGCGTTGGGCGACGCGTGCGTTGAAGCTGGATTACCGCCGGGAGCGTTTAATTTGGTCACTGGATTAGGTACAGAGGTTGGTGCGGCGTTATGTGCCCATCGTGGGGTGGATAAGATATCATTTACCGGGTCTCTGAATACTGGGCGGGTGATCATGCGCGAGTGTGCAAAGGATGTGAAGCCGGTATCGTTGGAACTCGGCGGGAAGAGCGCGTTGGTTATTTTCGACGACGTCGACATCGATAAGGCGGTGGAATGGGCGCTTTTTGGATGTTTTTGGACAAATGGTCAGATATGCAGTGCGACTTCGCGCGTATTCATTCACGCTCACATACGCGACAAGTTTTTAGCGCGACTAAAGGAGGCGGCAGAAGCCATTCCGCGAGGCGACCCGCTCGTCGAAGGATGTCGACTCGGCCCGCTCGTGAGCGCCGGACAATACAAGAAAGTTATGAACATGATCAACGTCGCCAAGCGCCAGGGGTGTACGTTATTGACGGGTGGTAAACGACCGTCATCACCGGCGTGCGCGCGCGGATATTACCTCGAGCCCACGGTGTTCGTTGACCCGCCACTCGACGCAAACGTGTGGCGGGAAGAAATTTTCGGTCCCGTGATGTGCGTGCGTACTTTTAGCTCGGAAGACGAAGTCGTGGCGTTAGCGAACGATTCTGACTACGCTCTCGGTGCAGCTGTCATCACAGACAACGTTGATCGTCGGCGTCGCATGACGGAAGCGTTCGATGCGGGAATTATTTGGGTGAATTGCAGTCAGCCGTGCTTTCCGCAACTTCCCTGGGGCGGTCGCAAGCGCAGCGGTTTTGGTCGCGATTTGGGCGTCAATGGCATGGATAAGTACTTGCACCAGAAGCAAATCGTGACGTACACGAGCGACGACGCTTTTGCGTGGTATCCAATGTTCGATGTAAAGGCACAGAGTAAATTATAAACGTGTTCGTTCAAGCGTCGTTTTACAAAATGACGTCAATACGGCAAAACCAATAATAAAATCAAATCAACCAATACGGCAATACCAAAAATTAATCAATCCACAATCACGGCATCGCCGCAGTGAACTGCACTTCAACGAGTAAACTCTCACGAGCTAACGGCGCTTGCACGCACGCGCGCGTGGGCTTGGCGCCTTCCACCCAAGCGTTGTACACGCTGTTGAAGGCGGGAGCGTCTGAGATATCTTTCAACCACACCATGCACGTCAACAAATTCTCCTTACTCGTCCCAGCCTCGAGTAACAACGCTTCGCACTTATCCAACGTTTCTTTCGTTTGCTCCTCCACCGTCGTCGTCGTCAGACCGACTTGTCCGCTCAAGTAGCACACGCCGTTGTGGATGACTATTTGGGACATGCGCGGGTCATCGCCCTTTAAACGTTGGATATTCGCCGCGGACATGATCGTTGTTGAAGACGACCGCGCGTGATGCGTCGAGAAGGCGTGCTTAGACAGCGCGCGGGCGTTCGTGAACGACGGGCGGGCGAGTGCGTGCGACATAATGACGAGCTATCGAGTCTTGCCAGTCATAGGGGCTTTTTACACTTTTTCTCTACGTGAGAGGTTCTCTACGCCTCGGCGTCGTCAAACCTCCCAGGCTGGGCTAATAACGCATCTAATTCATCTGCACTCGGCATCACGAGCTTGTCGTCGTAGCTATCGAGTGCAGCGCGTATAGATCCATCGACGTCGTCGGCGAGCGCGCTCGCTTCGTCGTAATAGTAACCGCCTCCTCGTTCTGTGTCATCGTCGTCGTCGTCGTCGTCGTCGTCGGTGTCTGGATTGAGTTCCGCACACGCACTGAGCGCTGTGAACACCGCATCCACGGTTGTGGGCTCGTGCGGTACGAAACGTACTTCAACGCTCGCGTCCTCCTCGTCGTCGTCCCGCTCCGTCGCGGGCGCTCCGTCCGCGCCGCCGTCTATGTGGCAATACACGCACCCGCGTGCGGCGTACGGTGCATCCGCGCGTGACACGGCGTGTAACGCAATGGACTGGTAGTTCATCGCGAGCGGCTGCGCGTTGTCGTCGTCGTCCGGGGAGAAGACGACGCGCGCGGTGGTGACAAAGAGCGAGCCCGTCTTCGTCGCGGGCTCGGACTCGAGCGCACCGATGACGACGTCCGCGCGGCACTGTAGTTCAATAGACTCACCATCATCGAGTGCGAGGGCTTTCGTCGATGCGTCGACGATGGCGTCGGCGACGCGATGGAAACCGAGAGACGGCGGCATGTCGAGAGTCGCGCAGTGACGCCGTCGACGTCTACAGTTATGTGTCATTACATCGCGCTCTTAAAGCCAATCTATTGTGCTACATACATTTTCAATACTTGTTGATTCTTCTCTATTCGTACACTCCACCCACGTGGCCACGGTCTCAACGCCGGCCGAGTATGAGCGACAAGACGCCGTCGGCGATAAAATTCGCGTGCCTCGACATGTTACGCGTAATCTTCCCCGCCGATCGGTTAAACCGGTCCAGCGCATCACTCATGGTGACACGCTCCCCTCCATGCCGCGCATTCGCGCTCGTGACGCCATCTTCATCGCGCGCATCATCTAAAACAACCTCCACGTCCACGCCCTCTGGCCGCGACGACGTCGTCGACGACGTCGCCCCTCCTCCGCGCGCGCCCTCTCGTTCTCCTCGTCGATCAACCAGCTTTTCCGCGACTAAAATCTCTAAACCAGTACAATACGGAAACTCAGTACCGCGCTTACGATCCTCCATCGTCGGCGTGCGCTCTTTATAAAACGGAGCCGCGCGTCGAGCCGCGCCCGCGCACGTATACTTGTACCTCCCCAACACATCCCCGGTGAGCAGCGTGCGGCGCTCGCGCGGCAGCGCCTGCTCGCTTCGAAACCACGCCCCATAACACGTCTACGCGCGACGACGACGACAGGTCAGTCGCGTTCCCACGCGCGCGCGCGCGAAGCACAAAACGCACCGGTACTTTTCGTTGACTCTCTCGTCGATCATCAAACGTGAGCACGCCGTAACACACCCGCGTGCGCGCACCGAACGCCGCCGCGCGGTCCGCCGCCGCGCGCGCCGTCGCGGACGACGACGACGCGGTGGCGTCCTCGCCGTCCACCGTCGCGCGCATGGGTGTGACGACGCCACGCGGTGCTCTGCGACGTAGATGTCTCTGTGTCGTTGTGTGTAGCTCCCTGGTCATGATTGGTCGATTGAGTCCCCCTCAACAGCGACGCGCGAGAAAACCTTTCCCGCGCGAACGCCATTCCTCGACGACTGATTCGACGATGAGCGACGACGCGAAAGACGCACAGGTACGCGCGCGGCACGCATGCGTTCTCGATCATCGCGCGTGTCCATGACGCGCATCGATGTGACTCGAGGTGACTAACCGAAGGCGAGGATCCTTTGATGCTCGCGCAGGCGCAGCAGACGCCAGCGCCGTCGATTTTCGGCGCGGCGTTCGGCGCGACGGGGTTCGGTGCCGCCGCCGCCGCCGCGGGTGGGTTCGACCCGAGTAAGTTCGCGTCTGCCGCGCCGGCGGCAAAGGCGGAGGATGGTGATGAGGGCGAGGGCGAGGGGGATGAGGACGTCGAAGCCGAGTGCAAAGCCGAGTTCAAACCCGTGGTGAAGCTCGAGATCATCGAAGGCGCGGAGGCGACGACGACTGGGGAGGAGGATGAGGATATCTTGTTTGAAGCGTACGTATTTGAACGTTCGTGTGTGTGTGCGCGCGCGTGTGGTGCGCTTCGTGCGCGGTGAATGGGTGTCGCGCGCGCGAGCCGCGATCCATCGCTTTTTAGGCCGTCCGTCGCTAACCTTTGCTTTGCTTTCGATGAACAGGAAGGTCAAGTCGTACCGATTTACGGATGGCGAATGGAAGGAACGCGGTTTGGGACCGATTAAGCTTTTGGAGCACAAGACGTCGAAGAAGATTCGCGTGTTGATGCGACGAGATAAGACGCTTAAGATTTGCGCCAACTTTTACGTGCAACAAGAATCCAAGGTGGCGGAGCACGCGGCGAGCGAAAAGGCGTGCGTGTTTACCACGATGGATTGCTCGGATGGTGATGTTGCGCCGGAACTTTATAACATGTGCATCAAGTTTGGAAGCGCGGAGAAGCGCGAGGCGTTTACTGAAGCGTTTAACGCGGCGCAGAAGAAAATGGCCGCGTTGCCCGCGGACGCCGAAGCCGAAGAGAAGGCGGAGGAAGCCGCCGCCGTGGCGGAGGAAGCAGACAAGTTGGCGGATGCTTTGGGCGAAACCAAGGTAACCGAGGAGAAGGAGGAAGAATAACTACATCACACACATGCACATACACACACATACACACACGAGGGTTCTCGATTAGCAGCCTTTGATAAATTGTTGGATTTTAATTTCACGTTCGTCATGACAAACTCTTGTTCTACTAGAAATAAAACGGCTTTTACGATTACGACAACAAACGTCGACCGAACGTATCAAACGCGGCGGCGAGTTCTTCCGTAGCTGTACGCGCGCGTTCGTTGCTGTATTGCATACGTCGGCATTCCGAAGCATAGGTGACGCATAAGTCTCCAATTGCGGCGCGCACATGTCCACCCGTGGCGTACGTCGAGCCGTACGCCGTCGACTTGGGCACTAACGACTGATCCCAAAGCTGCAACACAAAGAAGACCGAACGCAACAAGCGAAGGCGCATGCGAGGTGTTTGCAAGGCATCAACCTTGGACAAGCGCTTGTCGTGCATACGTTGCGCTGGTGTCGCGAGTAGGCGATCGTACGCGCGTTGCACGGGCTCGGCGAGGCCCTTGCATGCGCCGACGAGCGCGTCAGCAACCTCGCCCGTGTCGAATTCTTCATCGCCGTGCGTGTCGACGGCGACGTCGGGGACGCCCCAAATACCAGCAGCCATGAGTTCTAAACGCAGGGCGACGTGTACGACGGGGAAGGCGACATCTGATGGGAACAACTTCACGCCCAACGCGCGAACGGCGATGCACGCTTCGCGCAAGCAAGTCGTAGCGCTCGGCGCTCGGTCGGCAGCTTGCAACAAGAGCTTATCCCACAAGTCGCACGCGATTTCACCATCAGGGTCGTGGTACTGCGAAAAGTGCACCATTTCGAGGCAGATGTCCCACAGCTCACACGGCTTGGCAAAGTCGTTGTACAAGTCGCTCAGTTGCTTCAATTCTCGCTCCAACTCGTACACAAACGCCTCTTCTGGGGCGTTCCCTGAGCCTGCCGCTCGGGCTTGGCGCGAGCGTTCGACACACACGCCCAGCACACGACGCTGCATGTCGAGCAGCTTGATCTTACTGTCGACATTTTCGGAAAAGGACATGTCGAGGCCGTTGTTACCGCCGTCAACTGACTTTCTGGCGTGCATGAGCGCTCGCTCAAACAATGCCATGCGTTGATCCAACGTGAACATCTCATCGTTCGCACATCGTCGTTCGGCTAACGAACAATCAACTTGTGCGGCTAATCCGAACAAGCTGCGAGCGGCGTATAGCTGCGCCAAGAGATCAAGATGGCGCGCTTCGTCGGGTGTCAACACGCCACCCTGTTGCGCCGTGGTGAGCGCGCTCTTGCTCACCAAGTATGGCTCCAACATTGCCGCCGGTAACGAAAGCAGCATGCCATCGCGCTTTACGTGAATCAATTCAGCAAACACTCGGTGCATGAAATCTTGAGAATCCGAACTAGATACGCGCTGAAGTTGCTCGAGAATCTTGACGAGACCGCGTTCGCGAATATCTTCTGGTAGTTCCGCGGCGACGCGACTCAACGATCCCGGTTCCGCATCAGTATCGGATTTCCCAGTCGAGAGTCCTCGGATAGTCGTGCACGTGACATCAAAACACGCGTGTAAATCCTGTTGAAGTGGAAAAATAAAAGGTGAACAATATGGTTAGTCGAGCTCGACTTGATAGTTACGCGCGACGAAAAAGTAAACTCGAATTGCCATCGCTCAGCCTTAGATGTTCTGAAATTTTGAATCATCACGGGACGCTTTGGCGGTAAGCCAAGCGATCACGTCACATACTTTGTCTTCACCGCGAAACGACAATCCGTACGAGTCGCGCGCGAGCTGCGCGTGCATCAAATAATTACTCACCACCATATCAACGCTGGACTGCCCGGCGGCAAAGCGGTTCTCCTCTGCGCGCGCCTCAAGCGCCGCAGCGGCAGCCAAAGGCACGGCAGTGACGCCATGGAACGCACGCAAGTCCACTAATTCTGCACACACGCTCGATAGATCACCAGCCGTGGGCACCTTCATGAATAAAGCAATGGCATCGTTGACGTGCTTGTCCCGAACGACGTTTTCTTTTCTCGCCCGCGCGTCGCGCGCGAGCTGTAACAGATCGCGTGCATGGTAAAACGTGCGCGAATCAGCGCCAAAAAAGTCTGGACATCCCTTTTGAAGGTCAGTGGCTAACGCTTCGGCGCTGTGTCGGGCATGCGACATGATGTGCGACATCATGGCTTCAATGAGCGCGCTGGCGATGCGCGCGCCCTGTTGCGTCGACACCAAGCGTTTCAACGTGAGCTGCACAAGTAGAGGAAGACGTGTACACATCATGTCAGTCGGTGCACGATAGAGTAGCGTTGAAAAATACACAGAGCAAGGAAAGTGACGCTCAGTGGAAGGGCACCATATAGGTTGTCATCAAGGTTAATCAGGGGATTGACAGATTGAATATATGGGAAGTCATCAACGCGCCGGAGGGAGGCTTTTGAGAAAAAAATGTTGGTCGCCAAGCGACGCGAGAGCGTCTAAAATACACACCTGCGATAGTTCCTTTCGGATTGCCGAAGGAAGCATATCTGCCACCCTCGAAAAGCGTTCGTCAGCGATGACGATGCTGATTAATGATAACGCCTGTGCTGTACGGCTCACCATAGCGGAGAGTGCGGAGAGGCTCCGTTCTTCTTCTTGAAGCGCCGTCATTTCGCTACCAGAGGAGCGTACGCGTCGCCGCTTATTCTGAGACATGTCGACACCGCTGCTGATGCGCGGGCGACGCTGTCTTAAGAACGTTACTAGCGGTAACAATCGGTCTTGCAAAGTTGCCAAGAGCGTGGCATCCATGGAGCACACTAACGCGGGCTCTTCGCTCATGTATCTCGCCGCCGCTTGCACGGCGCCCAAAGCCTTGTTTGCGATCATCATTGCCGGCGACGTCGGGCGCGCATTGCTATTGAATTGCGTCTGCGCCGGCGCGCGAACGGGCACGATGATTGGACGCTCCCAAGTGCTCGACATGATGCGCGCCGTAAACAAGAATAAACCACGCTGCGCCGAAGAAAAGGTCAAAATCGGTTGAACAATGGCGCGCCCCATGTTAAACGAACCGCCGTTATTCTCTTGATTTTGAGCATAACTGTCCTCCACGATCGTTGGTTCGCCCGTGAGACGCGGATCATCAAACGCACGCTTAGCAGCGAGGATGATGGCGTTGGACTCGGCTCTGGACACCGCAAGCGCGACGCACATTGCCGCCGCTTCAATCGGTCCGTAGCTCTTAAAGAATTCCTCGATTTGCTCGGGAATGTTCTTCTCGAGAAGGCTTCGCAATATATCAATCGGACGAGCTTTTTCGAATCGAACTAAGCCGGCGTTCGTCATCAACACGAATCGTCTGCGTGGGCACACGTATTGCGTGACAAGTTCAGAGAGCAAACCCGTCGTCGTCACGCGCGCCTCTGGAAGCGTCCCCGCTGGATAAGGCGGCTCCAACGCTTCTTGCACACTCTTGGGCAACGGAATTTCTCCCAAAGATCCGAGGCTAGACGCACAACGTCCATCGAGTTGGTGCAGAGTGACGACTTCGCGCAAGCCTCTCGTGCCGCTACCGGAGCTCGGCGGTGGCGTCGGCGGAGGAAGCTGCAAGTGCGGCGGCAACGCCAAGTCTCGGTTGGACAAAATTAATCGAGCATCCGAATCATTTGCCGTTGCGTCCGAAAGCAACAGGACACCACTGCTATAAAACCCAGCCTCGATTTCGAGCGCACGAGACGTGGTGTTGAGCAACGCTTGCGCGGTGGTCATACCACGCTGGTTACCTCCTTGCGGAGGTGGATCACGTTGTTCAACCACGCTCAAGCGCGACGGCGCCGATCGCGAGCTTCCCGAAAGCGAGCGCGAAGAGTATCCGCGCGACGGAGGGAGCGATGTGAGGTAGATGCGTCGACCATCGGCGCATATAGCCACGAGCGTCACCACCGACGATTCCTCTGGAGTCACGATGGCGATGTGCACCAACTTTGCTCCTTTTCTAACTGAAGATGTCGCCGAGCTAAACAGCGACCCTTGGCCTCGCGCTTGCGCGGCAAGTTGTGCTACATTCTTCACTTCCGCTACGCGACGAGGTGCGTCCTTCGCTAAAGGCCCGACGTCATAGACGTGAACTACACCTTGCTCGCTTCGCGTGTACAAGATCCCTCGCTTGGCGTCAACGATGACTTGCTTCAACGCATCCGAGCCCTTCAACCGCAACACTGACGGTAACATGGATGACAAGTTGGAGCTATGACGCACCTTCTTGCATCGCTTACTATGCCACGTGTCACTTTGCGCGTAAACCAATTCGTACAACGATTCATCCGCGCCGGCGAGAAAGATGCGTCCATCCGGCGTGCTGGTAATGTCATTCATAATCGTCGCATCCGTCGGGCACGAGTACTGTAACGGGTGTAATGTCAACTCACGCCCACCGTCTTCCAAGCACACACCCACCATGACGAGCTCCACGGTCGTGGCAATCACCAACACGTACGAAATTGCTTCTAAAAACACCCCCGGCTTGGGTTTCACCAAACCCACCGCCACGATGGCTTGCTCCTCCCCGCTATACTCCACCGGCACGTCATCCGCGACGTCTAATCGCCACAAAAACAACGAATTATCTACACTCGCCCACGCGCGAGAAATCTCGGGTAAAACCCCACAAAAACACACGCTTTGTCGAGTATTATAGCGTTCCAGCACCACGCCCGGGAGCTCCTCTGTTCGCAACCCGACGACGTCGCTCGGCCACCCAGCGTTCTGAAACGAATACGCCTCCCGCGGCGCTTCGCGCAGCAACTCCACCAAATCCGCTTGCTCAGCATCCGCCGCGAGCTTCGACACCGTCTTCGCCGCGTCTTCCATGGCCTCGCGAAGCTCTATTCGCGCGTACAAAAGTTTTAAAACCGTCGTCAGTCTCTCCTTCGAACCCGTGTCGTCGCGCACCGCCCGCCTCGTCGCCGTCTCGCGCGCCACGAACGCGCGCGTACGAATCATCATCGCGCATTCACACGCGCAAACGCGCGCCCGACGCGCACACGCGTCGTCAAACGCGCGATCGTCAGCGAATTAACCCAACGGTTCCACCCTTCGGCGCGCGAATTCACACGTCGCGCTCGCGCATCGCGCGCACGCACCTCGCGCATCGCGCGTGCGCATCGTCGGCGATGCCGTCATCGTCGTCGTCGCCGTCACCGCCTGGCGCGGTGACGTCATAGCCGGCGGCGACCCGAACATCCTCGGCGTCGTCGAATGGCGATCGAATGCGTGCGCGCACTGCGCGTCACAGCGCGACCCGATGCCGGCGGACGCCGACATCGCCGACGTCGACGACGACGCGTGCGCGTTCGACGCGCTCGATGACGGCTTGGCGTGGTCGCTCGGGTTCCTCGAACGCGTGCCCGAGGACGAGGCGTACGCGCTCACGCGACATTATTTTCCGAGCAAGTGCGGCGGCGCACCGGCGTGGCTGGACCCAGTGCGCGTGCCGTACGCGTCGCAGCTCGTGAGCGCCAAGGGGGATAAGTTGGATTTTTTACTGCAAGTGTACGCGGCGGTGGAGTGCGAGGAGCCGAGCGCTTTTCATAGGACGGTGTTTGTGTTTGTCAACGCGAGCGGCGGGGAGACGCACGCGAGAGGCGGCTGTCGAGCGTTTCGATCGCAATTGCCGCGGGAGAATGCATATTACGCGATAGATCCGCTGCCGGAAGGGATGCGAGGGCACGCGCTCGATGTCGAACTGGATACGGTGCGGAAGGCGCGATGTGATCGCTGGGACGTGACGGCGAGCGAGGCGGCGGCGACGTTGCGGGCGCCGACGCGAACGTATCCAGAGTATGAACTCGTCGTAGAGAACGAGGAGCGCGCGACGGACCCTACAGAAGGGATGCAAATAATAGAAGATAACGTAGGGGACGACATGACAGCGGATGATTTGGATGAGATTGAAGCTGACGTGTACGATAAGGATAACGAGCAGCTCGCGACGTTTCACGTGATGTTGAAGAGCGACCCGGATCAAGTTTTAAGATATTGCTACGATGATGGAGCCAAACCGTTGTGGCCATCGGTGACGCATGCACCGAACGAGGACAACATTCCGTGCTGCGAGCGATGCGGGGCACCACGAAAGTTTGAGTTTCAGATTTTACCGACGATTATTAGTAAACTCGACGTTGACGCCGAAAGCGATTACGCGCTCGATTTCGGGAGTATAGCCGTGTACACGTGTTCAAAATCGTGCGCACCCATAGAATGCGATGAAGCTTCGCAAAAATCAGGCGCGTACGCCGAAGAGTACGTCTTGGTGCACCCACCTTTGAACCAATAGTCGTCGGGGAGAAAATTGAATTGTTTAGCGCATGTTATTAAAACGTCTTTCTGTACCGGTACTCCTATCAGTATCAGGGATTAGTGTATAACACGTGCGCGCGCGATAAAGCGCGCGCACAAACACATTTACAATTATATATATGGTGCAGTCATCTTCTTCAGATGATATCTTGTTCAGATGACGCAGCGAGCTGCGAGCATTGTGCGGAGTGTACAACAACAACGACGACCTCGACCGCGCGAGCGGTCAGCGCGTCTGTCCAGAGGATTTAATGAACCCTACAGCCAGCCGAACGGCTTGCATGGCTTCTTCCCACTTACGAGCCGAAACAGAAAGCATGTAGCAGTTGCCACCAAACCTCTTGAGAATCTCTGTCGAGCCACTCTTCATGGTGAGCACAAGCGACACCACCGGACAATGCCCGCGCACGGCGTCCACCAAGCCTTCGAGCGTCGCTTTCGCGTCTTGCATGAGACATTCCGGCAGAGGTACCGTCGACGCATACGATGCAACCTCACAGTTGGGAAGATCAGCGTGATGCACGCGATCCTGCGTCAGTTGCTCGTGGCTGTTTAGTATTTCCACGTAATCGTGCGAGTTACCGGCGAGTTTAATCACGATGGGCTCGTGTAGCTCGGGCACGCTGAGAGAGTTGACGGAGATAGATTTCGTCCCAACCGCTGACGCGCCTTGCACCACGTGCGATGAACGCAAATTACTAGTCACGAAACCGTCTTGTGTGGATATATTCGAGTTCATGACGTCTTCTTTTTTGTTGATTGTTGAATGGCTCGGACTCGCGCCGTCGGCGTGGTAGGAATCAAACGTCGTGCACGGCGACGAGTCCTGCGGATAACTGTCTTGCCTGCTGGTGTAATCCATGATATAATCCCGTAGTGGCGTTGAAGTGCCATCTTTACGTCGCTTGGTGGCGTTCCAGTGATTCTTGATTGCATTTTCTGTTCGCCCACGCAAATGGCGTGCAATGTCTGACCATCTGTTGCCGACTTCGCGATGAACGCGAATAAGTATATCTTCTTCTTCAGCCGACCAAGACCCACGTTTGATGTCCGGCGCTAAATGATTATTCCAACGCTCTCGACACTGCTTTCCAACGCGTCCATAGAGCGCTCGAGATATGTGTGACCACCGCCGAGTGCCGTACCGCCGCACGAGTTCTGTCAACTTGCCATCCTCCTCCGCCGTCCATTGGCCCTTCATCTTCACCCCGTTCCGCATCTTAAACGTGCCATCAGAAGAATACTCCACGTAAACATTTTGATTATTATTTGTGTTATTCAACTTTTTCCCACGCTTCATGGGCGTGCGTGCATCGTTAATGTCTCCTTGAATTGCGTCCCGCTCACGCTTCCCGCGCGCCGCGATTTCTTGCGACAAGACATCCTCGAGCTCAAAATCATCCGCATCGAACGCCTCAAACTCCAAGCTATCGCACCTAATATATCAACACGACACACGCGCACACACACACACACCAGTTCAGTCCGTGGACGCATACGAATACACACCACGAGATCAACGCGCGCGCGCGCCAGTCCCATCGCGACGTCGTCGAGCGCGAGCGACTCGAGCGCGCGTCTCTCGCACACGCGCGACGCGTACCATGCATCGAGCGCGCCATCGCCCGGGTCATGCATGAAATCGCACAACCCAAATTCAAAATCATCCGGTGGCGCGAGCGAAGGCATCGCGACGCGCGTCAATGTGTGTCGTGAGCAGTCCTGTTGTCGTGTCGACACCACGCGTTCCGTCAGCATCGCATCGAGTCATCATCCCCCATCGTCGCCGCGATCGACGCATGCGCGCACCGATGGACGACGCCAACGCGCGTCACGAATTTCTCGCGCATCATCCGCGACATCGAGCGCGGCATCGAACGCTCGCGCGCGCGTCCATCGCGCGAATGCATTGTCGTCGAGCGCGTCCGCGAACGACCCGAACAAACCAAATGCCGCGCGCACGATCGCGCCGCCGCGCATCGTCGCGACCGCGCGTACCTCGGTGCGCGCGCGCGTACACGCTCGATAAATACGTCTCCACTCGTCCTCACCGTCGATCGTCGTCGATCGTCGGTCGTCGTCGCGCACGCGCACGCGCGTCGTCCAACTCTGCCGCCGCACGACACGACGTTTCGAAGCTTTAAATGCGTGCGCGTGGATACGTCGCACCGACGACCGACGACCGACGACCGGGCGCGCGCGGATACTTTCGCGATATTTACGCCTGTATCGCGCGAAACGCCACGGGGGTAAACATCTCCGGCGTCGTCGTCGTCGTCGTCGTCGTCGTCGTCGTCGGTCGTCGGTCGTCGGACGCGCGATAACGTCTGTTCGTAACGCCCGCGCTATCTACTGTTTCGTTTGCGTCGCGCGACATCGAGCGACGCGCGTGTGCGCATGCAGTACGCGCGACCGCGGATGATGCGTGCGATGGTGTTTGTATCGTCACGTCCCTGGTCGTGATTCGTCCATGTGGTGCGTGCGACAGAGGGGGGGCGAAAAGCAAACGAACAGGCGGCGAAGACGAATCGGTGGATAACGTTTTTTGGATGACAAAAAGCGTTTTTCTGGTAGGGGCGGGTGTTCTAGAAAAGGTGTAAATATCGCGCGTGGATGACGACGACGACGGGTGGGGTGTGTGCGCGGAGAGGTGTGGTAAACGGGGTAGGTTGTGTGTGATGTTACATAAGTCGTCGATGATGACGACGACGATGGGTTGTAATCTAGCGTTTGGCTGGAGCGACGTCGTCGCGGGACGTCGCTCGAGCGCGTTGTGTTGTTGTTGTTGTTTATTTTTGTATCTAGTCTTCTTCTGTTTCGGTTCCGTACACGTCGGGTTGATCCAACGCTTCACCGAATTCGTCGTTGTCGTCTGCGTTGCCGCGAGCGGCGTCGAGATCGCTGTCAGACTCGGAATCGTGTACGATGAGTTTCATGACTTTGTCGTTGAGCTTTTCGACTTGCGCCGGGGCGAGCGCCGCAGATTCTTGGATATCGGCACCGCGTTGTTGCACCTTGTGCTCAGCGCGCTCGTAGCCGGCGAGGCGTTCACGAAGCGCCATCATTTCGACGCGCAACTTGTCCACATCGGTGGATTGTCGACCCAAGGCGTCGATGAGCGACATGTCGTTGCCGCCGTGGCGGACGAGCTCAGACGCGAGAGCCATGGTGTCAGACTCTGGGCGCATGCTCGACACGTTCGCATTCGTGGATGCTGGGATGATTTGCACCACTCGCGGCCAGCCAACGATGGTTTGACCACCGACGGTGACCCAAATGACGTACGCACCAGCCTTGCTGAGCGTGGCGCGGAACACGCCTCGGGAATTTTCATCCGTCGATTGCTTAAATACAATATCCTCGGTGCCTGCGGCGCTGACGCTAAGCGTTTGCCAAGACTTCCACGCCGTGGTGTTTCCAAAGCGATCGCGAGGTTGCATGCGCACCGTGATGCAGGTTCCAGCTTGGGCGCTGTACACGCCTTGAGCCTTGAACTCGCATCCTTCCAAAAGCGCCTTGCACGCCGCCGCCGCGGGCTGCGACGGCATGACGTGAATTTCCACGGGCGAGCCAAGAATCGGTTCGCGCTTGAATCCGCTCCACACGTAAAGCGTGTAGCGCCCGACCGCACGCGCTTCGAAACGAATCTCTGCTGATCCATCACCAGCCTCGACCGTTTCCACATCCGCCGGGCCGACGCCAGACGCTTCTACGCGGAAGGGTAATAAATCTGGACCCGCCGGAATCAAGTTTGAAAATCGGTCAGCGCGCAACACCTTCACCGTACCGCGCATGCCAGCTTCGAGTTTTTCAACTCCACTGGTGTCGATGCGACAGTACGCTGGGTCGGCTTCGCCCGGCACGCACATGCCAGACAACGTCGTGGACGAGTGTGGCGAGGACACAGTGATGGTGTACGGACCAGCCTTACTGATGGTGTAAGAAATCATGTACGTGCCATCACCTTGATCGAGGACAGAACCCTTGATGGAAGTATCTGATTTAAGTGTGGACTGTACGACGACAGAGATGCTCGAGCCGCCTGAGGTCATGCGGTTGCCGCGCGCGTCTCGTGCTTCCAAGACGAACGAAGCGCGGTCGCCCGCCACCGCTGAAGAGGCGCCGCCGCCAGTCGTTTTGCAACCGGGTAAGAATACATCCGCCGCTATTGTTTTGACGACGAATGGGCAAGCAACGATGATATCACCATTCAACGCGCCAATGAGGGAGTGAGAACCAACTTCCGGCCATATGATACTCGCGCGATAACGCGCGTGATCCTTCGTCAAACGTAGCGGCACAATCGTTGACACGCCAGACGGCGAGATGAGACGTAAACATAACGCTTCGTGACCGCTGACTTCGAGGCCACCTTGCTCATAATCGATCGATTGAATGAAGAATTCAGATTCCGCGCCTACGATAAATTCGTCGCGCTTATCGGCGGGAAGCAATATGAGTTGCTTGGACGTCAACCCACCTTGGTTCGCCATAAACGACGTCGAGGGCTTGGGATTCTCTACGCCATTCACGGCTAAGAAAATTCTCCATTCACCGCTACGCGGGACGACAAACACGAGGCGATATGTTCCATCACCAAAGTCCGACACATCGGCGTCGATTGAACCAGCGGGACCTATGAGACGCGCCGTCAACCGGTCGCCGCCTTCAAGGCAAACATTCTGATAGCGATCCGCGGCGGTGACGAGACACTTTGTCACTTCGCCTGCGACGACGCTGTTCAGAGAATCACCGCGAATTGAGCAAGATCTAGGATCGGTCTGTGCGGCAACAACTTGCAAGTTGCGCGGGAAGCCGTGTACGGGTTTACCGTCGACGGTGACGCGAAGCGAATACGTCCCGGCGCGCTGCAAGGAGCTCGTAAACAACCATTCACCCGCTTCCTTCGTTGACAAACTGAACACAGTGTTCGACACACCAACGGCATCAACGCGCAATCGTTGGTCGTTGAATACAGCTTCGTTGTTGAACCTGTCACGAGCAAAGACAGCGACAGCCATTTGTCGACCAGCGAGGCCGAGGAGCATGCCACCGCCGCGCTCGCGAATGCCGCTGAGCTGCACGCTCGAGCGAGACGCGTCAGCCAAAGCCGAGGAGAGGGAAATGGAAAGCGGTGCACCTTCGATGCAGTCGCGTTGCATACCTCCCCACCATTGTCGTTGCACGTCTGCGGTGAACACGCGCAACGAGTACTTGCCCGTCTCCGTCGCGCGGAACTTGGCGAGAGCGCCGACGCCCGAGGGATCGTCAATCACCTCCGCTTCGACCACGCCCGGGCCTTCACCGTCTGCCAATAATACAAAGTCAACACCGGCATCACCGCTCTTAGGCGGGGCAACATCGTTACCAAATCGATCACGGCAGAATACCTTGACAAACAGGACGTCACCAGCTTTCCATTCAACATTATCAGGAAGCGGTTCAACCGCGCACATCTTCGGATCTAGCGTCGACGACTTGCACGTAATTCGAACAGTGCGAGTTTGGCCAGCACCTGTAATGATGGCGTCATACTCGCCAGCTTTATTGGCGGAGTAATGGAACTCGTAAGCACCATTCATCATATCGACGACTTCAAGGGGAACGCCGTCGCCGTGGAAGAAGTCAATCTTGGACAATGTGTCATCTGCACCCTTCTTCCATGTGACGTAATGAAGCATGCACTGCAATGACGCACCACCCTTGTTAAGTCGTATACCACCAGGATTCGTACTTTCCAAGACAAACTTCGTCTTATGACCAGCGTCACATGTTTTCGAACCTGGACCGGTGATGACAGAGGAGTTAAGATGCACGATGGTTCGCGCCGCTGTCTTCGCCTTGAGATCCGTACTGGAAATCTTCGCTACGGCTTCATCCGCTAAAGTAGGCGGTAACGCAGCCAAGATATTCTCCGCTTGATCAACCTTGAGTTGGTCGAGATATGTACCAGCCTTGTCGGATGGCAAGCCGCCGCTTGAAATCAACGACGCAGTGACGAGAGGCGGCAACGAAGACACTAAACGCATCGCGTGCGTGTCTTGCATTCGAGCGACGATGCTCCCACCCTTGAACGAGTCCATCTTTTCAATGATATCGCATGCGATCACCATAGTAGCCACGTCGTTAGTGTCGTAAAGCGTAGTCATGATGGCGACCATGTTTTCCAACTCGACTTCATTCGCCGCGTCTGCGGCTGGCTGCGGCTTCATTTTGATAATCATTGCCGCGCGCTTGGCGGGCGGCATGGACTGCAAAATCAACGCCGCGGCTTTGGGATCAGGGATGGCGCTCACCAAGGTGCCCGCCATCGCCGGCGTCATGGCGCCAATGGCCGAAGCACTGACGTCAGGATCAAGCGCGGTGAGAATGTTCGCCGCGATGGGCGAATCGAGCTCAAACATCACCAACAAGACATCGGCGAGCGGACCGCGAACCTTTGATCCGGAGCGAGGAACATCGACGCTCGGCGGCCAAACACCAAGACGCGCAAGTGATTCTAATGCAACGGCACCCATTGCAGCCGGGGCTCCACGCTTTGCCGTGGCCACAATGGCTGCTGCGGCATTTTGTGGTCCCAAGAATTGACACAACTTGCCGGCATCCTTCGCGTTGAGCTTTGACATGACATCGCCGCGAGCATCGCTGTCGAGATCGTTCGTAATAGCCGCCGTTACTTGCGGGTTACGTTGCAACATACCACTGAGATGTGCTGTCGTTTTATCGATGTTAGTTGCGCTCAAAATCATAAAGGCACTCTTCGCACTCGCTCTGCCCTCCTTATTCTCGCACATGACAACCAAAATCGGTGCGGCGACACTCGGCGGCAACGTGAGCAAGTATTTCGAAGTTTGCTCTTCAGGAAGTTCTTGAATGGCTAACGCCGCCGACTTGGGCGCCATTGCACGCACGCTTTCGATCGCGAGCGTCGTATCCATCGAACGCAAGATGTCAGACGCTTCGTCGGCGGGAATCATACTAAGCATGGAACCAGCCGCACCCGCAGGAAGACCCTCGATGATAGTCACACGAGTGGATTTGTTGACACCAGAAATCACGCGCAACGCTTCTTCAGCTTCCATACTACCTATAGCCGCCGCCATGCATGCTTGATCCATCATCGGTATGATACCAGCGATGCGTTCAGAATCCATGTTTGCAAGTACGGCTCCCGCTGCGCCCGGACGCATGTCCGCGAGCGCTTGAGCAGAAACCTTTGGCGCCATGCCGGCGAGCGATCGAGCCGCGCGTTCAGACGCCGTCTTACTCGGCTTCAATCCAGAGCCTCCCCACTTAAATTTCGCCTCCTTGACCTTTACCACAGGGGCTGGAATTTCAATTTCACCCTTTTGAATACTTTCCTCAACGTGCTTGACGATGGAATCACCACCCGGCATGCGCAACACAGCGGCTCTGATCTTTGCGCCGCCGTCGACGGCGGTCATTTGAGTCAACGCCAAAACATTCTCCACCGCTCGAGGGTGCGTTCGAGTCGCGCGTTGCATGGCACCTGCGCACACTTCGCAACCCGTCGCATCTGTTTGCATGAATCGCACCATCTTGGCACACTTCTCCGGGGGAGCCGTGGTGAAGATGATGCTCAACGTATCTGGCGAAGGGTTCATACTCTTGCGCACGGCGTCGCTCACGGATGGGTCGTACGCCGCTGTAAGCATGGAGCACATGGAGATTGGGTCAAGTTCCAATAAGACTTGCTTCTGAAGTTCGAGCGGGATAAATTCCATCATCATCGCCGCTTTGGACGGTTTCATCTTAGAAATCACCGCTGCCGCAATGTCAGGGTCTACCATCTTGTTCACGCACAACGCCGCGGCGCGAGCATCCATGTTGTTCATCGCTTGCGCCGCCGCCTCGGGCGGAATGGATTCAATGATTGAAGCGCGCGCCGCGGGTGGCGCTGACCCGAGCATAGCGATGACAGAATCTAAAGGCATGCTCGTGACCGCCAAGCTCAATTCAGCAGGAGTCATCATAGCCGCAGCGCACGCAGCCTTCTGCGGATTCAACCGCTGCAAACACGCCGCGGCGACTTCAGAGCGCATATCCGACAACGCGTCGCCGGCGTCTTCTAGCTCGAGTTTACGAATCGTCGCGACAGTGGACTCAACTTGCTGCACGCTAGGTGGCGAAAGAGTTGTGCCGAACGTAAAGACTTCTTCGTCATCACTATCAGCGTCTTCGTCGTCGACGTCAATCGCGGCTACGGCGTCTACGGGCTTCGACGTCGTCTTTTCATTCGAGTAGACGAAACCGAAAGAGTTGTCAGCCGGCACCATGGTCATCGCCGTACCAGGTGCGGGCGCGTCCTCTTCGATCTCTCCGAGATCTTCAGCATCGGGGTCGCGAACTCGCACCATGAAAGGACACCCAGGAACGACGTCGCCGCTGAGATTAACCGTTATGAAATGATCGCCGGGCTCGACCCAAAGAAGAGGGCACGAGAATTGTCGCATCTCCGTCTCAAACTTCAAAGGCAAATTGAAGCTCAATCCGCTTGGCGTGCGAACGGTAACCACGACGGCTTCTCGACCACTCATGACACGACTAGGATTAGCCGGTTGCACGAGGAGATCGGTTTTATCAGATAAATTTGGACGCTCGCCTCCGATACCGCTGATGACGCAATCGTTGGCTTGAAGCGCGCCGAGCGACGGCATCAAGTTGTAACGACTGGCTTTCTCTCGCAAACCATTGGCAGAAATCCACAATTCATGCTCAATCGGCATGTCAAGCTCGAAATTCAAGGCGTACGTACCATCAGCATTGTCGATCACAGCCGCATCAATGATACCATCATCCTTGTTGGTCAACATCGCTTCAATCAAGTCACCACCCATCGAGCGCGGGTTGCCAAATTCATCCGTGGCTTGCATCATCAACGAGATGGGTTGCGCGGTGGAGCAGCTACCGAGCGCATCGCCACTGACCGTGCACTTATCAGGATTGCACGGTCCCGCCACGACTTGCAAAATTCTTGGCCAACCCGCGCACGCGCAGTCGCCGACGAGGGCGGCGATTGAGAACGCGCCCGCAAACGTAATCGTCGCGGAGAAAGAGCCGACTGATTCTTGAGGAAGGAAGGGAATTTCGATTGGACCGCGAGCGTGAACAGCGATGCGTTCGCCTCCCAACCACGCCGTACGGTTGCCATGCATATCTCTAGGCAAGACATGCATCGCAATCTGATCACCAGCCATGATGGTTGATGGCAGAGTTATATCCGCGTCGGCGTCGGCGAGTGTTTCTTCTTCGCCTCCAGTTATGAGCGCCATACGAGCAACGCACGCCGACGGGAACGTCTCTTGGCTCGTCAGAATGGCACTAAACGATGTAATTTCCATAGATGGCGTACCTGTCGGCATCATAGTTTCTTCATCAATGGCCAAGCCAATGATTGAGATGTCATACGAACCAGACGCTTGCGCGTTGAGGCGAAGCTCGCACGAGCCGTCACCAAGTTCAAGTGCCTCGACGTCAACAGAACCCGGCCCGACAACCTCGGCAGCAAATCGATTGAGACCAGTTGTCGTATTTTTCGTCGTCGGATTACCGAACACGTCACGGCGCTGAATGCGAATGAGGCCTGGTTCACCCGCTTGCCAAAGGAGAAGCATTTTGCCAGCGTCAACGCGGCACTCATTCAACTCGCATTCGGCAGCTTCACATGTCACATTAAGCAGCCGCTTTGTCGTCTGATTATCGATGTCAGCTGCAAGTATGACTTCGATACTACCAGAGGTCGTGATCATGTAAGAGCATGTGTATGAACCATCTCCATGGTCGACAACCGTGCCGCTCACTGGTTCACCACCAGACACGCGAGCCGCAATCGACAACTTAGCGCCACCCTTGTTGATTGGGTTGCCGCCATAATCGCGAGCCATCAACTTGAACGATGCATCAACACCAGCAACACACGATGTCGCACCTTCTCCAACCAGAGTAGATGCGACGAGCGCCACTTTCTTACCTTCAGCGCGCGCACGAATCGGCGTTCCTGGAACGACGACGCCGTCCAACATGATGTTCAACGAGTGGTATCCGGGGTGTAACCATCGCACCTTTGAAGCATAGCATTTGTTATCTTTGCTCAGCGTCACCGGAATTGCTTCTTGTGAACCAGAGGGATGGGTTAAGCGTATACTCACGGCTTCGAGACCAGTCATGACGCGACCATTTGTTTCCCAACCGGCGCCGTGAAGCATCAAATCACTCACGCGGCCGCATTCAACGCTCCCGTTGGTCGGAAGAGGGGGATCGAAAGTAATCACCGCCTCCTCCGCAGTAAGCGTACCGAATGCGACAGGGAAAGCAATACCACCGTCAACGTGTGGCTGACCATTGATGCGAGTGCTGAGAATCCATTTCCCCGCGACGGTCACCTGGAACTCGAGGGCGTAAGTGCCATCCTGGTGATCAGTCACGGAAACTTGACGCGCGAAGGCGCCGCCGGGGCCTTGCAACGCCACTTGAACGGTGTCTCCACCACTCAAGCGAAGGTTTGCAAACTTATCAACCGTACGCAAAGTCAAACGAACAATATTGCCAGTCTTGACATCTTTCAAGCCATCCATGCTTAGGATTGAACGAGGCGCAAACGTAAAGCCGGCGATGATTTGAATCGTTCTCCAGCACACAGGTAAAGCGTCGCACAGAATACGAAGCTCAAATGTACCTGCGCGGGTCATCTTTGCGACGTAGTCGGTTTGTAATCCAGTAGTACCGTGTGCGTTGAACGTCAAGTACTCAGGACCCATGGCTTCGACGGCAATGGTTTGGCCTTCTTCCCAGTGCGTTTCATTCTTAAACCTGTCTCGGGCAATGACGCGCACAAAAACTTCTTCACCCGCCGGGGCGACCCAAGAATCCTCCGTGCGAGTACCACCGATGACCTCGAGATCGCAGCAGTTTGGCATGGCCACCGATGCGGTGAGATTCATCTCAAACAAACCATTCGGCAGCGGTACCATCTGAACACCGTTTTCAGTCATCACCGCAGGGAGAGTCACCTCGCGCATTTGCTCAATGTCTTCCGCGCTGACGAAAGCCGCGGGTGTGTTTGCGTCGATCGCTTTCGCACCGCTAAGATCAGACTTTTGTTTGGAAATGACACTCCCAGCCAACGAATCTTTTCTTACGTGCGCCGCCGGTGCGTCGCTTCCCTTGACAGAGCCAGGAGCGCTCGGCGGAGCGTCGAGCATTTGCGTTTCGCCGTCCATGAGAGCCCGCGCTTCATCCGTAGCGTAAGGAATGATTGGCGTGTCCGCAACATAGATGCCTAACTGGTACGCACCGGCAACAGTACCGTAAAATTTGATTTCAGCCGTGCCGTTGCCCAACTCAATCGACTGCGAGGTGATTTTGCCCGGACCGACAGCTTTGCCGCAAAACGGCGCCAAACCTTCTCGACGGGCGATTCGGTTCCCGTATCGATCCATACGCGTAACAGTCAGCGTTAACTGCTCGCCGGCGACCCAGAGACTATCCATGGCGCCTTCTACGCGGCACTTGGCGTAGTCCACACGACCAGGCTTACACACAGCGCGGTACGTTGCGGCTTCCGTGCCGAGGAACAGAGACAACTCGAACGGACCAGCGCGTTCGACAATGTAGCTCGCCTCGTACGTACCATCGCCGCAATCTTGCACCTTCCCACGGAGAGTTTCACCACCAGATCGAATGGCGATACCCATTTGGGCACCACCATTAAACAGTCGGTTCCCGCGTTCGTCCCGCGCTTCGATGAGAATAGTCGCGCGTTCGCCAGCGACGGCGCCTTGCAGACCAGGTCCGGACAATCGGCACATCGGTAAGCTCACGTCTTGCGCTTCGACTTCGACGATAAAAGGTGAACCCACGACGGGTTGACCGCCAACGGCGGCGACGATCTCGTGTCGACCCACTTCCCACCATCGAATTGACGCCTTGTACCGGCTTCCGCGTTCGGCAAAGACGGGTGGCAACGTGTGCGTGCCGCCGCTCGGGGTAATCATGTGCATAGTCACCGCCTCTTGACCGCTCATACCACGGCCATTAGCGTCGTATTCAAGCGCTTGCAAGTAAATATCGCGCTGGGCGCCGCAAACTTCCTTACGCTTCATACCCGGACCACCCTTTAAAACGCACGCGGCGGCGTTCAACGGCCCGTACGTGACGACAACCTCCGTCGTGCTCTCTTTGGCGACGCGTCCGTTGACAATGGCTTGAATCGTCCATCGGCCCGCTTGGGGAACGATAAACGCGAACGAGTACGTGCCGTCTTCGTTATCTTTGACGTCGAGTGCGTTTACTTTGATACCGTTCGGACCTTGCATGGAGAGGTTCACGCGGTCGCCGCCGACGTGGCAATTGTTGCCGTACTTGTCCTCCGTTTGCACGAGAAGCTTGGTGATTTTACTCGCGACGATACCGTTGAGAGCATCACCGCGGAGCACCGCGCGACTGGTTTCACACGACCCAGGAAAGACGTGTAAAACAAGAGGCGATGTGGCGATGGGGATACCATCGACAGTCACGGACACCGTGTACGAACCGGCGCGTGGGAAAATTGCGCGCAACGCCATGCGCCCGCTTCGAATATCAGCAACCTCAAAGTTACGCTCCGCGGGCATGTGTGCTGGACCGTAGGCGGAGACGACGACGTTTTCGCCAGAAAATTGCGTGCTGTTCCCGTAGCGATCTCGCGCTTCGACGATGGCGGTGATTTCTTCACCCGCCATCGCCGCGCACGCGCCAAACGCCGCGGCTTTCGCGCCGGGACCCTTGGTAGAGCTCGTGATCGATTGCAATGTCGCCGTGCAGCCAGCTTGCGAGAGATTACCCGTGCCCATGCGAGCTTCGAATGGGCACCCCTTTAAGTCCTCTTTCGTGTCTGAGCACGATACCGCGACCTTGTAAATACCAGTCACCGTGGTGTTCAACACGAATTCAATGCGTCCGTCATCCAACATGTTGCGGTCGACGACGACGCCTCCTGGACCGGATGCTCGAGCTTCAAATTCGAGAAGACTTTTACTTGAGTGCGCAAAGTTTCCGAAACGATCGCGTAAGGTTAATACAACCTTTCCTGGATCACCAGCGGACCACTTCTCGAGTCCCTTCTTGTCGATGGTGCACTTGCCGATGACAACATCTGACGCTTCGACGTTGACTTCGAAGATTCTCGATTGTCCAGCGCATTCTACAACGACGGCAACCTTACCCGCGAGCGTGCTCGTGAACTGCACGTTGTATTCACCATTACCGCGATCATGCACCATGCCTTGTTCAATGCCTGGTCCAGGCGCGCCAAAGGCCTTCGTGGATACTTGCAACCGGGCGCCGCCAAACTTGATACGATTGCCCCCTCGCTCGCGCGACTCCAAAATGAAGACTGAGCTTTCGCCAGCGATAGCATCTCGCAGGTTGGTAATAGTGCAAGCATCGAGGTATAGAGTCGACTTGTTCGCCATGCGCTCCTTCAAATCTCGTCTTCTGGTGTGCGTCATAATCTCATTCGAGCGTTCTTCGGGCGTGCACATCATCACGCCAACAGCGATATCAGACGGGATGGACTCCAAAAGAGCCGCCGCTTGAGAATCATCCATAGCAGAGACGTACGGTACTAACGCCGCAATAAGCGGTGTGTCGCTCATGGGTTTACCCGACTCGGTTTGAATAGCTGCGCTTTGTTCAAGCACTTGCTTCACTTCAGCGGGACTCATGCCCTCAATAATGCGCGACACATCCATAGGCTCGAGCGTGTGCAACACCTTGGCTGCAGCGTTCGGTGACAGGTGAGTCGCGAGCGCACCGCCAATCGCGGTCGGGGGTTCAACGTTACGCAAAATTTGCGGCGATAAGATCTCTAAGAATGAGCCCATCCACGGTTCGTTTACGCGATCGCTTGATCCCGGATTGACCATGGTGCTCACCGCCGACGCGGCTTCCGTGTGACTCAAGAGAGAGGTCGCCTTTGCGGCCTGTGTCGGCGACACTCGACCGACTTCTGCTAAAATTCGTGACTGCTCGACCGCACCTAAACCCACGAGTGTTTCTCGGAGCTCGGTGGCGGACATGTCAATCAAAATTTCGGCTGCGGTACCAGCCGGGCTAAACGCGATGAGCTCTATTAGCGACTTTTTGCGTTGTGCCAAGGAAATGGCTCTAAACATGATGAGGGCGCTTGAGGGTCCAGCGATGGCGGCACCATCGGAACCGATGATGGTACCATCGGTCGTGATCGTGCCATCGTCGTTGAGCTTGAGCAATTGACCATCAGTATCGATCATAGTGCCGTCAGGCTCGAGTTTAATTGTTGCGCCGTCGGCGTGCGTAACAGCATCTCCCACTTCGTTCACTAAGGACACGCTGTCGTCGCTCCATTTAATGTTTCCTTCAGCATCCATCGTGCCTACAACTCTAGATTTTGAACCGGAAACGAGTGAAATTCGCTTATCCTCAACGAGTGCGAATAAGCAACCGGCGATATGTTCTGCTTCTGCATTCTCAAACGTGCTCGTAAGCTGTGCTGGAGCCAAGCGACCGAGAGCCGGAGCAACGCGTCTGGCTGTTTCTTGTGCGCTTTGCTTGACCCGCATTCGCTCTTGCAATGATAGCGACTTATCAACTTTGTAGCATGCATGCAAACCTTTTGTCATTTGAAGCATCGAATCACCGCCGAGAAGGCTAATAACGTCGGCTTGTCGCTCCGTCGGTAATTTTGACACAACGGCGGCGACGCGGTCGCTTGAAAGACCAGAGAGCATCTTTGTCGTCTCTTCCTCATCAAAACCGCCGGCAAGCTCAGCAACAGTTCGGGCTGGCATTTGATCCAATATACTCTTCAAACCGTCATTCGAAGTGTCTGAGTTCATGAGCGCGCGCACTGCTTTGACCATGTCTTCCGGTTTCATGCCGTTGAGGACATTTGCAAACATGACAGATTTCTCCGAGAGATCATCCGATTTCATCGTTTTCAAAAGCTGTGTCACGTCGCTTGGTTGCATGGTCGCAAGGACTTCTCCAGCGCGATCGTCGGGCATAGCGCCCAATGTTGCCGCCGCCACATCAGTAGGCATGGTGCCTAAAATTTCTGCGACGTTGCCAGGAATGACATTTGCCATCATGCGTACGGCGCTTTCTGGAGTCCCTGACGCTAAAATCTCGGCAGCTTTGTCCGGAGCGAGCGACTGCAGCGCTTGAGATGCACCTTCTGCACTCAACTTGGGAAGCAGACTGGCGATTTCCGAGGCATCCATGTTTTCTAATTCGCTCACCTGCGGCAGCGAGCTAAGCGCTTCCACTGTGAACGGCGAACCAACGATGGCTTCTTGGTCAAGCGAAACGGAAATAGTGTGCTGACCAGGCTGCGTCCAAGTGTATCCACCAGTGTAGCGACCATTACCGAACACTAGATCGACGGAGCTAATGCCGCCCGATGGTGTAAGAATCCGTACAGCGACGGCTTCTTTACCACTCATCAAGCGTGAGTTCTGCTCAAAGTCAGCGGGCTGAATGACAATGTCGCTTTGCTTGAAGCAGACAACACCCTCAACACCATCTGATCCCATACCACTAAATGTACACTCGGATGCTTTCACACCAGCGAAATATGATCGAACCTCGTTGACCTGGGTACGGCCGCCGCGCCCGTTCACTACAAGTTGAATTTCCCAAGTACCCGGACGTTCAAGTTTGAACTTTGCGCCATATGTGCCGTCAGCATGGTCATCAACCTTTGCCGCGACGACATATTTACCATCGGGAGAGCATAAATTTACATCAACAACATCACCGCCAGTAGAACGCAAGTTTCCAAACTTATCAGCGGCGTGTATGGTCAACGTCGAAATACGGTTGCACTTGACGCCTTGAAGCGCTTCACCAAATAACATGCACTTGCGAGGTTCTGTCGCGGCGCTGACGACTGTCAAGATTCTTGGATACCCGTCAAGGACTTGATTTCCGATCATGGCAGTGAGCAGATACGACCCAGCGACGCGGAACGACGTAAAAAGCGTAACTTCTTGCTTAGTGCCCGTTCGCTCTTCAAACGGCGTCACCGTCCCCGAAGAGGTTGCTGTAGCCGAGACGAGGGCACCCTTTGAGAAGACGGTTACGTTGCCGTACATGTCACGCGGCGCAACAGATAAGGATACTTCTTCGCCGGCAACAGCAACGAGGACATCGCTGTCTGCACTGGCAAGTTGAGCACCGAAGACCGTCGTCACACTCGTTTGCTGTGATGCTGGCCCTGGATAAGCTATCACTTCAAATGGCGATCCGGGAATACGCTCTTGATCTCCCGCTGTGACTTGAACGTAGTACCTACCTGCAACAGTAGTACTCACATCGACATCACTCACACCATCAGCTCTGTCAATCATACTACATTTCACCGGGCCCGGTCCATCGGCGGTGACTTTGAACTTGAGCTGCCCTTGTCGCGTTGGAACTCTGTTACCGTAAGCATCGTGGCGAATGATACTATAACGACCCGAACTACCAACTTCAAGGTCTAAACCTGCATCACCAACGAGTTCACATCCGGCAACAACGCCCCGACCGGCTTCGCACATTCCTTTGACGACGAGTTCCTCAGACAAGATTCCAATGGCCAGCTCGTAATAACCAGCTACTCGAACAGTGTATGAAGCCTCGTACGTGCCGTTGCCGTAATCAACGATTTCTCCAAGGTAATGTTCGTCACTTTTTGAACGAACCGATAACGATATGGGCGCACCTCCGGTAAGGAGACGGTTCCCTCGACTATCGTGCGCTTCAATGACGAACGTAGATCGAATGCCCGCGACGCACCGGTGTACACCTGGACCTTGCAACTGACAGGCAGCGAGGCAGAGCTGCTCTGGGATGACATCAACGCGAAGTGGCGAACCACGCAAAGATGTACCATCAAGTCTTACATCAACCTGGTGTTCTCCGACTTCCGGCCAGTTGATGCGAGCGACTGCAGCTGTGGTACCTGGCTTCACGTCGAGAGGAACGCCAATAGAGAGGCCAGCGGGCGAAACAAGGCGCACGTTAAAAGCCTCGGCACCCGTGAGAATTCTACCATCTTCAGGATGATCGACAATGATTTGCACATCCGTGTACGCCCCGCATCGGAATGGCGGTTTTGGAAGCTGAACGCGAACATCCGAGGCGTTCAACGGACCAAAAGACACGACGAGTTTGTGCTTCTCCGCGCTCAATCTTCCATTGAATCTCGTACGCAAAGTCCAAATACCTTGCTGCATGCACGTGAACTCAAGTAAGTATGATCCATCGCCGTGATCTTTCGTTGATACCAAACCGCGCTGGGCGTTTGGACCAATCAAAACACCCTCGACGTTGTCGCCGCCTGTGGTTCTCGCGTTGCCGAAGTTATCTTGACCCCGAACAAAGATTTTGCACTTTTTCCCGACAATCAAACGCATCATCTTCACACCCGGAATGATGCCTTCTTCGGCATCGACGCCTGAGAGCAGTTCCTCCGCCGTCGCCGGCGGAAGCTCTGTCTCTTCAGGATTTTCCATGTGAAAGGCCAACTTTGCGTTGATAAAAGCCATCTCTTCGTCCACATTCTCCTCTTTAGCGTCAACAGACTCTTCTTGGGCCAAGTTTTCGTCAAAATATTCTTCATCTTCGTGCTCACCAACGTCGACGGTGGCCAGAGCCTTGGGAACACTCGCTGATGCTGCCGCGATCTCTTCCACCTCGGCGAGATCGGCGATGGAAATATCCGACGAGACGTCGCTAAATGCAACATTCTCTGCCAACGGCGTCGCCTTCGCCTTGAACTGTAAATGTGTCAACATCGTTACGTTACCTTGCTTCACAGGAACCGTCTGAGAAAACTCACGACCCGGATTCAAAGCATACTCTAACAAGTCGATCGTCGCCTCTGCGTATGCCTTAGCCTTCCCATCTTCTCCAATGGTCTGCAAAATAAACATCGACGGCTTACTTTCGTACATGCCAGTCTTTGGATTCACAAACATCGTCGCCGTGAGCGTCATATGCGTATCCCATACCGCCTCACCGCGCGTCACCGGCACCGCTGCGGTTTCGCACGCCTTGCTCCCGCGCTTCCACGTCAATTTCAACTTTGGCGTCCCAGGAAGCACATTATACGCGCTATGAACGGTAATCTCAAACTGATACTTATCAGCATTCCATCCCCGCACGCTTCTTAACTTATGTTTTATAGACTCCATCGTCGCCGCGCCCACGCGTCGCCCCGCGCACCGATCCGTTCGATCGACACCTCACGATGCAAATCCAAACCGATGATGATTCGGGTCGTGTTCACCGCGTCCTGCGACACCGAACGCGCACCGAATTCGGCGTCGTCGCGCGTCTCCCACGCAGACGACGACGAAAGCTGGGTAACCCGTGCGTTGGCGCGCGCGATGCGGCCGTCGTGCGTCGGCGCACGTGTGCGGTACGCGCCGGCGCGCTAACACCCAAAACCACTGGGGGCGTCCCACACGTTTTGCCCTTGGCGACTGTTACATACTAATTCAACAGACATACTACGACATGCGCGGCACGTACGTCACATACATGTACACATCAAGATAGATTTACAAATATAAAGTACTAATGGACATATAATACAATGGTCGCGATGATAGAAAAATACACACCGCATGGYRCCGAATGTCCGAACATTGCCCAGTCACCTGTCACGTGGCGGACGCGAGGGGCGGCGCGCGGGCGCTTCCTCGACGATTCGCCACCGCCTTTTCGATGTCGGGGTTGTTTTGCATGGATTCCATGATTGCTGCCACGCGTCGACGACGCTTGTACGCGCGACGAATGGCGAGGATGGCGGCGAGGAGGACGACAAAGACGACGAAGACGCGCGCCCGCGCGCCGCCGCCGCCGCCTGGGCGCGCGCGTGGCGCGAGCGATACGTCAATCGTCGCACCGTTCGTCTCGTCGATGGCCTCGACGACGTGTGTGGTGGGATACAAATACACATCGTTTGGTGGTGTGATGTGCACGGTGACTTGTCGTGATGTCGGCGCCGATGGCTTGGCGAAGAAGCCCGCCGAATCGGTTAACACGGGTAAGCCTTTGTCGCCGACGTTGACCGATACACCCGCGACACCTACACCGTTTTCATCGCGCACAAAGCCACGCACGGATCCAAATAAGGCTTTTGCAACCATTTCCAAGCTCGCCTTGACATGGTCATCGACAATTTTGTCGATTTTATCATCTTGTGGCCACTTGGCGTCGTCCACTTCGATCGTCAAATCCATCGTGCCCGTGTTTACGTAGTGCCAGTCTTGCATACCACCCCACAATGGATACCACGCCGCACCGTTCGTGATACCACCCTTGAATTCTTGTGATTTTGACATCACAGGGTGCGACGTGGCGTACGTCGACGCTAAGTACTTGAACGTTTCGTCGTCTGGAGCCGAGCTGTATGTATTCCCGCCGCGTTCGTTCCCATCCCATGGATAATTCGCCACCAACGCCCCTTCGTGATAGTTTAACACCGCAGTCATCCTCACTCGTTCGCTAAATCTCATTATCATCGCCGTCTCGGGTTCAGTCACCGCATTATCTCCAAGCTTACCCCCGAGCGCTTTCACGCTTCCGCTCGCGCCTCGCGGCGGCGTGAACTGCGTGTACGGAAAATTTCTATTCAAATCCACCCCACGTGAATTCCCTCGAGCGTGCATCGTAAACCCGTCTGGATTCACCGTAGGTATAATGTACAGCGTTGCCTCGTCGATGAGTCGCTTCGCTAGCGCATCGCCGCCCGTTTTCGCGCCTTCGCACACGCGTCTCGCGACTTCCACGGTAATCACTCGCCCGCTCGGCTCATCCCCGTGCATGTTCGCCACGAACCCGAATCGCAAGCGCCCGGCGCCGGAAAACGACGCATACGGCTCGTTTCTACCGTCCACGGCGTTGCCGTCGTCGTCGCCGCGCGCCGTCGTCGATGATGACGTCGAACCAACCTCGAGCGCGCGCACATCGACGCCTTTGGCGCTCGCACCTATGGAGGCCACGCGCGACACCCCAGCGCACGCCCCGCGTGCGAGCGCGTCGAGCGAGGCGTAGAGTTCGTCGTTCGATGCGTACGGCATGGCCGCGCCGCGCGCGCCGCGCTCTTTCGCGCCGCGGCGTTGGACGCCGCGCGCGACGATTGATTCGTGACGCGATAAATAATCTCGAGGCACGGAATCGTATATTCCGTTAAACTTAAATCTATCAACGTGATAAAATAAACATTATGACATTTATATAGTACTAAAATTCTCACAGTACGTATCTTGCGCATTTTATCCTCAGGGGAACCACCGAGCACGCGAACCGCCGTGGTCGCGCGCGCATCCGCACTTTCGCCCACGCGCGATCGCGCGCACGCCTCGCACGCGATGGCAGAAGATAAAGAAAACATCTTCGCCGCGACTGCGTTGACGCGAAGCGGTACGAACGCATCGACCAAGGCGCAGGGGTCCGATCATCATCATCATCACACCGAGCAACGGCTCGAGACGCGCACGCCATCGTCGTCGTCCGCGTATGATCCACGCGTGAAGCAATTGACCGATCGCGTGCGCGCCATGGCATCGATGACACCGTCTACGGCGACGAAGAGCGCGGGTGGGACGACGTCGACGTCGATGAGAGGGGGTGGAGCCGCGGCGATGGCGTCGAGCCGCGCGGCGTCGAGCGCGCCTCGAAGAGGTTCAGTGGAGGGGTTATTGGAAGAGTATTGCGGCGTGAGTGGCGACAGTACGCCTGTGAGAATAAGGAGCGAGCGGAATGCGCACGCGGATGCGATACGGGCGAATACCGAGAGCCCAGAGGCGTGGTTATTGTTTCTGGAGAATGAGGAGGCGATTTACGCCGACGACGCGGCGACGGCGGATGTCGGGAAACCGAGCGCAACGTACGGGAGTCGTAACGGTGTGAGTTTACATCGGTTGTATGAATTGGCCACGAAGACGATTCCGCGACGAGGGAACGTGAATGATGAGAATTATGTGAGAATTTTTCTCGGGCTCGCGCGACAGCAAATGGTGAGCAATATGGATGACGCGCGGGACACGTTTAAGTTTTTAAAGTCATGCGGTATCGGGCATAAACACGCGATTTATTGGTGCGAGTGGGCAGCGTTTGGGTACACGTTCAAAGGTGAGGCTAAGGCGGTGAAAATTCTAAAACGCGGATTGGACGCGGGCGCCGAACCCGCGGGCGCGATTGAGTGCATGTTGGCAGATATTGAAGCGCGCAAGTACGACCCCGTGCAACAAACGCAACACACGCCATTTAGATCGCTGGCGCCGCAATATACTTCAGCAATCAAGCCTTCGCGTCATGGCACAGTTGAGAATGAATCGCGATATGTGAGGCCGGCGGCGCCAGTGCCTGCGGCGGCGGTGGCGATGACGCCGAAAAATTTATCGCAACGTGCGGCGGCGCTCGCGAGCATGCAAGCCACGCCGACGGCGAAGTTGGATGCTCCAGTATATGCAGCGGCGAGCAAAGTCGCAGCACTCGCAGCGCATCAGCACACTGGTACGACGTACATGACATCTCACGCGTCCATGCCTCCTGGGAGCGCGAGTAGCTACCAAAGCGCGCGTACTGGTGGATTGCGCGTCGGCGACAAGACTGAAAGCTCAATGCCTCCGCCCCCGCCACCATCTTTGCCAAGTGCGAATGATTACTCGGTGAATGCACCACCTTCGTCAACTCGCGAGCACACGACGTCGTTGCGCAATCGCCTTGCTGGAGCTATGGAGAAGTATGGTGCGATGAGTGCGCCTAGAACGTCTCGTTCTGAGCGCACGCCGGCGACAACCGCGCACACGCCCATGGATCCACCTCGCGCGCCTGCTTTGGCAGCGACGGCACCAAGGGCGGTACGAGCAGTTGAAAACACACCGACGGCAATGGGAAGTGAGCGCAAGACGGGGCACGCCGCGCCGAGCGCAAACAAGTACGCAGACAGGCCACGTGAAGATGAAAACACCGTCATTGTCAACGGCGTCAAGTACACGAAATTGGAATGCATTGGTCAAGGCGGCACGTGCAAAGTGTTCAAGGTTGTATCACCGAAGCGCAAAATCTTAGCGCTCAAGCGTATTCGTTTGGATGGTCGGGAAAATGAAACCATTGCTGGTTTTATTGATGAAATCAAGCTTCTCAAAACGCTTCGCGGAAGAGACAACATAATTCAGCTCATTGATGCCGAAGTCTGCATGAACGAGCGTCTGATATTTATGGTTCTCGAATTCGGTGAGATCGACTTGGCGCATATGCTGGCGAAGCGTGAAAAGCAGCGTCAAGGCGCTGTCGGCGCAGTAGATGACAACTTCTTGCGCTTATACTTTGAGCAAATGGTTGAAGCCGTGAACACAATTCATGAAGAGCGCATCGTGCACAGCGATTTAAAACCTGCAAACTTCTTATTTGTTGAAGGCGCGCTCAAGTTGATTGATTTCGGTATTGCTCGCGCTATCCAAACCGAGCAAGCGCCGGATCACACCAACATTGTGCGCGACCATCAAGTCGGTACGGTCAACTACATGTCACCCGAAGCAATCTTGAACGGTCAGGCGTCTGCGCTCGGCGGACCCATGAAAGTTGGTCGGTCCAGTGATATTTGGAGTCTCGGCTGCATCTTATACCAGATGGTTTACGGTCACACGCCGTTCAGTAAAATCACCGGTATGATTCAAAAGCTCCACGCCATCACGGATCCTCGTCACGTCATCGCATTTCCGCCTCTTCCGGTGGACAACCCTGCGTTGATTGATTTGATGCAAGCATGTCTCGAGCGCAACCCGAAGAAACGTATTTCTGTGAAGGAGATCCTCACGCATAAATTTCTGAGGCCATTTGCCGAACAGTCGTCGTCGTCATCATCCCCGACAGATTCTGGGCTCTCCATGACTCAGCTCCAAGAGTTATTGGCTCAATTACAAAAACACGGCTCAAGCGTTGATGTGAATGCCGTCACAGCCGAGGTTTTCCGCCAAATTTCCGCTGGAGAATCCGTATCATTGTCCCCGTTGTTGAGAAAGCACCGCCGCTCGGATGAAGACGTCGCCGGCGTCACGTCCACGCGTTGAAGCAGTGCACACCACCCCATCATTTAGCCTCAACCCACCCCCATGGTATCACACACTTTCATGCGCCGTGAATTTCATCACAGCGTATCGAGTCGATACTCCGCCAGTAGCAGTGTTTAATCCAACGCATCTCATGGATGAGCGAAAACGAATGACAAAAGTTAGTTACAGCGCGCCTCACTCGTAGCCTCGCACATCGATGAACGTCATCATCCTGCCCGGATCGGGATGCACGCCCACGCGTCAATGTAACTTTTACTCCTGGCTCGAGCGCGCGTTGCTCGACCGCGGCATCGTCAGCGACGTCCGAATGGCAAACATGCCTTCACCATACGTGTGCGAACGCGTGCTCTGGGTACCATTTACCGAAGATACGTTGAAATGCGATGCGAATTCAATCATCGTCGGGCACTCATCGGGCGCGGTGTGTGCCCTTCGCGTGGCCGAGCGCAACAAGCTTCGTGGAATCGTGCTCGTGGCGGGATACGACGATGACTTGGGGGATGCGAATGAACGCGCGAGCGGGTACTTTGGCCCGGACGCGTTCGACTACGACGGCATACACGCAAACTGCGGCGGTCGAGTAGAGTGCGTGATTGGTGAGCGCGATTCGTTGGTCCCAGCATCGGTACAGCACGCGCTGGCGGCGAAGCTCAAGGCGAGTGTTTCGAGCTGTCCCCGTAGAGACCACTTTTTCACGGCGCCGTGCGAAGAAATCGTCGACGTCGTCAAAAAGTTTGCAGACGCGGTCGACGGTGGGTGAGGACGGTGTGTGTGCTATTATTATTACATGTAATTCTACCACTTGTATCAGTGAATGCTATCGTTCTAATGCACTGGCGGGCGGTCTACTTGTGTTCCAAGCTATGCAACGTCGTCGAGCCAGAGGCGTCGCCGACGAGGACGCGCGCGTCGTCAACCACCGCGACGGCTCTCGCGCTCGTCGTGATACCCGCAAACGCGTCATCGATGACGCTAAGCGTCGAGCTATTCGCATCAAATGCGATTATTTTTACCCCAAAATCGCCCGCGACGACGAGCGCGTGAGATTGAAGCCGAGCAACGGCGTGAATTTTGCCGCCTGAAATATCCAGTCGCGCGAGCGCGGGTAAACGCGCATGCGTCGCGTCATGCACTTCCAGCCATCCATCATGACTACCACTCGCAATAAATCTATCGCCAATAACCGCCAACGCCGCGACTCGTCCGCGTCCATTCGCCCGCGCTTCGCCAAGCGTTCCCAAGTCTTTCGGCGCCTCTGGACGCGAAACGTCAAACGCGCGGACCGTTCCATCCGCTACGCCCGCGAACACTACACGGTCATCGAATAGGCACAACTTTAGAATATCACCCGTGAATAATTTCAAGTGTTCGCGCTCGGGCGTCGCGCGTAATGCTTTACTCACGTCGTCCCAAATCCACGAAGGCGCGAAGTTACACGCGCACGAATACGCCCGCCGCAGCGCCCGCGAATACACCACCGATCGCACGTACCCGGTGTGCGGCCCGAGCACGTCCTCGGCGCGCGTACGCCACTTCAATACACCATCACCATCGACATCAGCGCACACCAAGTGATTACCACTCGATCCGAACGCGATGACGTCGCCGTCGTCGCCCAACGCCGCGCCGCACCAGAATGGACCCCGCGCGCGCACATCGCCGTCGCCCGCGCCGTCGCCCCCACGCGCGGCGTCATCGCTCCAGAACACATCCATAACGCCATCGACGTCGCCCAACGCGCCGACGCGCGCGCGCCCGCTCGCCGTCGTCGCCACGAAGACGCCCGGTTGCACTTTTTCAATGCAAAGCACCGCGCCGCTGTATTTCATCGTCGTCGCGCGCGTCGTCGCGTGCGTCGTCTCGCTCGCGCGCTGACGACGTCGATTGCATCTTCGCGCGTCGCGCACCGTCGCCGTCGGCGCCGTGCGCGCCCCGTGCGCGCGCGCAGCGCGCGTAGCCATCGCTGCGTGACATTGTGACGTCAGCACGCGCGTGCGCTTTATCCGCGTCATTCGCCGCCGCACGCGCCATGCCGCTCGCGCACGTGCCATCGGACGAGCTGCGCGGTCGCGTGGCGCTCATCACTGGCGCCTCGCGCGGCATCGGTCGCGCCACCGCGCTCGCGCTCGCGTCACACGGGTGCCACGTCGTCATCGCCGCGAAAAGTGCCACCGCCTCAGCGACGCTTCCGGGCACCGTGTATTCTGTCGCGCGCGAGGTTGAACGCGCGCACCCGAACGTGCGAGCGTTACCAGTTGTGATGAATTTGCTCGACGAGCGATCGATCGTGGCGTGCGTGGAGGAGGTGGTGCGCGAGTTTGGGCGCGTGGACGTGTTGGTGAACAACGCGAGCGCGTTGTGGTGGCAGGATATAGATTCGACGCCGACGAAAAAGTATGATTTGATTCAGGGCATCAACGCACGCGGGAGTTTTATCATCACGCGCGAGTGCTTGCGGTATATGCGCGAGGCGGGATACGGACGGGTGATTTCTATGGGGCCGCCGATACCGAAGCGGTGGCGGGAATTTAGCGGAAAGACGGCGTATTACATGTCAAAGTGCGGGATGACCATGGTTGCGCTCGGTGCGGCAGCAGAAGGGGAAAAGTTTGGCATCACGGCGAATTCGCTGTGGCCGGCGACGATCGTCGAGAGCTCGGCGAGTGAAAATTTTGAGCTCGGTGAAAGGAAGAATTGGCGCAAGGCCGACATTTTAGCCGACTGCGTGGTGCAACTTGCGTGCGATCCGAGCACGACGGGCCAGCAGCTGATAGATGATGAGTATTTGCGCACGCGCGGGGCGATTGACGCCGATTTTGTGCGCTATAGGTGCGATCCTAACTTTGAACCGCCGCGTTTACTCGCGCCGGATGGTGTCGAAGGCGTCGGCGGCGATTGGGACGTTCGTCGCGGCGACGTCAAGGCGCTCAGTCGCGACAAAGCAGTGAGCAAATTGTAGGATGGCTTGATGTCTATGTGATTTCAATGGTTGGTGGCTATATATTATACTGGTCCGTGTTTCAGTACCAGCTTAGTACTCGTAGTACTATCTTACTGTATCAATGCATTTTTCAATTCACTTGATCAATCCTTCTTGGCTTTTCGACGAATCGAGGCGCCGAGCGCGTACGCCGAGGCCAACGGTACCACGATGTAGGAGACGTAAATGCACAGACACCACGCAAAGAACAATAACACCCGCGTTCGTCGACGTTCAAATGACATCGAGAGCACGGGGTGGCAATGCGTGAGGTCATAGTCTTCCTCCGAGAGCGACGGATCCCGCGTGAGCTCGGCCAGGCCCGCGCTCTCCTTGAGCATAGTTCTTCGTCCAGTTGTTTTAATCGACAACTCCACCACGTCAGTCTTCCAGTTGACGTTAAGTTCGCCGTAATTTATATCCGTAAACCGGTCGTATGCGGGTAAAATCCAACTTCGATAGTACAATGGATTCGCATACTTGAAAAACGTCGCCAACGGTTCGGGCGCCTCTCGAAAGGGTGTGTGCGTGAAACCGCTCGCCGTGGCATCCATAGTCTTGTACGGCAAAAAGCACCCCGGTGGTTCAACCGCAATTTGACCATGATGGACGTCACCCGACATGAACACCACAGACGCATTCGATGCGGTGATGGTGTCCATCAGTCGCCGCTGTTGACTCGGCGTGCGCGTCCAGCTCTCCAAGCCTTCAGCAACCATACGCGCGGGCTCGGAGAACCTCGCAATGCCTTGTAACATCAAATACCCCGCTTCTAATACTTGAATACTGCTTCCAATCGCCGTTAAATCCGCCCTCGGTTCGCTACTGAGCACGTCTCGTAACCACGACCATTGCGCTTCACTCATCAACGTTCCTTCGCGCGCGTCGTCGCCCTCCTCCATATCCCATCGTAAATCCAAAAGCACGACACGCACGCGCCTGCCATCGGGATTCACGTAGTCCACCGCATCGTATACCCCACCATCGCGCGTGCGCCGCTCGCTGTCTATCGGTTCGTCTAGGAAATCCAAAAACGCGCGCTTGGCGAAATCCTTGTGCGCCCAATCCTTGCCGACGTTGTTGTACCCGTAGTCGTGGTCATCCCACGTCCCAATCACATCCGACGTCGCCCTCAGCCGTGCATACGGTTCATACTCTTTCACTTGATGAAACGCCGCCTCATGGAACGCCTCACCTCGATATTCACGCCCTCTGTGCCCGTCCCGCGTCTTTGTGCGGATGTCGGCGTACACGGCGTCGCCCAACCACGCGAACGCGTCCGGAGCCTCATCCGCAACGTCTTCCCACAGCGACATGTCCTGCCACGGCTTATTACACGACCCAAAACCGAGTTTAAACCCATCCCTGGACGCCACCGCGACTTGTCTGCGTCACGCGCGCGAGCGACACACCACGTTTCGTCAGTCAATGCTTAAAGCGAACGCCACCCAGCCATCGCGTTCGCACATCCGCGCCTCGCGCCGCCGCGCCTCGCGTCGCGCCGCCTCCCATCGCGCGTTCGACGAACGCATGCGAACGCGTCGGGCGCGTGCGCGCGCGCGCGAGCCGCGCCGCGACCTCACGCGCGCGCAGCGCCGTTCGGAACGCGTCGAGTGTACGTCGAGTCAGCGCGCACCTCACGACTGTCGCGCGCGCCTCGCTCGCGCGCGCGCACGCGAGCGCCATCGCGAGCGAGGACGCGAACGAGCGCGCGCGATGTGCTCGTCGTCTTCGTCGTCGTCGCCGCTCGAGCGTCGTCGTCGTCGTCGTCATCGTGTGGAGCACTGACGCACTCAACGCCATCGTCGCGCGCGCGCATCCGGTGCGCATGCCCGCGAACGCCAACGCGAACGCGAACGCAAAGGCGAACACCGCGCGCGATGCGTCGTTCGGTGACCCGTCGAGCCTCGGATGGCGCGTGCAATCGTCGCGGTGCCCGTCCAAGGCGCGCGTCATCGAGCACGTGAGCGCGAAATCGTTACTCGCACTGCAAGCGCAGGTGCTTCGCGAGCGCGCGCGCGCGGCGGCGCACGCGAACGCGGGCGGGCGACGCGCGGGGACGATGACGTCGTCATCGCTCGTGGGCGTCAGTGGGCGCGATGTGCGTCGAGCGCGACGTGGCAAAGAGGATGACGGGGACGGCGAGGCGAATCCGGGCGTGCGCGAACGCGCGGCTCGCGACGCGACGGTGACGATAGATACGTCCGTTCGCGGTGTGCGACATGCGTTGGAGCGCAAATCGGCGTTGTATGATAAACTCGCGCGCGGGGAGGTTGAGATTGGGGATGGTGAAAGGGGCGACGGGTACGACGTGGATTTTGCAGCCAAGGCGCGAAACCGGGACGACGACGAGGATGACGGTGAAAGAGGCACGTATGACGTCGATGGGTTAGAGCACGTGCGACAAGGGGACATGATGAGTGATGACGTACGGCGTGAGCTCGATCGACGACGATGGGAGGCGATGGTGGATGCGGAGGAAGCTGCGGCGGAGCGCGCGGCGGAGGAACGGGCTGTTATTTTTGACATCGAGAAGAACACCGAGCGTGCGCGTGATTCAGTGGCTGATTTGAAGCGCGCGCGTGAAGACGTGGAATCGAAGAAGCGTGAGCGTCTCAAGGCGGCGTTCATGAAAAAACAACTCGCGAAGATGAAGAAACAAAAGACGTAATTGGAGTCGAGCGCGTCGACGCGTCGGCGGTAGCTTTAGCTTTACCGGTAGCTTTAGCTTTAGATAGTACATTAATCGCGATTTCATTATTATTCATCGTCTTCGGAGGAGCTATCTAATACCTTACCCTTCTTTTTCGGCGGTTGCGGCTTCTCTTCGGAATCAGAATGACTGTCGTCTTCGTCTTCGTCTTCGTCTTTGTCTTCGTCTTCGTCTTCTTCTTCCGAAGACGCTTCCAACTGCGCGTAATTCGTCGTCCCATACACCGCCGTACGTCGTCGCCCACCCTTCACAATATTACTCGTATCGATACCATCCATATCCTTTTCCAATTCTAGCTTTGCCCGCACGCGCTCAAACTCACTCGGCGCGCTACGAATCGACAAGCCGCGTTCGCTCAACAACGCCGACATCGCGTCCACGCGCGCTTTCTCATCCGTCGTCCGCATCAAAACACCTTGAAACGCCGTAATCCCCGCACGCTTACACGCATCTCTATATTTTGCAACATCACCACTAATCGTCGTCGTCGTCTTGGCTTTTTTCACCGGACGTCTCACTTTATCCTCCTCCTCAGCGTCTTCATCTTCGTCCTCGTCCTCGTCCTCGTCCTCGTCCTCGTCCTCGTCCTCGTCCTCGTCCTCGTCCTCGTCCTCGTCGCCACCATCACCATCGTCACCACCATCACCATTCGTCGCCATCAGCGCCTCGAGTAACGCCGCAATCGTACTTTTATGCCCATCCAACGCCTTGTCGCCAATGTTTAAATCACCCTCGAGCAACCGTCGAACGGCTTTCGGCGTGATCGTCGTCGCGTTCGCGCGAATGTGCGCCGACCGCGCGGCGAACGCGCGCGCGATATCGCCTTCATCAATCGCCATGCGCGATGGATGCGTCGGCGTCGCGATGTGCGGGTGCGCGCGACGCGGTGGACATCGTCGGCATTGCGCCGCGCGCGAAAACCATGCCCGCGGACGCTGCGACGGCGACGTACGGCGCGTTTCTCGATCGACTCGCGACGAGAACGTCGTCGTCGTCGTCGTCGTCGTCGTCGTCCGTCGTGGCCACGAGCGCCGACGCGTACGCCGCGTACGTGGCGCTCATGCGTTCGGGGCTCTGGACCGATGTCGTGCCCGCGACGTGCCCGTCGACGGGGCTGACGTACATGTTTTGCCTGCCGCGCGAGACGCCGACGGAGAGGCGGAAAGACGTGCCTCGCGAGGCGCGGTCGCGCACGGTGGCGGTGCCGTTCGCGGTGGCGCGCGCGTGCGCGTCGCCGACGTTGCTGGACGCGGTGACGCGCGTCGCCGGTGCGTCCTTCGCTCGCGTTCGTGGCGATGACGATATGGTGTAGTATAACGCGTTCAAAACACAAACTGACCACGTTCTTCGCATCGCGTCGCGCGCACACAGACGCCGTACCGTGGCCAGACGACGCGGGCGCGGCAGCCGTCGGTCCGACCACCCCGCGGTTACTCGTCATGCTCGATAGCGACGGCACCACGACCACGTGCGCGGTGTCTCGAGATTTCGTGCCACCAAAAGACATCCCAGAGAAGAATCTAGACGGCGACGCCACCGCTGGCGCCGGCATCGGTGACGACGAGGACTCGGACGACGACGCCGGAGCGCGCGGGCCGCCCGCGAGCGCGCTCGCCCCTCGCCCCGCATTCAGCGATGGCGAATCCGACGAAGAGCTGTTAGAGGATGATAAAAAAATCACGCTCGCCCAGCGTCACGCCAGGCCAGACGACGCCGCCGCCGACGCGTAGCCGCGCGTCCTCGTCGTCCAACCGCGCGTCGCGTCGGAGAGAGACACAGAGCCATAGTCCCATAGTCTACCCCGCATACCCATATCATTGTAAACCCTAGTGTATATATACATAGTCTACTCCACATAAACCCATCTCTCAAAAACATACGCGCGCAAAATCGGGCGCCATCATCGCCCTCGACGCCGTCGCGCGACGCCTCTTACCGACGCAAAGTCCGCACGAACCATGGGACGCGAAGCAAAACCCGCCGATGTCGTGACTCGCGAGTACACGATCAACCTCGGCAAGGCCATCACGGGGATCACGTTCAAGAAGCGCGCGCCTCGCGCGGTCGCGGCGGTGCGTGTGGCGATGCGATGCGATGCGGTGTGACCCTAGACGCGATCGCGACAACGGCGTCGGCGCGGGCGCGGCGACGGGAGATGCGGCGCGATGCGATGCGCGGGATGGAGATGGGGATTGTTTGAACCCGTGTGCGCGGTTTTCGCGGCCGTCGATGGGCGAGAGGCGTTGGGTGTGATGCGAAAGACGAGCGACGACTGACCTCGCGGTGTTTGCGTCGCGACAGATCAAAAAGTTTGCGCAAAAGACGATGAAGACGTCTGATGTGCGCATCGACGTGAAGCTTAACAAGGCGGTCTGGAGCAAGGGTATTCGTAACGTGCGTACATCGTTGAGCGTTCGCGTTCGCGTTCGTCGTCGTCGTCGTCGTCGTTGAAGCGCGATATCGTGGTGAGTGAATGCGTCGAACAAAACCCTAACCGCGCGACCCGCGTTCTCTCGCGTCACACAGGTCCCGAAGCGCATTCGCGTTCAAATCCAGCGCAAGCACAACGACGATAAGGATGCGGAAGAAGATTTGTACTCCTACGTCACCGTGGTTGACACCCCGAACGGATTCAAGGGTCTCGGCACGAATGTCGTCGACCAAGATGAATAGACGCGCTGTTGTCGTCAATTCATCACTTAGGATAGGAGAGCGGCGTATGTGAGCGATCTGATAGTGTGGATCGATACGCGACGAATCGGGTTAGAATTGTAATCAAGCTGGGTTTGTCGTGAATGAACTTTACCCGTCGCGTTCCTTTCGACGATTTTTGTTGGCGAGCGAAGTCGCGCGCGCCGCGCCGCGTGCAAAGTGCCGAAAGTGAGACAAGAGACAAAGAGACAAGAGACAATGTTCTAGTACTAATGCCACTGCGATTGACAACACTACGCACTACACTAACGCGCGACTATATCAAAGTTACTAAGCTTTACATGCATGGTTTTATTTTCCAAGTTCAAACACTCCTCGATGGTGCTGCTGACGCTCACGATGGCTTGACGTTCGGCGCCGACGTATCCCGGAATGCGCGTCGGGTCCTCCATGAGCGCCATGAATCTCTCGTGATTCTTGGGAAATCGCCCTGGAGGATCAGCGAGCACGAACGTACCGCTACCATTCGTACCATCGAATAACTTGAGCACCAAGGTTGCGATGGCATCGACGGCATCTGGGGTATACAACACGTCGCACGCCAACACGACGTCAAATCCACTCGGCGCTTTCTCGGGCTCAAACCAATCCACTTTCGCCGCCGACACCACGCACGATGACCCACAATCAGACACATCGTCAAATCTTAACACGCTCGGCAAATCAACGTCATCTGGAGCGTTCCACTGTGCAGGAATCTCCCGCACGTTCTTTATCCCGTTGGCCCGACACCCCGAGAGCGCGCACCACAACGCGCGTTCCTCCCTATCACTCATCACCACCTCTCTCGCACCCACAAGCGCGGCGGCGATGCCTCCAAGTCCTAACCCACACCCTAAATCAATCACGCGCTTCCCGCGCACGAGCTCTGGATTGTCAAAAATCTTCTCCGCCAGCGCCACGCTCCCGTGCCACAAATCCGCCCAGTGCGGGTCATCCCACGGCCTCCCGAGCGCGCTGTACACATCCACCACCGCATCCTCGCACTCCGGAAGCACCAACCGCACGTCCCTGCGCCCGCATCGCGCGTCGACGGCGTACATGTCCATCGGGACGTGTTCACGGAGCGGATGTGGCAGGTCCATCGCGAGCGACATCTTGGCGCGGTCGCCGTTCGCCGTCGCGTCGCGCCGCATCGCGCGCCGCCGCCGCCGCCCGCGAGACGTCGTCGACGTCGACACCGCGCGCGTCGTCGTCGTCGCCGCCGTCGCCATCGCGCGCGACGTGGCGCGCGTCGCACTCTCGCGCAACGCCACTCGACGACGCGAACACATGTGCGGTCGCGTCAGCTCCACGCTCCGCGCCGCGGACGTCGAGCGCGCCACGGGCGTGCGCGCGCGTCTCGAGCGCGACGACGATTACGCTACCGCTCGCGATGCCGCTGCGGGCGCGTTCGACGCGCACAGCGCGTGTCCAGGCGCGAGATTGTTTACGATTGTCAGACGACGTTGCGATGGCGATGGCGACGACGACGAGGATGATGCGACGTGGCGAGACGCGATGGCGATCCAACGCATGACGTGGGGGATCTATCGCGGGTCACGACCTCGTGATGAATCGACGCGCGCGAGGGCGACGTATGAGAGAGCGTATAACGCGCGAGGGGAGACGCTGAAGGAGCTCGCGCTGTTCCGCTCGGCGCGTCGGTGCGCGACGCTCGCGAATGGTTTTTTTGAATGGCGCGACGAATCTATCGGTGGTGGGAAGACAATCAAGCAACCGTATTACGTCACGCGTGCGGATGGTGAACCTCTCGTGATTGCGTCGGTATGCGTGGATGAAATCGCGTCGGGGTCGGGATCGGGAAAGCGCGCGTGCGAGACGTCGATGTGCACGACGTCGACGACGTCGACGGCGCTCGAATGGCTTCACGATCGTATGCCAGTGTTGCTGACGAGCGATGAAGACATCAAACGGTGGTGTTTGACGTCGAATGGCGACGATGGGTGGGAGCGATGCATTAAGCCGTGCGAGGATGGGTATTTGGTGTGGCATCCGGTGACGACCAAGGTGAACCGAGCCGACTACCGCGCGAGCGACGCCGTAAAGCCGACCAAACGCGCGGCGGAGCAGAACGTCGGCAGCATCGCCGCGCTCTTCGCCGCCGCACCGCCATCGAAGAAACAAAAGCATACGACGACACCACTGACATAGATAGATAGATAGATAGATAGATAGATAGATAGATAGATACCGTACAGTAGTTGGAGATGCAAAATTACACGTACGCGCGACCGCCTCGCGCGGGCTCTACTCCGTCGACGCCGCCTCTTCCGCCTTTGGCGCCGCAACATTCGGCGCATCCGGACCACCACCGCGCCCAGGATCCTCCGTCATAAACATTGCCGCATTCGTCGGTGCCGGTGCCTCTTTCACCACGGGCGTCGCCGCCTGCGCTTGCGCCTTGGCCCGCGCCGCGGCTAAAATTTCAGCCTTTTTCTGCTCCTTGGCGCTCAACTTACTCGTAAACGACGCATCGTCGTCCCCGGCGAACGCCGCCCCGAGCGGCGTCATCGTCGTCGACACGACCGCGAACGCGCTCAGCGCGTTGGCGAGCATCGTTCGGCGATCGACGACCACTGACACGCGGGCATCGTCGCGAGCACAGGCGGCGCGAACACCGTGCGATCGCTTTTGAGCGCTCGTCTTCGCCTGCGTCTGCGCGTGCGCGGCGACCGCGGGCGATGCGCGGGGGACGATGACGAACATGTGTGATTCGTGCGCGTGTGTGCGCCACGAGCGAGGAGTGGTGCGCCGCGGCGTCGAGTGAGGTTAATGAGTCATCGAGGCTTTGACGAATTCGCTGCGTTGGGGTGACTCAGCGTCGGCGTTACAAGACGCGAGGAATAAATGTGCGCGCTCTAAGTGCTTTGCGTGTGCGTGTGCTTTCGCGCGCGTGAAGTGTGGTGTGCGATGCACGGAACCATGATACGGCGCTAGACGCGCTCTAGGCGTCGATGGGTAACTTGCACGCGGGCGCCTCCTTGAGACTCGGAATGTGCTCGCCTTGGGAAATGACGCCGAATTCCGGGCCGACGGCTTCGCCGGCGACGCGCGCGGCTTCATCGCGCGCATCTTTGCGCTCGGCAGCGGCTAAGACTTTGTCGAGCTCTTCTAAACCACCAGGCACGGCTTCGAGCTCTTGGATGCCGAGGAATAAACCCCAAGGCACGCCCTCAAAGGCTTCGGTGTGATGAATCGTGTGCCCGGCGGCGATTTTCTTGAGAAGCGGCAATTTGCCGAGCGGACCGGTGGGGAATCGCTTGTGCACTAAACCGTCGTGGACGTACATGTACGCGATGCCGAATAATGTAATGCCCATGCCTGCGCCAAAGCACAAACCGCCGAACACGCCTGGGGTGAAGAAACCAAACGCGCAGAGCGCGAACGCGGGCACGCCGTTGACCAAGGCGAAGACGTCGTTCGCCTCAAACGCGCCTTCGCGCGGCAAGTGGTGGCTTTCGTGTAACAACCAAATCGGTCGATTCCACTCGCGGCGGTATTTATTCGACATCGACCACCACGAGGCGTGCCACAAGTGCTTGTGCGCGTATCTGGCGTAGAATTCCATACCCACCGCGGCGCCGGCGATGAGCGCGAGCTGCGCCACGAGCTCCGCCACGGGAAACACTCCTCCGTTCAAATCCACTTCGCGAATGATCCGAAAATACGTCGCCGTGATCGCAATCGACGTAATTCCACACGACGATGCCCACGCTGACCACTCATACGACTCCGCGCTTTGTTCTCGCTCGGCTTTCGTCCTCGCCTTGCGTCTCGGCCGCGCGTTTCGCGCCCCGCCCCACATCTCCTCGTCCCGGGTCTCATCCCCGCTCGCCTCAGACGACGCCGCACTCGATCGCGGCGGCGACGACATCCCAAAATTCATCTCCCGTCTCGAACTTTGATCATCCACACCGACCGCTCGAGGCACGCCCACCGCCGACTCGATCCCGCGCGCGCGTCTCGAACCGCTTCTTATCCAGTCGCGTCGTCCCGCGACTGCCGTCTTTGACGACGACGTCGACGCACCGCGCGCCGACCATGCCGTGACCCCACCACCGCGCGACGACGACACATGTGACGCGCACGACGACGACGCGCCAGCCTCCGCGACGCTCACGCGACGCGACGACGCGCACGCCGGTCGCGAAAAAGCCATCGTAATCGATGACGTCCCACGCGCCGCCGATGTCGCACCGCGTCGCGCGGCGTCCAACGACGCGTGCGACGACGACGCGCGCGCGGATGATCGCGCGAGTGAAGGCGACATCACGCACGGCATGGTGCGTGCCTATGAACGACGACGACGACGCACCGCGGACGACGACGACGACGCGCGAGGCGAAAAGTACAGTCAACGCGGCGTCGCGCGGACGACGACGTCGACGAGGCGGCGAGCGGTGGAGCGCGGTTGTCGAGAAGAGACGTACTGTGAAGGATAGTAAACCTATGATGTGTACACAATAAACATATTTAGTTTGTATCGGACCATTGGATCGTATTGTATTCAAAAGTAAACCATACACGGTAAGATTTTGATACCTCGTACGTGCACACACGCACTCACAAACGCACCAACGCTCGGGCGGTGGTGCCGCGTCGTGGTCACCCGCGCGCGCGCGCCGACGAGCCAGCGCGCGTGCGACCGCCATCGCCATCGCCATCGCCATCGCCTTGACGACGGCGACCATCAGGCGCGCTCCACCGCAACAGCGCGAACGCGCCGCGCGCTGGGACGACACCGCGCCGCACGCGACCGATTGAACCGTCGAGCGCGCGCGAATCACGGCACCCATCCACCGACGCACGCACGCGACGCGCGCGCGCGATACACCTCTGTTCAGATTTTCTCGCACCGTTCACTCACACACTCCACGCTGAACCCGGGAATACATACATGCGGTACCGGTACCGGTACAATCGTAGTCAATACAAGTAAAAAAGTGGATCTGCCAAGTTTCGATCTCGGTACCTCGCACATGTTTTCACACACATCACGCAATCGATCGTTGCAAAGCGCGCGCTCTACCAATTGAGCTACAAACCCTCGCTCGCCCGCGCGCGTCGTCGTCGGTGGAGTCGTCGGTGGAGTCGTCGTCGACCGGTGGGTGACGCCGGGCGCGCGCGCGCGGGGGACCCGGGTGACGGGTCGTGAACCAAGACCAGGGGACACGAAGGGTGTGGAGGGGACGTAGTGGGGTATGGTGGGTAAAGTTATGGGTATACTAATAAGTGAAGCCACGCGCGACGCGCGACGCGGCTCGATCGCGTCGCCCGCCGTTCGTCGTTCGTCGACAGTCTCGAACGCGTGATGTCCGCGCTGAGGGAAGCCGCGAAGGCGACGTGGAGCGCGGCGACGCGCGTGAGACAGCGACCGAACCGTACGTGCGATGCGATGCGATGCGATGCGCCACGCGGTGGAATGAAAGAATGACTGAATGAATGAATGAGAGCCACGGCGTGGAATGGTGCGCGCGCGTTCGACGATGACGACGACTGACGTACGACACACACGCGTTACACACACAGTGTTCGAGCTCGCGAAGACGTTACCGAACCATGGAATCGGGTCGACGTTTACTAAGTACTCGTGGCGCGCGAACGCGGAGCATTACCACGATACGTATTGGACGCTGACGCGCGTGGCGCCGCGACCGGGCGGTCGATCGGGTAAGGCGTGGGGGGTGTTGACGTGGAAAGGACGCACGCGCGCGGATGAAGAGCGCGTGAATGGGAGCGTGAAGCCGATTTGGGCGGTGAAGGAGGTGGCGCGTGATGCGATGGGGGTTCCGGGGCCAAAGTTACCCAGACGCGAAGACGCGCCGGCGGAGGCGGCGGCTGGCGAAGGATAGAGAGGCGAGGGATTTTAGCGGCGGTGGGTGATTGGTGACGACGGTGAAGACGGTGATGATGCGCAGAAAAGCCACCTCAAACACACACGGTACAGTACAGTAGTAATTGTTGGTAATATTTCAATGTTTTAGTGAATGATTTCAGCCAAGCCCTTGATGTCGTTGCGCCCGAGGAGTTTTCCGCGGTCGTCGCGCTGAGGCTTACTCTTCGCGCCTTCGTGGTTTGCGAGCGCGTCGGGCACGGTGTTGTTGCTATTGACGAGTATTTCCTTGAGTTCGTACATGATGTCTCGATCGTCATTGGTCAGGAAGCTCACCGCCGTGCCCTTGCGACCGGCGCGACCGGTGCGACCAATGCGGTGCGTGTAGTTTTCAATCGAGTGCGGTAACTCGTAATTGACAACCAAATCGATGCCCTTGACGTCGATACCACGACCGGCGACGTCGGTGGCGACCAAAATGTCGTACTCGCCCGCCTTGAATCCACGCAGGGCGTCTTCGCGCTGGTCTTGAGACTTGCCGCCGTGAATGGACGCGCACGAGTATCCCAATCGATAGCACAAATTCGCCACGGCGTCGACGGAGCGTTTGGCGTTGACGAACACGATGACTTGCGTGTTCGGATGACGCGAGAGAACGTACTCGAACTTTGAATCTCGTTCATTCCGATTCACCCAAATGACTTCTTGCTTGATCAAGTCGCTCGTCTTTCCGGCGCTGCCGATGGTCACCACCGCCGGATTGCGTAAATAACTGCGCGCCAAGCGCTCGACGCTCGGCGGCATCGTCGCAGAAAACATGTACGTCGTACGATAGCGTACGCCCGCCGAACCCTTTTCTAACGCTTGACCATCCAAATCTTCCGCCTCTTCGATGGGTTTCAAGTTACTCGAGCCCATGGCTTCCATGACTTCGATAACTTGCGGCTCAAATCCCATGTCAATCATGCGGTCGGCTTCGTCGAGAACAATGTAGTTGCACTGCCCGAGCACGGTGTATCGCCGCTCGATGACATCAATGATACGCCCGGGTGTGCCGACTAAAATTTCCACCCCGCGACGTAACTTAAACCCTTGGTCTTCGATGGACTGTCCACCGACGACGAGCCCGACGCGGTAGTCCAAATATTGTGCAAACTTGAGCGTTTCCTCTTCGATTTGCTGTGCCAACTCGCGCGTTGGGGCCATGATGAGCGCGTACGGACCGAGCGCGGCTACTTCGTCGGTCATTTTCGGTAATTCCATGATGTGCGCCAACATTGGAACAACGAACGCGCACGTCTTCCCTGAACCAGTTTCGGCGATGCCGATGACGTCGCGCTTCAACAAACCGATTGGGATGCTTGCCATTTGAATCGGCGATGGTTTTTCGTATCCAACCTTTGCGATGGCGCGCAAAATCTCTTTTGGAAGCCCCTTGCACTCGTCCCACGCGCGCATGGGTAGCGGCAAACGACCACCCTTGTAAGAAATACTAAAGTCTTCTCTGAAGATGCGCCAGTCGCGCTCCGTCATGTCGCTCAACGCCTTGTCGCTCCAATGTTGCTTAAACGTGCGCTTGAACTCACGCTCATCTTGTTCACGGCGACGACGCTCGTGATCATCTTCTATGCGGCGCGCTTCTTTCGCCCCACCCGAAGCGTCACCTAAATCCTTCCTGGATTTTTGAATGAGCGCGCGTTCGCGTTCTTCGTTTGCGCGCGCCTGCTCGCGTCTGTCCACGCCCCCGAGCATCCCTCGTCCAAACAACGGTGCTACCTCGAATGTCTTATCATACAACGGATTCAAATCCCTCGACGTGTCTTCATCTTTACGCCAATCGAATATAAACTTGTTTCTATTATTCTGCTTGGGCTTTTTCTTCCCGTCGTCCCCACCCATGTATTGGCGCTTCAACATTTCCAACTCGCGTTCGCGCTCCGTCTCGGGTGTGTCGCGCACTTCCTCCTCCATCGCCGACCTGCCGCGCCCACGCCCGCGACCACCACCTCGAGCACTCCCACTGTCGCGATTATCGCGCCCGAACCGCGTCGGTGCGCCGCCACGACCGCCGCCGCTCGCCGTCCCGGCTCTCGCGCGCGCGCTCTCCTCCGCCGCGCGCTTGGTGAAGCTCTCTCTGGCGTCTTCCATTTTAGCGCGCTGCGCCGCGACTTCTTCCTCCCTGCGCTTCATCGCCGCCGCCGCGCGTTGTTCCTTGGTCAAGAACGTCGGCTTGGCCGCATCCGCGGCGTTCGCATCGCGGCGTTGCTTGGCCAAGTCTTCCAACGACGGCGGGAGGTTGGCGCGCATTGGTCTTCTACGGGACTTTTCGCTCGGGAAACGACTGCGTGAGACTCTGTCGCGCACGAACACGACGACGACGGCGGTATGTGCACGCCTGGTGTCTTTGTCGTGCGTGCGCGCGCGCTCGAGCAAAGGGTTGCGGGCGAAGAGAAGCGAAGAGAAGGCGCAAAGTGAGGTCTGGAGCGCGCGGCGCGGGCGTTACAAATAATTAAAGAAAGTCTACGCGAACCAAGATTTTGGGTCGGAAGACAACGCGAATGTTTTACCGCTCGTGGGTGCGGCGCCGGCGAATGAGCCTTCTTCGGCGATTTCCACGATGCGGTTTTCGCACGAAGCATCAAACGCCGCGTACGTCATGACTTTGGCAACCAAGGCGCGAGAGATTTCGCCGCTCGTCATCACGTCCCCGTCGGTGATGACCAACGAGTTCTTCGGCTCGTCATTCTTCAATCCGGCGGGGCGGACGATGGTCCAGTTCACGCCGCTCGCTCTCAGGTAATTTTCGCCTACGAGCTTTTCATCGAGCACTTGGCCAAAGGCGTTGGTAATCTTAAATCCAGGCGTATCTTCCGCACCCATTGCCCGACCATTGGTCAGAATGGAAGAAATTAACACCACGCGCTTCACACCGGCGGCTTTTGCGGCGTCAGCGACGTTGCACACGCCGACGTTGTCTACTTCGTGTGCTGCGGCGTTCATTTTGAAAGGGTTCCCGGGCACAAAACCCGTGGCGACGACGACGATGTCGTACCCGGCAAACGCTTCAGCTAATCCCGCAGGGTTCGTCACGTCGACATTACCCAAAATCGCATCCGCAGAGTCCCCCAACCCAAGTTTTTGGGCCTTTTCAACCGAGCGCACGCCCGCGACAACCTTACCCGCGGCGCCACACTTCGCCAACTCAGACACTACCAAGCGACCGGTGGCGCCCGTGGAGCCAACGACGAGAACGCTCGGACCATCTTTCGCGAATGCCACCGGCGTGTTGAGCGCCAGCGCCGCGAATGCGGGTGCGGCGAGTACGAAGCGTCGCGAGACGTCCGCAGGCGCGCAGCGCTCCTCGGCAGAGGACGCCGCGCGTACGACGCGCGCGCTCGTCGCGCGTTGGCGGCGAGACGACGCCGTCACCGACGACGGAGTGCTTAATCGAGTCGTGGTCTGAGCGAGCATCTGACGCGTAGAAACTTTGCGTGGAGACTTGTGAGGCGGGCAAGTCGTGCAAGTCGCCGTCGACAGTGCGCGTACATGTTATTGTCCGCGCACGCTCGGCGCGCTCGTCGCTTCATCGATCGCATCGCGCACATCCTTCAATTTCACCACGAGCTCGTCGGCGGTGCGCCTCACATCTTCGCTCGAAGCCGCGACGTTCTGTATGCTTTCGGCTCGAAGCGCGTCGTCAAACGCATCCAGTGTCAACGCGACGTCTCTCAAAATAATCCTCTTATCGAGAAACTTCTCGGTGACTTGCAAATCCGTGCGTAACTTGGCCAAGGAGCCGTCGCGTAAAATTCGGCGCGCGCCGTCGTAGTTTCTATCGTCGTCGCGAAACGTCACCCGTCGAAACGTCAGTCTACGCGATACAACACAACACTCGCCAGCGCGCCGCCGCCTGTCGAAAAGCAGAAGAAAACATGCACGCATCACACACGCACCCCGCTAACGCCAAAGTTCGCGCTCGCACGGCTTCATCGACGTCCAAATGCAACCTCGCGTTGACCCCACCGCTCGCCATCGTATCGCCCACTTGTCGCTTCGCCAGCGCCGCCATCACCGCATCGTTCGACGCCGCGCTCGGCGCCGGCGCACACATCAACGCACACACGCTGGCCACGTGTGCGACGACGCCGGCAGCCGTTCGCGCGTCATCGCGCGACGACGCCGCAGAGCGACATGATTTCGCTCTCATCTTACTCGAAACGCATCTACATCCACGGCGCCCGTGCGCCACGGCGCCCGCGCGCGCACCGGGCGACGACGACGACGCCATCGCCATCGTCATCGTCATCGCCGTCGTCACTGTCATCATCGTCGGCGTCACCATCGTCGGCGTCGTCGTCGACACGAAAGCGTCACAGTGTGACGCGTCGTAACGACCTCGCGTACCATGCGTCCTCGCGTCGTCGACGCCCTGCGCCACCTCGCGCGCGGCCACGTCGAGCTCGCGCGATTTGCCCTCGCATCGCCGTCGCCGTCGTCGAGCGACGTCGGCGTCGACGCCGTGCGCGCGGTCGTGGAGCACCTCGCGCGCGAGGACACTGGTGCGGCGATCTCGGCACTCGCCGGCATGGATTGGCGCGACTGCGACGTCGAGGCGCGCGCGGCGGCGCATGCACTGATAGAACACGTGCGATTTGAGGCGCTGAACGCCATCGCGGGGGCGTATGGGCGCATCACGTTGCGTGAGGTCGCGGCGAGGTGCGCGTTTGATGAGGCGGAGGCGACGCGCGCGTGCGAGACGTTGGGGTGGGTATGCGACGGTGCGAGCGGGGTGGTGACGCCAGTGATCGCGAGTGATGCGCGTGAGGTGCGCGAGATCGCGGCTGGGGACGTGTTGGGTCGGTGTACGGAGATGGTGGCGAGGTTGGACGCGTAGTCGTATAGAAATGACGGTGTAACAAGAGCTAGAATGTACTACTACAGTGGTTTATTTGTTTGTTCGTTCGTTCGTTCGTTCGTGCTGGTGGTCTTTTAACCCTTAACGACGGCGATAGGTCTAAGTTTGACGCACTTTTTGGATATCCCGGCGTCGTGACAGGTGTTGACGACTTCGGTGACGTCCTTGTACGATTCCGGCGCTTCCTCCATGACGAGTTTCGGCGACGCGACGCGAATGGCGATACCTTTCGTCTTGAGCTTAGCCAAGACGTCTTCGTACTGCAACACGTTGCGCGATTTATTTCGACTGCGCGCGCGTCCAGCTCCGTGACAGGTGGACCCGAACGTGTCACGCATACCCTTCTCCGTGCCAGTTAAAATGTACGAACACGTTCCCATCGTGCCGCCGATTAACACTGGTTGACCAGTGTATTGATAGTCCACTGGAATGAGCGGATGATGAGGCGGAAACGCCCGCGTACTTCCCTTGCGATGTACGAGCAACGTTTTCAACTCGCCATCCACCATGTGCTCTTCAAATTTGGCAATATTGTGCGACACGTCGTAGACGACGTGCATGTCGAGTTCGTCTGGAGGCTTGCCAAACATCTTTGCGAACGCTTGTCTGCACAAAAACGTCATGCTCGAGCGATTGACCCAGGCGTAGTTTGCAGCGCATGCCATCGCAGCGAGGTAGTCCTGGCCTTCCTGGCTTTGAATCCGCGCGCACGCGAGCTGGCGGTCATTGACTTTAATGCCGTCTCGCTCCATCGCTCGCTCCATCGCCGTCAGCGAATCTGTCGCCACTTGATGACCTAAACCGCGTGAACCGCTGTGAATCATGATACAAATTTGCCCAACGCGATCAATTCCCATCTTTTTCGCCGCGAACTCGTCAAAAATCTCATCCACCACTTGGATTTCCGCGTAATGGTTCCCGGCGCCGAGCGTTCCCATTTGTGGCAACCCGCGCTTCTTCGCTCGAGCGCTCACCTTGCTCGGATCCGCATTCAACATCCGCCCGTACTCCTCCGTGTGCTCTTTATCCTCCGCCCAAGCGTACCCCTCACGCAACGACCAATCCATACCCATCTCCAACGCCGCTTCCAACGCCGCAGGCGACGTCGGAATGATGCCTCGCGAACCTACGCCCACCGGAATATGATCAAACAACGACTGCGCCAGTTCCTCCTTCACCGGCCCAACCTCAGCCTCGGTCAAATTCGTCCTCAACAACCGTACGCCGCAATTGATATCAAACCCAACACCTCCCGGCGACACTATAGCCTCTGGGTCCGCCGCGTCGAACGCCGCCACGTTTCCAATCGCGAACCCGTACCCGCTGTGCACGTCCGGCAACGCAATCGACGCACGCACCACCCCCGGCAGCGCCGCAACGTTCGCAATCTGTTTCAACGCCGGCGAATACCCCCCTCCTCCGTCGCGCGACGCGTCGCAGTACGCCTGAAGTTCATCCATCACGAGCTCCCGCAGCGCCGCGTTCACGTACACCTCTCCGTGCACGCGCATGCCTTGGACGAATCCAGGCGCGATGCGCATGCGCGTCGGCGTGTCCGAGGTCACAAACGCCGCCTCGTCGGCGTACGCCCGCGCGGCGGGCGCGGCGGCGGACATCACGCGTCGCGAACTCGCGGCGGCTGCGCACACGATGTCCCACGCCGACGCGTCTTCATGCGCGCCGCGCGCGCGATGAACGCGCGCGATGAACGCGCGCGCGCGCGCGATCGGTGTGCGATGCGCGTGCCTCGCGCCTCGCGCGCGCGCGGCGCGAGCGGCGCGCGCGCGGCGCGCATGGTGAGGTGAGCCCGACGCCGACGCGTCGCGCGCTGGAAAAAAACGCCACACAGACGCGCGCGCGCGACGAGAGGCCGACGACGAGCGCACGGACGACGCCGCCGACGACGAGGGAGGCGCGATGAAGGTTTCTTTTAAGACATTGTGCGTGCGGCGATGCGTGCGACGACGCCATGACGCGACGGTTGCGCGTTGATTTCAATCACGCATGGGACGATGTGGTGCACGCGCTGATGTTGACTGAACGACGCGTGGCGATCGCGATCTGTGTGCGGGCGATGATGCGATGGTGATGATGACGATGACGCGTGACTGACCGAACGAGACGCGCGCGCACTGACGCGACGCGCGATGATTGCGTGACGTAGGACGAATCAAAAGTTTGATCTCGAGCTCGAGGCGAGCGCGGACGTCGCCTCTGTGAAGGCTGCGGTTCGCGATGCGCAGGGTATCGCGCAGGACACGATCGTTCTCGTGCACAAAGGAAAGGTGCTCTCGGATGATAGCACGCTGTCCGCGGCGGGGGTGACGGAGGAAGGGTTCGTGGTGGTGATGGTGCAAAAGCCGAAGACGGCCAAGGCGCCGACGCCAGCGGCTCCGGCGGCGGCGGCGAAGCCGAGCACGGCGTCGTTCGCGCCGCCGCCGGAGGTCGCGCCGGAGCCAGTGGCGACGACGACTGCGCCGGATGCGCCGATGGGAGACGGGGCGTCGGCGGCGGCGAGTCCGAGCGGGCTCGTCGCGGGCGCCGAACTCGAGGCGGCGGTGACGCAAATTATGACCATGGGATTCGAGCGCGAACAGGTGTTGAAGGCGCTGCGTGCGGCGTTCAATAATCCCGATCGTGCGGTGGAATACTTACTGACGGGTATACCCGAGGCATCTGAACCCGCAGCGCCTGCGCCTGCGGCGGCGTCACCGGCGGCGGATGCGGGCGCTCGAGGCGAAGGACAACCGGATATTTCCTCGCTCGGCGGCGCGCTGAATTTGTTCCCTGAAGGTATGCCGAACCTCGGTGAAGCTCAAGGTGAAGGCATGTTGGACTTTTTGCGTGAAAACCCGCAGTTCCAAGCGATTCGGGCCATGGTGCAAGGGAACCCGGCGATATTGCAACCTATGCTCTCTGAGTTGCAACGACAAAATCCACAGCTCTATCATATGATAAACGCCAATCAAGAAGAGTTTTTAGCGTTGTTGAATGAACCGCTTCCGGGTAACATCAACGACTTGATGTCGAACTTTGGTGAAGGTGGCATGCCCGAACTTGATGGCGACGAAGGTATGCAGATCGAGCTCACGGATGAAGAACGCGAAGTGGTGGAGCGACTCGCGGCGATGGGTTTCCCGTTAGAGATTTGCGTCGAAGCGTACCTCGCGTGTGACAAGAACGAACAGTTGGCTGCCAACTACTTACTCAATTTAGCGCTGTAAACTGTGGCTCTCTCCGGAGTAGAAGGGAATACGAGGCGAAGATGATTCAAGGCAACCAAACGCGGCGCGCCGGTTGAGCATGTACAAAGCAACGACGACGAAAAGGAAGAGACAATTTTAGCAGTCATTAATGAACTACACGCTACGTGATGTTACCAAATTCTATGTATTTTCTAGCTTCGCAGCGAAATTTTCGTCAATAATGCGGACATTTCAGCGTACGAAGGCGATTCTTCAAAGCCTTGTTGCTCGCCAACTTTGACGACGCTTCGCAAATGCAGACGCGCGCTATCCGTGCTCCCACCTCGCCCAGCATCGATATCGTCTAATATACCTTCAACCATACCCTTCGTTGCCGTCGCGTAGTCAGTATACGCGTCCAGATCTTTACGCCAACCTGAGGTGTCGAGCGCGCGCACGCTCTTCACGCGAGCATCCCGCGCGTCTTCGTGCTCGCCCAAAATAGCCTTGAATTCGGCGAGCGAAGCCCACACTTGAGAAGTTTCCCGCACCGTGCGCTCGCCTCCACTCCCACCTGTCGCAGAGCGCGTGAGAACTTGTTCTAACGCTCCTTCGAGCTGCAACGCCACGCGCGGTAACCCAGATGGATGCGCGGATTCCGTTCGCGCCGGGTACGTCTTCGTCGGCAAAGACGCGCCAGAAAACGCCGACAACATCTCCGCAGCCAAATCCCCCATGTCACTATTCGCCCACGATTCATCTTCGCCGCTGTCATCATTCAACGCATCATCGTCATGTTCCCAATTTGCAGCGTCTAAAATCCACTTGGCCGTGGTCGGATTTGCTCGAGCTTCACGAACGCGTTCGAGCAACGTCTGAATGGTTTCCACGTGCACCCTCGCACCTTGCGTGAGCTCGAGCACCTTTAATAACGCTAAAGCACTCGTGGAAAACTTCCCAACCTTGGCGCACACCATGGCATGATTCTCCCACGTGTGCCAGCTCGTGCGCTGATACTTTACGGCTTCGGTTAATGCGGTGTGCGCGGCGCCGAAGCGGCCGGCGCGAATGTTCAACGCCGCGACGTTGTTCCACGCTTGGCCGTTTTCGACGTCGATTTGCGTGCATCGAACAAACGCCGCGAGCGCCTCGTCGCGGCGTCCGCATTTCAAACACGCGTAACCACCAGAAAACCACCCGTCAGGGAACAATGGGTTGATTTTTAAAGCAATCATCCAATGTTCGGCGGCGGCAGCCCAATCTTCACGGGCGGCGGCGCGGCGAGCCAACGACCGCCGCGCGCGCGCGTTGGATTCCCCGCTCACCTCCCAAGCTTTCCAGTAATACTGTTCGTCGTCGAGCGCGTCACCGAGCGCACACCAAAGCTTGGCGTTTGTATCATCAGCGTCGAGACGACGGCGGACTAGATCCGCAGCTTGTTGCTTTTTACCGAGTAAACTCAAGCACACAATGAGCGGATCCCAGAGCTCGACTTCTTCAAACAATTCGAGCGCAGCGCCGACCATGCCGACACTGACGAGCTGTTCGCCGAGTTCTTTCTTCAACGTCGACGACGGTGGAAACCATGTGCTAAATACGTATCGCATGCGCGACGACACACGCGGAGCGGGCTTTTCAAGGCTTTGCACGAGGTCTTCGAGGACGAGCAACGCGCGTTCTCGCGTTCTGGCTCGGTTACGCTCGTGCCTGGATTGTAAAATCGTCACCGAAGCTCGGAGAATGGGTTGGGATTTTACTTGTGCGCCGACGAATTCGGTGTATGGAGCCATTTCATAGCTTCGCAGCCCGTCGTCGGCTTGCTTTTTGCGAATAGTGACGGCAGCGGCGATCAAAAGCGCTTGCGCCGCGGCGGGCATTTGTTTCGGCGGCGGCGCGCCTTCAACGAGACGAGGCTGGGACAGAATTTGGCTCCCATCCGCGCTCAATCCCGTGAGTTCGGTGGCGATACGAGCCATAGCGGCAGACTTTTTTACTGGCCCATCGAGCGCCTCGTCGTAATCGTCATTCACGGGTGTCTCGTCGATTTCGTCGTCGCTATCACCCCAATCGTTTGTCTCGAGCTCGGCGTTGAGCACCAGCTGCGTCTTGGCATCAACCTGGTGAATCGTTCGGAAACCCATGGCGCCTGAAATATCGTATCGCAATCCAAACACCGACGCCGCACCGCGCTGTAGCAAATTCGCGCTATCCACGTGCCCGTATTGATGTTCCATGAGCGACGCCTCCAATCGCGCCATCGACTCAAATATCGCATCTTCTCGACTCTTTCGTTCTCTGTCATCATCACGCGGCGCATACGTCGCTAACGTGCGCGCGTGCAAACCAAGCAACGTTCCTCGCAACGTCGGTGATTGCCCCGCTAACGCACGCTGATGCGCGATGGCTACGCGCGCCGCCCACCACGCGACGGCGGCTTCGTGCGCGTCTCGCGTCGATACTTCATCCAATGGAAGCGCCGCACGCGCCCCTTGCAGCGTCAACGCTGGCACATCGAGCGCTCGCACCCAATCCAACGTCTCATCCACGACATCGACGAGCAAGACTCGCGCGAGAAGTAAATATTGCGGTAAATCACATCGCCCGACCAAGTCTTCGCCATCCAACGACAACGCCGACCGCGCGTACGCGTCCCACGTCTCATCGTCATCCGCGCCCAAACGTCCTCGTAACGGCGCGCGCGGCGCGCGAACATCCCTCGGACCAGTCACCGTGGCTTGCATGAACGCGTAAAGCGCCGCGACGCCCGCGGCGAGCACGACAAAACGCGCTTCGTCGCCGCGCTCGCTTCGATTCGCCGCCACCTCGCGCGCTTTCGCGGCGACTGCGGCGTAATACGCCCTCGCATCGGCGCCCGCGCGCGCGTCGACGTCGAGCACGTCGCACACGATGTCTTGGCACAGCGCGTCGACGTAGACACCGCGCGCGATGGCGTCCATGACGCCGCGCGCCGCCGGGCTGGCGGCTGCGCTGACATCGGCGCCGGCGCCGTCGTTCTCGACGGCGTCGCTCGTCGACGCGCTGAACGACGTGAGCAGGAGCGCGCGACGGAGCGATGCGTATGTCGCCATGGCTCTCTCTCGCGCGCTGTACGGGGCGTGGCGCAGTGGAGGAGTGATGTTTGAGCGCGCGCGTGAGTGTTTTACAACTGGTTGGGACGTCTTTCATTTACAAAAAGAACTCTAGGAATGATCTATGAGAAAACTGAAGACGTCAGATAGCGAGACGACGCCTTCGACGTGCTTGGTGGTCGGATCGACGACGATCAAGCGACGGATATTTGGCAAGGATAACATTTCGAGCGCGGTGCGAAGAGTATCACCTCGAACGCACGTGCTGAATCGACCATAGTGCGTCGACGACGGATCGTTTTGTTCGGTTAATGTCGTCGGACGCGCGGCACCGAGAGCTTGTGCGACAGACAGATTCTTGAGCGGAATCGATCTGTATGCGCTATTGGCAGCTAAGCGAATGACGTCACCACGAGCGTACAAATCCATCAGTACGCCGTGCTCGTTGACGATTGGCAGCGCCGAAATACCGTGCAAGACATCAAAGACAACCTCGATCGAAGCATCCGGCGTCACCGCGCGAATGGGATACAGCTGTCGTACTAAATATCTTTCGTCTATGCCCGTGCCCATCGGAGGGATTGGTTTCGATCGCGAACCGCCGAAACGTTCCGTCCACGTACCGAGGGGTAACGCTCCTATTGGTTGAGAAAATAGAGGTAGCGCGCTTGGAATACCTCTAAAGTGTCGGTTCAAGCACGCCAAGATCTCGGCAAGATTGGTGACGTGCAGCAATTGCGGGGTGCCGCTCGTGTTCGAGCAAGATGCCGAGCCACCGGCCGGGCACACCGAGCCGTACGACAACACTGGAACGTTGTGTACTCCAGCCTCGATCATAGTCAACGCCACGTGATGCAGCGAGTCTTCTGGACGCACATTAATCAGATGCCTCTGTTTCAAGCCTTCTTTTTCGTACTCATCGCGCACGAGCTGGATGGTGTACGCGTCCAAATCTGCGTCAGACAAGTCGTCGCGATCCGCCAACGCTTGAGTTAACCGCCGCATAATGTCAATAAAGTCTCCGGCGCTGAGCAACCCGACGAAATTCTGCTTGGATTCGTCCCACAACGGCGCGGCATAGATGCCCTGATCGTAAAACGCATGGAACGCTTGACGCACGGGTAACGCGGTGTCGAGGACGACAACCTTGTTACTTTCAGGTATGAGCTCGTACGCCGTGTGTTCTTGCAAAAATTCCAACACGCGAGCGCTGCTCGTGTCGCCCTCACCTACGGCACCCAAGCCCCCCGTCGCTGGTCTCACCGCGCTCTCTACATCGTCACTTACCATAGCCATCTCGCGTCCTTCGCGACTAATCTCCATGCTCGTCCGTCTCGACTTGACTTGTCCCGCGCGGTCGCGCGTCGACGCCGCGGCGGCGTGGTCCATCCAATCCATCCCTCCGCTCTCTCCACTCGGTGCAGGCACGCTCGACATCGGCACCGGCACCGGCGCCGACCGCGGCGTAGGCTCCGCACGCGTCGGCGCCACGGGCGTCCCACCCCCACTCGTCGGTTTCACGTACAACCAGTTATTTACGTTTCCCAACGGGTCCTGAATAAACGCCTGATTCTCGTCGTGCCTCCACTGCCCGTCCACAATAAATTTATACTGATGATACCCAGGCGGTAAGTCACACACCACGGTAAACGTGCGCGTGCCATCCCCACTCGTCGCCCCGTCATCTCGCGCCATGGGCACGGTTTCTAGCCAATTCGTAAACGACCCGCACAGGTGCACCGACCCCCCGCCGTAGGCCCACGCGAAGCGCGTCGGGAACACGTCTCCGCCCGCGTCCGCGCTCGCCGAATGCACGGACGAGTCCGCGAACGACGAACCACCAGACGCGCGCTGTGCGCCATCGCCGCCGCTCATCGATGCGTTCGCCGCCGTGGCGCGGCGCGAACGTTCGTGCGAGCTCCTCGTGGACATCGAATGCGCCGCTCAGAATGTGATCGTCGGGCTACGGCGCACAGACGCGTCGTTCGCGCGCGTCGTTCGCGAGCGCGTGCGCGAGGGCGTCGAGCGATGTACGCGCGCCGTCGACGTGCGCGAAAGGCGTGTCGCGCGGCGACGTGGCGTCGGCGAGTGACGATGTGAGGCGTCAACCGAATGTGCCGTGTCAGCACGCGCCACCGACACCGAGCGCGCTTTACCGACGTCAGACCGCGTCGCCCGCGAGCGATCGGCGCGCGCGATCGTTGCACGGTGGGTGCGCGCGATCGTCACGTCATGGATCCATCCACGGGCCTGCCGTACGGCTGGGAGTCGCGCACGAACGCGATGAGTGAGAAGGACATCAAACTCGGTGGCGTCGCTGCGGGCAAGTTTAGTTCGAAAGGCGAGCTCGAGCGCGCGGCGACGAGCGCGTATGGGGAAGACGCGTCGTACAAGACATCGGATGAGGTGGCGGCGTTTTGGTTGGCGAAGATTGACGCCGAACGCGCGGAGGCGGCGGCGGGAGAGGGCGACGGAGGAGGCGCGCTGCCGTCGGGGTGGGAGGAGAGGCAACGCGCGAGAGAAGCCGAGCGTCGGCAATACGGCGCGTTCGCCGCGCCGTCGGCGAGTGTGAGTGGTATGCGTGGTGGTGTCGGCGCCGAAGCCGCGCTCGTGGAGTGCGCGACGTTTACGTTGGAGAATTTGGCGTCGGTTTTGGAGACGAGGCTCGTGTCGCTGCCAGTCGAGCGGCGCGCGGCGTTTAGCGCGGCGTTGAAGCGCGCGAACGATGCGGTGATGAAATGTCGATAGCGACAGTGCGTAGGATACTACTAGTGTATTGATTTTTATTATGAATGACTCCTTTGAATAAAGCGCACGCGAAACTCGGCTGAACCGGCGGCGCGCTCGGCTGAAAGTCTTCACAAGCGCGCACGCGTGACTGACCGCGACGCGCGTCTGTCGTCTCGCGCGATGTCCTCCGCCATCCTTCGACGGGTCTCGTGCGATGCGTTCGCCGCCGCGAGCGCGCGCGCGCCCGCCGTGGTGTGCGCGTCGGCGCGTGCGTTCGCGTCGAGTGGCGTCCCGAAAGATTTTAAAGTGCCCCCACCACCGGTGACCGCCAACGCCGCCGGCACGGGTGGGCGCTCGTCATCGAGGTACGCGTCAAGTCGTCGCGTTTGGTTCGTTGTCCCGCATCGCGCGAGATCCGACGCGCGAGAGCGAGCGTTGTGCGCGCGGTTTGTGTTCGATCGTTCGATCGTTTCGCGAGGTTTGCGCGTTTGTCGTCGTCGTCTTCTCTCTCTCTCTAATGCGTGGTATCGCGTAACGCGCGGGCGTGAGCGCGTGAAGATGACTACTTGACTGACAATCCATCGTTCGTGTGGGGACTTTCCGTATGCGCAGTGGTATTACGTGCACGGTGTTTGGCGCGACGGGGTTTTTGGGTCGATACGTTACCCACCACGTCGCCAAGAGCGGCTCTCGGATGATCTTGCCCACGCGGTGCGGCGAGAACGAACGTCAGCATTTGAAGGTGATGGGCGACCTCGGGCAGATTGTGCAGTTAGATTACAGCATCAGAGATGAAGAGGCGATTCGGTTCGCGGTGGAGCGAAGCAACGTGGTGATCAACTTAGTCGGGCGGGAGTGGGAGACGCGCAACTTTTCATTTGACGATGTCAACGTGAATTTTGCGAAAAAGGTTGCGGAAATTTCGGCGGAAGTAGGGGTGCGTCGATTGATTCACGTCAGTGCGCTCGGGGCGTCGGAGGATCATCCCAGCGCGTATTTCAGAACCAAAGCGCTCGGCGAAGAGGCGGTGAAAGAAGCGTTCCCTTCAGCGACGATTGTGCGACCGGCGAAGATGATTGGCGTGGAAGATCGATTTTTAAATGTATTTGCCGAGCATTCGCGCAAGTACCCTGCGATTCCAATCATTGACGGCGGTGACACGTTGCACCAACCGGTGTTCGTCGACGATGTCGCCGTCGCTATCCGTAGAATCGTTCACGACGAGCTTACCAGTGGTCAAACGTACGAACTCGCGGGTGATCGCGTGTATACCACCGATGAACTTGCGCAATTGGTCATCCGAACCATCCGCACGCGCAAGAAGACTGCGTACGTGCCGTCATTTATCATGAAATCCATCGCGTGCGCTCACGAAAGTCTCCTCAGACGCGTACCGTTCCCGATGCCAACTCCGGTGGGTTTGACACGCTCGTACATCGACGCTCAGACGCGTGATTACGTCAAGCAACCGAACTCGCTCGGTTTCGCCGAGCTCGGCATCGAACCGAACGTCCTCGACGGCTACGTCATCGATTATCTGCGTTCCTACCGCGCCGGCGGCTACGAAACCGGCGACGCGCCCTGGGACCACGAAAACGACGACTCCACCATCCATCGCGCTCGGGCGTAACCCATGTAATTACATACAAATCTACACTATTACCACACGCGCCGTGCGCAAACCAACACGAAACGCCCGCGCGCGCCTCGAATGAAACATCCGCGGCGCCGAACACCAAACCCAACCAACAATATATCTCCCTGTGACGCTGCCGTCATACGCCGACGCCCCGCGCCGACGCACGCACGCGCACGACGCGCACGCGAATCACACGCGAGCTTTTGCACGCGCGCGCGCCGCTATCACGCCGATGTCGACGCCGCCGACGCCGAGAGCCGGCGAGAGTGATGATTCGGTCATCGGCGCATTCGGTCGCGCGTTGTCGCGCGTGGCGACGACGGTGACGCGCACGATCACCGGCGCGCACGATCGCAGCGATGACGCGCCGGCGCCTCGGGGGATCGTGCCGCTGGGTCTGGCGCGATCGCCGACGACGCGCGAAGCGGCGTTGGATACGACGCCGTTAAAGTTGGATGCGGAGGCAGTGCGCTGGGACGCAGAAGCCAAGTCTCGAGCGGAGGTGCTTAAAGAAATCGCGCAGGAGCGTGAGGTGGAGGAAGCCGAGGCGAGTGACGAAGATGAGGAGGATGCAGCGTTCGCGGCAAAGGCTTCGGAGGAGAATACCAACGTGCCGGCATATACTTGGTCGGCGACGTTGCAACGACGGGTGGGGGAGATTGAATTGGAGAGCGACGCTGAAGGGCAAAGGACGTTATCTTGGACGTCGACGATGGAACGTAGAGCGGATGAAATCGCAGAGGAGGTTGCGCAAGAAAATGCAGTGTATCGTAACGGCGCACCGACGGCATCGGCAAAGGCATTGTCGAGGATTAATACCATAAATGCGCCAACAAATGAGGCTGGGATGCTGTCGGTGTCTGTCGGCGGCAAGTCGAGGAAGAAAGTTCTTCAGGAGGATTCGTACTACGAAGCGGTCATGAGCGACCGCATTCCCGCGTACAAGAAGCCGAAAAAGTATATCGCGCGCTTGGAAAATCTTGAGACGGCAATTCTGGACAAGGATGGAAAACAAATGGCTGTGATCAAAACAACCGCGCGCGACATCGAAGTGCTCGGGCCAGGAATTGGCTTATGGTTTGCGCAAGTTAAGGGTATGTTGCGATTTTTCACTGTGATATCAGGTTTTGCGGCTCTTGCTATTGCGCACTACGTCAGCATGGCGAATAAGGCCACTCTGGAGATCGATGAAGAAATCAAAACCACTCTTGGAACGACAACGGCGGCGTTGGTCGCGTCTACGTACGGCGTCGACATTCGCACCGTCATGGCGTTTTTCTCGACCTTGGACGTTTTAACTGTGTTGTTATTTATGGCAGTCATCGCCATGATGGCTAGACGGATGCGATCATACGTCATTCGCGTCGATGAAGCTTTGCTGACGCTCGCTGATTTTTCAGTCCAAGTGAGCGGTTTACCCATTGACGCCACAGAGGATGAAGTACGAGAGCATTTTGAGCAAGTCGGCCCTGTTGCCGATGTTGTTATTGCCCGTTCTTATGGTTCTGTTCTTCGTCTTCGAATGAAGCGCTCCAAACTCTTTCAAAACGCCGAGCAGTTGAAGTTTGAGCTCAGCGCCATTCGACACAAATGCAAAAAGGTGGGCAAGAATGTCGAAGATGATTACTACTATAAGCGCACGTGGGACGAATTCTGCGACACTCGCCAGCGAATACTTGACTTGAAGACTGAAATCGACCAGAGAATGCTCAAGCCATTCAAAGTGGTGTACGCGTACGTCACTTTTGATCAAGAATCGGACAAGCTAACGTGTAAGGATGACTACGCTGCGTATTTCTCCATCTTTAGAGCTGATCGTACGAAGTTTCGCGTCAGTAAGGATGAACGCGGCAAAGAAATATTTCACTACTTACGAGTAACACAATCATCAGAGGCGTCTGACATCATGTGGGAAAACATGAACACCGTGGGCTGGAAGCAGTGGACCACGAGAAGAGTTTTCACCGCTCTAGCTATTTTCGTATTGCTTATCGGTAACATTCTGCTCGTCGTGTTCGCGACGTCCGCGATCAATTCCGACGGCAGCTTGCTCGCCGATTGCGATGTTGTCTACTCTAGTAGCGATGGCGCGAACCTCAACTGTCCTGCAATCTGGAACTTGGACAAAAATATGGACGTTTCGGATGTCGTCGCTATTTCAAACAAAAACTATCGTGATAGAGTCGGTGTCGCTGACTGCGTCGGCTTTCTTGAAAGCACCCTCTTCACGGTAAATATGTCGACTTACGCGCCGTATACAAATGCACTTGGTGCCTACTCAGGGCTCACTGCGGCTCAAGCTGCGGTGCAAGGCTTCGATTCTGAAGGAGAGTGGGAAGGTGGTTTGGATGCAAGCACGTTAGCCGACGAGTGCGCGGCCAAAGTCTGTTACCAATGCATGTGTGGAGCCAACCTCCTGTCAGGCTCCATCACGCCGATTTGCAGAGACTACTACAAAGAGCAATTGCTCATTTTTGGGCTCGAATTTGGCCGATTATCGGTACAGTCTCTTACGTCTATTATTCTCTTATGGTCAGCAGCCAAATTTGCGTTGTTCGAACGCCACAAAACGGTTTCGTCGACGGAGCAAACAACGAGTCGATTTGCGTTTTTCACGCTCACGACGAATACACTGGTGCTTCCTTTACTCGTCAACGTCAACATTCTTGGATTAACAGGCTTTCCAATTTTGTTCCAAGGGAGTTATGACGATACTACAATTGACTGGTACCAATCGGTGTTGAAGACGCTCATGATTGCGGTCTTCATTAATGCGTGCTGGTTCGGTCCCTCTCGTCTCATTGTTGCGTGGTTAAGTCAATTAAATCGCGCGTGTTTTGGCGGACGATGCTCAACGCAGTATCAGCTTAATAAAATGTACGCCCGAGAGGCTTTCACGCTAGCTGAACGGTACGGTCAGTGCATGGCGGTTGTGTTCATCTCGGTGAGTTTGAGCTCAGCGGCGCCAATTGTCATTCCCGCCACTTCCTTGTATCTATTCCTCGCGTACTGGTGTGACAAAGTCTTTTTACTCCGGTATGCGCGTTATCCGGCGCTCTATGATCACAAGTTGGCGAGACAGTTCTTATTCTACGCCCCAGTCGCGTGCATCTGCCATTTTGCGTTTGGTTTCTGGACGTTCTCACAATGGGATGTCCCGACGTACTTTTTGGAAAGCCTCACGTCTTGGGACAAATCGTACATCACTTCGCAACAAGAATCGACGTTTTGGGAGATTCGTGCGACCATGACCAAGTACCAGCAACTCGATATTGAGGCGCGATTCTATCGCGCCAACGGACTCATCCAGCTCATACCGCTCATGGCTTACACGCTGTATTTGGTCGTCAAGGCTATCCTCCAAACCGTCGGTTACTCGGCGCTGATGCTGCTCGGGTGCTCGAAATACCTGAACGACGAATGGAAAGCACCCGTGCAATTCAACAGTTTCACCACGGCCCGGGAAAAACTTCTCAACAACGAGGCTTTTGCCGACGACGCCTTGGCGGGTTTGCCATCGTATCGCGTGCACGACAACCCAGAGTACGCCGCGCTCTTCCCTGAAGCGAAGAGGCTCGAAAACGCCATCGATGGCGACGACGACGAGTAACAATGTAATATAATCCGTGGTGTATTTAATGAACATATTACGCGTACAGTACAAATTGGCACCACATTGTTTCGCGCGCTCGGCTCGGTTCGGCTGCCAAGAGCCAAGATCTCGGGACGGAATTCGCGCTCGAACGTCACTTCGGTCCTCGCGCTTTCGAGCGCCCGTGCACTTTCGCCCGCACTCGGCGCGAACGTCAATCCCGCAGCGTGGGTAAAATCTTCGTCGTTCGCCGCGTCGAACTCGGCGTTCACGCGCGCCGTCGTCGTCGATAGATCAGTCACAAAATGTTTTTCCACTTGCAGCTGGAGCGAAATATTACGCTCGAACCAAAGCACTTTGGCGCTCGCATGCGCGAAGTATTAGAAGCAAAGTTGAAACACGAGGTATGTGATGCGTGCGCGTTCGTGCTTCGAGCGCGAATTAGCGTCGACGTTGTTGAGGTTCTCCGCGTGGGGGGGCGAAACGCCAACCCTAAGACGATGATCGCGACACTGACGAACAAAACGTACGACGACAGGTGGAAGGGAGTTGCACGGGTCGGCACGGGTTTATCGTACTCGTAACGCGTTTGGCGAGCGTCGGTGAAGGGAAAATTACGACGGATGGTACGGCACGGGCGACGTTCCATATCAAGTACGATTGCATCGCGTTCAGGCCGTTCAAAGGCGAAGTGCTGGACGCGGTGGTGACGCAGGTGAATAAATTTGGCTTCTTTGCCGAAGCTGGGCCATTGCAATTGTTCGTGTCCAATGCGTTGATTACAGAGGACATGAAATTTGATAGTTCAGGGGAGAATTGTTACGTGAGTGAGGATCAACAGATTAGAATCCAGCGGGACTGTGAAGTGCGCGTTCGTATCGTCGGTATGCGCATCGACGCGAACGATATCTTCTGCATTGCAACGATCAAGGATGACTATCTGGGATTGATCGGGTTCTCTTCAGCGCAAGATGGCATGGACTTATAGACTTATTTAGCTTGAAAAACACTTTAGACGTAAATTAACACACTCATCTGCAACGGCGTCGCGTACGCTGCGCTATGACTGCGCTGCATGACGCCGTGAACGCGCCTCGCGCCTGATGATTATGTATTAACGCGGGCTCTATTAAATCTACTACATGCTAAGGATATAAGAATTCACTACCGGTGCCCTTTCTAAAAATTGGAGAGTTGGCGCTTGACATGCTCGCGCTGTATTTGCAACGCCGTCTTACCATCTCCTAGTCTTTCTATCGTCATATCCGCACCAGCTTCTCTGAGCTGAGCGAGAACAGGCATATGCCCATTCGTCGCCGCGAGGTGCGCGGCTGTGGTGCCCTGGTTCTTCGTTGCAAAGTTAACGTTTGCGCCAGCTTTAAGGCACACGTCAACGCAATCGACGTGTCCCGCCAACGAAGCCTCCAACAGCGCCGTTCGACCGTAACCGTTCACCACTTCAGTAGATACGCCCGCGTCGAACAGCACGTGCGCGATCTCAGCCCGACCCGCGGCGCACGCTTCGACGGCGACCAATCGTCCGTTCCCCATGGTAAAGTTCAAGTCTGCTCCAAAGTCGATGAGTGTCTTTAAGGCCACGACTTGGTTACACGCCATCGCACGCTGCGCCGCGGTGCGTAGCTGTGCGATACGAATCGCCCGCGCGCTTGAATCTTCCGGTGTCTGCGCGTACGGCCCGTCGAGAAGTGCGCGCAACTTGATGACGTTGCCTTCGCTCGCGTACTGACAGATTAGTTGGCCGCCTCCTGGAAGGTCGCTCCCGGGCGGGGCGATGCCGACTGCCCGTGCGCGCGCGGTAGACGCACGCATGCATGACACGTGCGTGCGCGCGCGCGCCGGGTTCACGAGCGGGGCGACTTGCATGGCGCGAAGTGAGGAGAGACACGTCTGGTGCGGACGCTTTCACGCGGCAATATTATTTACAACAGCTGAGTTTTTGTACGGTATGATAAATATCGTTAATACGTGCCTGCGATGCGGCCCATGCTGACGCAGAACTCTTTAAAATCAATTCTACCGTTTCCATCGGTGTCCATATCATCTGCCAAAGCCACTAAGCCTTCCTCGCTGAGCAGATGCTTCCCTGTACTTTCGTCGAGCACGCGCAACATTTGGATGAAATCCTCCTTGGACAACGATTTTGATTCGTCCAAGTCAAACTTGGTGTGCCAAATGTGATGCAATTCTTGTCGATGCGAATAAAACAATCGACCGAGCGATTCACTCAGATTTTTCTCCCAAGACATCTCCGTGCTCGTTTCACCTTCTTTTGCCTGCGTGCTCCAACGCACGCCGACTTGATGTTCGCCAGTTGAGTTTGCAGTCATCGACGATGTGAGCATATTCTTAAACTCATCAAAGTCAACAGAACCGGAATTATCTGCATCAAATGCATCCCAAACTGCTGCGAGCTGCGCATCGGACAGCACACTCAGCGCTGGAAGACTATTTCGTACAGCCGATAAAAACTCCGACTTGCTGATTTCACCGGACTTGTCGGCGTCCATTTCTTCGAACGCCGCCAAAAGATCACCGCCTGATTGTAATACAGCAGAAGTGATTCGAGACACAACATCATCTTGCCAGGCTTTGCAGCCCCCCTTGAGCTGCACCGTGTAGTCGGCTAGGAATGTTTTCCAAGCGACGTGACGTTTTCCTCGAACGACAACAATGTCTTCCTCTTTGACGAGCTTGTCGAAAACTCGAGACCATAAAATCTTAATCTTCAGCACTGCAGTCAAGCCGGTGGCCCACTCGTAGAGATTAATCAACCCTCGTTTGGCCGGCCTATTAGGCTGCGCCTCCAGCTCTTGCCAATGCGCGTACAACTCCGTCTTGTATTCTATAATGTACTCCCGAGCTTGTGCGGCAACGGCGTCGTTCACGGCTTCTTTACCTTTTCGCTCGCTTCGAATGCGTTCATACCCTAATAAATTTGCCGACATAGGTACGCTCCAAACCAGCGCATTTGCCGGCTGCGGCGTGGTCTCCCCGTGTTTGAAAACTAGAACCGCTCCCTTGTTTTCGCCAGTGCCGCAGTAACGCGACGCCGAAAAGAGCGTAAAGCATTTACCTCCGTGACACGTCTCGATGCCTCCAGGCACGCACTGGTGAGAGCGAAGAATGATTGACAAGTCATTCATCTCTAAAAACCGATGCGAGACATCCTTACCCCATAGCATTCCCGCTCCACGATGCGATGGTGTACTCCCTAAGAATGACCCTTCCGGATGCGGATCGCTCCAAATAATATCCTTGTACCACCTCGTGCGTTTCTCGTCCACCTCCTGACGCGAACCTTCTTGACCACGGGGTAAAGTGCGCAGGTCTTCAATCGTCGCACCCTCATCGCATGGTGGCCCACCGTGAATAACGAACACTCCGCTATTCACCACGCAGGCGTACGGCAACCAGTCGAAAACGCGATGAAACATCTGAAACACCTTGTGATCGTACTTGCCCAGACATTCCTCCTCAAATCCACTGTATATGTTGATGAATGCCTCCTCATGGTTGCCGCGATTTATAAATACAAATTTGGGGTATGCCACTTTCAGCGCGCACAAAAGGATGGCAATTTCGCACCCGTGATTCCCGCGGTCCACCAAGTCGCCATTGAAGATGTACTTGTTATCCTCTGAAGGCATCCCTTTTTGGTCGAAAATAAACATCAAATCATGCAGCTGGCCGTGTAAATCACCAACAACAACTACAGAACCGTTCTCCGTGGCGTCGACAAAGTTTACGCTATCTTCCCCGGCGAAAACCACCATGGCGGCGCCCAAAATGGCCAAAGCGTCAATCATAGAAAACGTACTCCCATCCTTCAACGAGGTCATGATATCTTCCAACGCTGACGGACTTAACGACGGCAATTCAGTGGGCGAGTCATTATCCGATTCAAGCTCCGCTTTCTCAACGTCTTCCTCCGCCTCCGCGTTCGCGGGGGCGTTATCATCACCCTTCTTCTTTGTGCGCCCGAGCGCCGACGCCAACCGCAAACGCGCCATCCCACGCGACAACTTTTGCGTCAACCCTCCACTCAACTTGCTATTAATCACCCGCAACAAACCCGAACGCTTATTAATCATCGCCTCAGACGCCTCTTCAAGCGTCTCCAACATCATGGTATTCGTACGCATCCGCTCCTCCTCGCGCTTCTGGTGTCGCCGGAACGCCGCCTGAATCAACACCGCCGCCGTGTTGTCGTTTCCGAGCGAACTCGGCCGTTCGAGCCCCATGACCACACACACACGGAGAGATACTGGCCTCCACCCACTCACACCCTCACCACGCCGCACACCCGCGCGATATCAACGCAATCAACAGAATCGAATCGCAAATTCTCCAGTACGAATCGAATGCAATCGAATTGAATGAAATCAAAACCACGTCAACTCGCGCGCCAAGCTTCACGTCGCGCGTGCGGGATCGAACCAATCTCTCGGCGTGACGATGACGATGTACACCACACCGTCTTGGCGCGACGTCGCACTGTGTCGCGCGCTCTGGTGCGCTTCGACGGCGTCTTGGGTCGTGATCTGTATGTACCCCTGTTCGGGGGGTACACACGTCCGCCGCCAGCGTCGTCGTGACGTCGTAATCCAGCACGAGGCGGCACAGAACGACGCCTAGGTCGCACTAGACGTCGTGCGCGACACGACGCACGGACGTGGAAAGGACGATATTCATACTTTCTACCTCGCCAGCGCGCGTACGTTGAACAAAGCACCGCCCATCGATCGATTACGTCGATTGATTGAGCCAGGGAATCGATCGAGAGAGGTCTTTTAACCATGGCGATCGCGTTGGGATCCACGCCGGTGAGCGTCGTGAGAGGGTCTTCGAGCGCGCGGCGTGCGTCGTCGCGGGTGGCGAATGTGCGTGGAGTGACTTCGCGGGTCGTGCGCGTGCGTGCGGATGGGTCGTCGTCGTCCGGTTCGGGTGAGAGCGGCGCGCCGGCGGCGGTGGCGCCGGCGCCGGGCGTCGTAGGCTCTCCGATGCCTTCGACGTTACCGATGCCGCCGATGATGTATCCGCCCGCGCAGCAGCAGCAACATGCGTATCAGCAGGGGTATTATTATCCGCCTGCGCCGCCACCGGTGCCGATGAAGAAGAAATCGAGCGGGAGCGACGTGCCGGCGTGGATGTGGGTCGGCTTGGGTGTCGTCTTGGCGACGGCGGGACAAAAAATCTTTGGCGCGAAAAAGCAAGACATGCAGGCGATGATGATGCAGCAGATGATGAAGCAGTTCACATCGCAAGCGGGTGGTGCGGGTGGTATGCCGGGTATGGGCGGCATGCCGGGTATGGGCGGCATGCCGGGTATGGGCGGCGCGCCCGGGATGGGTGGCGGTTTCCCACCTTTTCCGGCGAGCGCCAAGCCCGCGGTAGACGTGACACCGAGCCCACCGAAGCCTGCGGCGCCGAAGCCTGCGGCGCCAAAGCCTGCGGCGGCGGCGGCGGCGACAGCGACTCCCGCGGCTGGCCGAGGTAGCGCCGCGGCGACGCGACCGACTGAGCCTGAGCTTCGTGACGTGAGTCCGAGCCCGAGCGTCGCTTCCGAATTTGGAGGCTTCGCCGACGAAGTCGTCGAAGCGACGCCGGTCAGTTCGAGTCCGTTCTTTGACGATTCCAACGACGAGCCCTTGATGGGATCGAGTGAGGGCGCGGGAGCGTTTGAGGAAGAACCATCGGAGGAGGACATAGAATACATGCAAAACATGATTCGCAACCCAGAGATGCAAAAGCTCATGTATCCGTACTTGCCCGAATTTATGCGCAACCCAGAAACGTTTGAGATGTTGCTCTCGAACCCGCAGTACAAGGACCAATTGAAGGATATCATGAAGCAAATGAAGGGCAGCGGCGTAGGCGGCGGTATGGGTGGCGGCATGCCCGACATCAACTCCCCTGAAGTGCAAGAGCAGTTCGCGGCGATGGGCATGAAGCCCGAAGACGTGCTCACGCAAATCATGTCCGACCCCGAGCTCGCGGCGGCGTTCCAAAACCCAAAGGTGCAAGCCGCCGTCATGGATTGCTCTACGAACCCCATGAACATCACCAAGTACCAAAATGATCCCGAAATCATGGGCACGTTTGAGAAATTGGCTGCACTTTTCCCGCAAGCTGGTCCGGGCGGCATGTAAAAAACTCTCGCAAAGACCTTGACGATTTAATTCATATCCCGAGTGCACAAAACTTCACATTTTACGGCTTCATTAAAACGCGCGCGTTTCCGGCCCACAAACCTCACACGATGGCGTTTCGTCGACTAGCGACGCACATCACGCAGCGTCGCGATGCGATAACGTATGCGCGGTGTATCACATCGTCCACTTTGGCGTCGTCGTCGTCGAGAGACGGCGATGACGAACGATCGCTTGCAGAACGCTTGTCCCGCGTCCCGCTCGAGCGCACGAGAAACTTTAGCATCATCGCGCACGTGGACCACGGCAAGAGTACGCTCGCCGATCGCTTGCTCGAGCTCACGGGAGCGATCAAAAAAGGCGGCGCGCATCAGATTCTCGATACGCTCCCGGTGGAGCGCGCGCGAGGAATTACAGTGAAGGCGCAAGCGGTGAGCGTGTTGTGGCGAAGCGACGCCGCCGGCGGCGAAGCGCGCGAGTATTTATTGAACTTAATCGATACTCCCGGGCACGCAGACTTTTCGTTCGAAGTGTCGCGGTCGCTATCAGCGTGCGACGGTGCTTTGCTTCTCGTGGACGCGACGCAGGGCGTGCAAGCGCAGACGATTGCGACGTTTTACTTGGCGCTCGAAGGCGGGTTGGTCATCGTACCGGTGGCGAATAAAGTTGACATGCTTGCCGCCGACGTCGACCGCGTGGCGCAGCAGATGATCAGTGTGTTTGGCGTTGAGCGTGAAGAGGTACTTGAAGTGAGTGGCAAGACTGGGTTGAACGTCACGAGTGTGTTGGATGCGGTCGTATCGCGGGTGCCGCCGCCGAAGGGCGACTTGAACGCGCCGACTAGGATTTTGTTGCTTGACTGTCACTACGACGACTACCGAGGCGCCGTGAATGTGGTGCAAGTCGTCGACGGAGAGGTAAGGAAGGGCGATAAAGTCACGAGCTATGTTACTGGGCAGCATTTTGAGGTTTTAGAATTGGGCATGTCCACGCCGACGCCGTGCGAGGTGCATTCGCTCAAAGCGGGCAATGTCGGCTACATGATTACGAACGTGCGCGACGTGCGTTCATCAAAGATTGGTGATACGTTACATGCATTTAAGGAAACTGTAGAACCTCTCAAAGGGTTTCGGCAGGCCAAGCCAATGGTATTTCAAGGATTGTTTCCCGTGAATACGGATGATTTTGAAAAGCTTCGCGCGGCGGTGGATCGCTTGACGCTAAATGATGCAAGCGTTACAGTGCAGGGCGAAAATAGCACCGCCCTCGGAGCTGGTTTTCGTTGTGGATTTCTCGGCTTGTTGCACGCCGATGTTTTTCATCAACGTTTACAAGAGGAATTCGGAACTGACATTATTGCCACTGCGCCGACGGTGCCGTATCGCATCGCGCAACGCGACGGGACATTTGTCGAGTGCACTTCACCACTTTCAATTCCGTCTGGCGGATTTCCACAAGAAGTAAGTATAGAGGAGCCTCTCGTGGAGGCGACGATTATTTGCCAACCGCAAGTGGTGGGTAAAATTGTAGAGTTGTGTATGGACCGCCGCGGCGAGCAGCTCGAGCAAACTTTCCTGGATGATTCGCGTGTGATCATGCGCTATCGCCTACCTCTCGGCGAAGTGGCGGCAGACTTTGCTGACGAATTGAAGAGCCGAACGAGTGGATATGCGACGTTCGACTACGACGACGCCGGTATGCAAAAAGGTGACATCGTGCGCATGGATGTGCTCGTCAATGGCACCGCTGTCGACGCTCTCGCCACGCTCGTCCATCGATCCAAGGCACAGCGTCACGGTAAAGACATCGTGGCGCGCTTAAAAGAAGCGCTTCCCCGGCAAATGTTTGAAATTGCAATCCAAGCGGCGCTGGGTGGTAAAATTATTGCGCGCGAAACCATTTCGGCTTTTAGAAAACAGGTGACGGCCAAATGTTATGGCGGGGACATATCCCGCAAGAAGAAGTTGTTAGAAAAGCAAAAGGAGGGCAAGAAACGTATGCGACGTATCGGTAACGTCGACATCCCGAATGAAACGTTCGGTGCGCTGCTGTCGAATAGAAAAACTTAGTTTAAAAGTAGAAAGTTGTTGTTTAGTGTTTAGTTTAGTGCACTGACGCGCTTCAAAGCATGCCTCCGTCTGTAGCGTCGACGCGCGCGAGTTCGCGGCGCGACAAACACCGCCCTGGAATCGTTAAATGTCAAGTGACGGACCCGAGCAAGTTTGTCGCCGATGCGCGCGACGTGCACGTGGTCTTTAGAATAAAAACAAGAGCGACCGCCAGAGAATTCGTTCTCCAATGCAGAAGCGAGCTTCGTGATGGTCACGCGACGTTCGACGTCGGGCGCCGCTATCAAGATTTCGTCATGTACGTGTTTTGCGTCGTGTTTTCTCTCCGCGAACGCGCTCGTTGCGGTGTCTTGTGCGTGCAGAGACGGTGTCTTGCTAACGATTTCTTTGAACTGGATTACCGCGAATTCGGCAACGCTCGCGCCGAATGCTCGACAATCGATGACTGACGTACGCGCGTCGACATTATTCCATGCAGGCTTCGTAATCGATTGCGCGAGTCTTACCCGGGAATCGTCATTCCACCACTTCCCAAGGCGCCAGAGTTGGAGGGCGAGAACGTGCGGGACATGCAACTCGACTGCGACAAGTGCGAGCACCGCCGCAAGCACCTGGTGAAGTTCTTAAACCGATGCGTCGATCACCCGACGCTGTATAATTCAACTGCCATGTTGACCTTTCTCACAGAAACCGATCGAGTGGCGTTTATTGAGACGTTGTCGAGACGTCTCGGAGGTGACGGTGGACTAGTCGGCGCGAGTGGAGGAGCGAGTCCGTCGCACAACCGTTCAGGGAGCGCGTCGTGGTTTGGGCAAATGTTTGGATCGACCAAAACAACGACGAGTGTGTTGAAAGACGAAGATCCGCAGTATTTGCAAGTGATGGAGTACGCGAAGAAGATTGAAGATCAAATTATAGGATTTCGCTCAAGCGCGAGAGAGTACATGAAGCAGTTAGAACAGCGCGTAAACGCCACCCATTTACATGAGCTCGGGAAAAGTGCGCGAGCTATGGGCGAGTGTGAAAGTGGTTGGGGACGTCCATTGGCGCGACGAAGCAAATGTACCGCGCTGGGGCACGTACTCGTAGCTTTTGCGGATTGCACCGACGTGCTCACCGGTAAAGACGCGCATGAATTACAAGTTGTGGATCTCATGCGTGAGCTGAAACGCGAGCTCAAAGACTGTCTGCGCACGCTTACGTCGGTACGGGAGACGTTTGAAGACCGCGCCGAGGCCCTTCTTAACTATGAGATAATGTGCGATAGATACGACGATGTGATTCGTGAAAAAGGCCGAGCTCTCGCCAACGTTGATCCATCTTGTCTCGCTGCCGAGGGATTGATGAAACAAGCCAAGGCACGTTACGATATGATTGTCGAACGTATGCGTGACGAGCTTCCAAGGTTTCATCGTACATCGGGGATGGCTATGACGAATGCTCTGCGCACGTTTGCCAAGGCGAATGCGGAATTAGCGCGCATCGAAGCCGAGATGTGGGGACTCTTACTGGAAGACGGAACTGATCAGGGCACGGCGGCTGTAGGTGAGAATGAACACTCTACCATGATCTTGAAGGCTTCAGAATTCGCCGAAGATGTGCCGTCTCGTCCACTCACGACCAAGGAGAGAGAACAGCGCGAGCGCGAGGAACGCCGCGCCGACCGCGCCAGGCGTCGAGCCGAAAAAGAAGAACGTGCAATTCACAAGGCTTGGAAGGCTTCGGCGCGACAAGCTATGGCAGAAGGTCGCCCCGTGCCACCAAGACCTGGAAGTTCGGCGCCCATGGCGATGCCGCCCACGCCAACGGCGCCTTCGCAGTCGAACGGTGCCTTCGCGCAACCGACTCTGGCGCATTCATCGGCCACGGCTCCTCCTCCTCCTCCTCCTCCTCCCCCACCACCCCCGCCACCACCACCGCCACCGCCGGGTGGACTACCGCCATTATCGCCAATCTCCGCGTCCGAGATCACGGAGCCGAAATCACCGACGCCGCCACCGAGAAATGACCCGCATTCTGCGCTCATGTTTGCCATTAAATCCGGCGTCGCCTTGCGTAAGAAGGACAGCTCACAAAGCCTTAGCCATGGCTCAGCGGTATCTTCCGTGGTTTCCGAATCCGACAGTTCGCGCGCGGCATCGCCCGCACCATTGCTGTCACCGCCACCGCCACCGCCACCACCAATCACGGTACCGCCGCCGCCGCCGCCTCGAGTGACGTCGCCGCCAAAGAAACCGCCGCCGCCGCCGCCGCCCAACAAAGGCTTGGGCAATTTAAACGCCACGCTCGCCGCACAACTCGATCTCACGCGCGCAGACGAATCGGACGGCTCAGATTGGAGCGATTAGTCGCGCACCATATCGCGCATGGCGTCACCACAGACGTGCGCGTGTAACATGAAAAACATCTTCGCGTCCTCATTCGTCGCCTCGCGTCATGCCTCTGAGCGGCGCGCGATGGTTTCAAATCACCATCGCCGCCGCCCTCATCATCGTCTCCGCAATCGCGTGCGTTCGCATGCACGCACAACATCGCATCCCACGAGGCGCTTCGGAGGCCACCATCGAAGTGCACCGCCGAGCGCTCGAGCCGGCGCCTCGCGCGCCCGCGGCGGTTGCGCCACCGCTCCGCCGGTACTCAAACACGCGCACAGAAATCTTCCGCCGCGCCGCCGCGCCGCCAATGTTCGCGCCACAGGAACCTTCGGGTCCACCTGCGCCGCCACCCGCGCCGCTGCCGCCCGCACCGCCGCCGACGACGCAGAGGACGGAAAGATCATCAGCGTCTTCGCTGGGCGCGCCCGAGGCGTGCGCGTTGCACGTCTTTCGCCACGTCAGTAAAGCTGGCGGCACCACCGTCCGGTTTTTCTTCGACAAGCTCGTGACGTTGGGTGAATGGGAATACCCTCTACCGTACGGTGCGAGCGAAGCGGCGTGGGTTGAGTTTGTAAAGACGTGGAGACGTGAAGCGCGAGCGTACGCGCGCGGGCTCCGGGACGCGCCCAAGACGTTGGTGGAGGTGCGCGGACACATGCCGGATAATTGGAGCGCGCGACACTTTCTCGACCGCGTGCTGCCGGACGTAGAGGCGTTGAGGGATGAGTTTCGCGGGTCGTGTTCGGTGACGACGTCCTTCTTGACGCGCGATCCGTTTAGTCAGTACAAGAGCTTTTACGGGTACTACATTAAAAAGATGCAAGCCAAGGCGGTGGATTTCGAGAGGCTTAACGAAGGCGGCGAGGCGGCGTTTGGCGCGAATTTTGCAGAGTGGGCGGTGAATGTTCCGGATATGCAGACGCGCGAGTTGTTACATGATAAGTGTGTGCCGCAAATGCGCGAAGGTGGGTACGAGGTGCGCCCTACGGTGGGCGAGCCGACGCGCATCGGCAAGCGTTGGCGCGAAGGCGCGAGAGGCGGTGATTGTGATTCTATAACGATTAGCGACGAAGACTGGACGCGCGTCGAAGATGCGCTTTCACGTTTCGACGTCGTGAGCACCATGGAGCGGTTTAATGAATTCATGCTCGTGCTCGGGCGCGTGACGGGGATGAAACATTTGCAGTATTCGCATTCCAACAAGGGACGCGAGACGTCAGACGACGGCACGATGCGTCCTGATGTCATCGCAAACATCACCACGCATGACGAGGCGTTACATGCGTACGCCGACAAGGCGTTCGACAAGCTCCTCGTCGATCTTTACGGATCAGTCGACGCGTTCAAGCGCGACGAATATCAGCCGTACGTGGACGCCACGGCGCAGCACAACGGGAAATCCTTCGTCGGCGGCATTCCCGAGCCATCGCCATACAAGTGGGTCAAAGCCACCGATGCCGAAGCGCAAGGATTGACTCCGGTTCAGCTTCCCATGTGGGTCATGCCCAACGGTGGCGGTCAGGCGTGGGCGTACGCTGGCGGCGATCCGGTGGTCATGGTGAGACGCGATGAAGCCGAAAGTCTTCGATGCGTCAAAGGATGTACATTTGATTAAGTCGCGAGCGCCAGAGTGTGTCGTCGCAATAGCATAGCAAAATAGCATAGCATCAGCATGAGTTGTGTATTGAAACAGTATTCGAACGCGCGTCGTTCTATTCGATAATCCTATTCTGTTTGGCGTCGGTTGGAGACGCGTAATCTGCGTCGACTTCACCACACAACGCTCCGCACCGCGCGCACGCGTGCGTGATGCGACGCACACGAGATGGCGGGAGGTCATGGTATATGATGCCGTTGTTTGTCGCGCTCGGGCTCGCGCTCGCGGCTGTCGAGGCGTCGCCCGCCGACGATTCTCGCGCCCAGTGTCCAAATGCACTCGCGTCACACGACCCACCGTGCGCGCACGGTACGATGCCCGCGTCGGCGTCGAGCCCGCACCCCGAAAACTGCGCGTCGTGTGCGGTGGACGGCGATCGCGAGCGCGGATGTCCAAGCGGATGGCGCGGCGCGGCGTGCGACGTGTGCTCTTCACGCGACGCGTGCGACAAGCGGGACATAGGTGGCGTCACACGCGACGCGAGCGCGTGTACGAGTAAATGCTGGATGCCGAGCGAGGAAGAGCTCCGTCCGATTGGCGTGGCGCGCGCTGGTGGCGAGGGAGAGATGGTGCCGGGGAAGCTTTTTAGTTGCGCGTGCGGCGGGGACGCGAAGACGGATACGTATTGCGGCTATCAAGCGAATACGACGATTTCTATGCGCGTCGTGAGCGATGGGGTGTTTTCGAATGGCAAAGCTCGGTATGAAATTCGCGCTCGAGAATACGGTGGGATGCCGCGGCAAGATCAGGCGTTGGATGTTCCAGATAAATACAAGTACGCTGCGGCGGCGGTTTGGGATGGGAATTTTACATCGTGCTCGCTCACGGTGACATCGTGTTTAGATCCATTAGCCGCGACGGAGACGTGCGCGGTGTACGAATGCGATGGTGGAGCGGTGGCGTGTCCACCGAGTGATGTTGAGCCGTGTCCAGGGCGGAATTTGTTTGGGTGCGGGCACATACCGGGCGCCGATTATTCAGAAAAGTATTGGCAACATCCTTGCAATCCCCTCGTGACCCCTGGGAACAGAGGCATGAAGTTTTGGTGTAACGTGAACGGTACGCGCGATGACGGGTCGAACGTTTGTTATTGGACGCAAAGTGGCGTAATTCCAACGCTCGCGTTGACGTGTCATACCGGCAGCTGCGTGTACGAGATGGTTGACGACGGTTCAGGAACTTCATGCCCGGTCCACGTCGACCCACCGGTGTACTGGACAGGAGACACCATCACGCGCGCAGTGATGACATTGATAGTTATAGTTCTCGTCGCGGCGGCGTGGGCCTATATCCGCATTGAAGCCGACATGCGTTATTTTGACGACGACGAGCCACTTGTCGAGGACGAAGACGACGTTGCCGGTAACGCTTTGGATGCCGTGCGTCGATTTGAAGCCACGATGCAGCCACGCGACGGACCGTCAACGATACTAACCTGGAGAAATGTGAGTGTTGACGTCCGCACGAAAAGAATGCGCAAACGTATTTTACACGACGTGTCTGGTATGGGTGGCAAAGTCGACGCGGCTCTCGGAGGTATGTGCGCCATCATGGGGCCTTCTGGTGCGGGGAAAACTACACTTTTGGATCGACTCTCTGGACGACTGTCATCCAAAGTTCATACAACACACGGAAATGTCTATATCAATGGTAAACTCGCTTCATGCGAAGACGTGCGGTCAATCAGTGGCTATGTCATCGCTGAGGATGTCTTACCTGGCACAGCCACGGTGTACGAACACTTGCTGTTCCACGCTAAACTGCGCTTACCAGCGAGTACGAGTTCGAAAACCATTCGTAAGCGCGTGTGCGCCACGATGCAAATTCTTGGTATCGAGAAGCTCGCCGACTCGTTCATCGGTGACCAGTTCCAACGCGGTTTGTCTGGCGGCGAGAAACGCCGCGTGAGCATCGCTACTGAGCTCTTGATGAGCCCTGGCATCATGTTTTTGGATGAGCCGACGACTGGTTTAGATAGCACGAACGCAGCGAAGGTTGTCGACATATTATCCAGCTTGGGCACGATGGGCACGACAGTGCTGCTGAGTATTCACCAGCCTCGTCCCGACATTTTCCGTCTTTTGGACCGCGTACTGGTGTTGAGCGGCGAGGGAAGCGTGGTGTATTCGGGCCCTTCAGCGCTCGCATCGGCGCACTTCGCGTCGATGCCGTTTGTGACGCTTCCTTTGGCGGACTTGCACATTGCGGACTACATGCTTGACGTGGTATTGAAGAGTTCTCGCTCAGATGTGCGCGACATGGTTCGCGCCTTCGCAGAAAGCGAAATCGAGTCGATGAATAAAGCATCACACGCAGATATCTGTGGACAGCGAGGGAGCGTTTCGCCCCGACTGATTTCAATTGATGGTGAAGAGGTCGAGGCTGAGCGCGTCAAGCGCGCCGCGTCTTTTGGCACGCAAGTCAAACTTTTGTGCGGCAGACTACTGCGCCAAATGTACCGACACCCGTTTCTCATTTACGTGCATTTCATATCTTCTTTCATAGTCGCCTTGGGCGTTGGGGGTATCTTCTGGCACAGCGGCTCAAATCAGGGTGGCATTCAAAATCGCATGGGTAGTTTGTTCTTCATTTTACTCTTCCTGACGTTGATGTCGTTGTCGTCGTTGCCAGTCTGGAAGGAGGATCGCCTGCTGTTTAAGACGGAGCGCGCAAGTCGAGTGTATGGGGCAGATGCATATTTCACGAGTATGCTTCTGTTTGATTTACTCCCGATGCGCGTGCTCCCTCCATTTTTCTTTGGATTCTTTTCCTACGGAATGATTGGTTTGAACGAGGGTGGCGAGTGGAACCTTTTGACGTTTGTCTTTGTGTTAATTCTGACAAACATAGTCGCCACGTGCTTGTGCATGGCTGTCGGCGCGGCAAACAGAAATGTATCCGCCGCTAACATGGTAGCTTCTTTGTTCTTCTTGGTGTCAATCTTATTCGGGGGATTCTTAGTGAATAAAGATCACATTCCATGGTATGCGCGTTGGGTTGCGTATTTGAGTTTTATGAGTCACGGCTATGAGGCGCTCGTCGTGAATGAGTTCGTTTCAAATCCACTGACATTCACATTGACCGAAAGTTGGAGCAATTCAACTACAGGCGGTGGTCAAAAGCTGCCGAATCAAGTGCCAGTTCCAGGTGAAAAGGTGTTATTCACGTTTGGCTTTCACCCTTACTTAGCTCCATGGGATGTTGGATTCTTAATTGCGCAAGGCTTTCTGTTTGCATTCGGGTGCTACGTCTTCTTAAAAGCATCTTCGGGTGATGCTGAGTTGTTCGACGGAGACTACGAAGAGGGGTCGCACGGCACTGATGAACGAGTCGTGGAAGTCGATGATTTTGCAGACGCTAGCGATCGATTTTTGCACCGCTCTTCGGCAAGCATGACGTCTGACGTTGTCGAATCGAATGGAATGTTTGCGAGCGCACACGAAAGTGACGTCGCGTTTCTTGAACAATCTCTCCTCAATGTCGAAGGTGCCGATGACGAAGTCGAAGACCCTTGTATTTTAACCTGGGTCGACGTCGTGTGTACTTTGAGAAGCGGTCGACGCGTGTTGAACAACGTGTCCGGAATCGCGGGTCCAGTAAACGCCATCGGTGTCCCGAGTGACGTTGAGCTCACGAGCGCGGAACATGCTGCTGATTTGTTCGCTATTCTTGGGCCATCTGGTGCGGGAAAGACGACGCTCTTAGATATACTTGCCGGTCGCGCGACGAGAACGCACTCAATCCGTGGTGATATCCGCGTAAATGGCCAGCCGATTGTGTCTTCGCAGATACGGCGCTTGAGTGGCTATGTGACACAAGATGACGTGTTGCCCGGTACTGCCACTGTACACGAACACTTGCTATTCCACGCTAAACTACGTTTGCCGAGCGGAACGTCTTCAGAGGCCATTCGTAAGCGCGTGTGCGCCACGATGCAAATTCTTGGTATCGAGAAGCTCGCCGACTCGTTCATCGGTGACCAGTTCCAACGCGGTTTGTCTGGCGGCGAGAAACGCCGCGTGAGCATCGCTACCGAGCTCTTGATGAGCCCTGGCATCATGTTTTTGGATGAGCCGACGACTGGTTTAGATAGCACGAACGCAGCGAAGGTTGTCGACATATTATCCAGCTTGGGCACGATGGGCACGACAGTGCTGCTGAGTATTCACCAGCCTCGTCCCGACATTTTCCGTCTTTTGGACCGCGTACTGGTGTTGAGCGGCGAGGGAAGCGTGGTGTATTCGGGCCCTTCAGCGCTCGCATCGGCACACTTCGCGTCGATGCCGTTTGTGACGCTTCCTTTGGCGGACTTGCACATTGCGGACTACATGCTTGACGTGGTATTGAAGAGTTCTCGCTCAGATGTGCGCGACATGGTTCGCGCCTTCGCAGAAAGCGAAATTGCAGAAAACGCATTGCTTATTGCGGACACTTTGGCGATTCAGTACGAAGACTCTGATCAACCTCCGATCATTGTTCCAAAGTACGTCAGTCCGTATGTCAAGCAAGTTCGATTGTTGTGGCAAAGATTGGCGCAAGTCACGTTTCGACATCCGTTTCTTTTGATGCTCCATTTTTTATCCACGGCGTGCGCGTCGGTTGCATTAGGGCTCATATTTTGGAACAGTCGACGGGACACGAGCGGTATTCAAAATCGCATGGGCGTGTTATTCTTCATCATCTTGTACTTGACGTTGATGTCGCTCTCGTCCTTACCGATTTGGAAAGAGGACCAGATTTTGTTTCGTCGTGAACGCGCGAGCGGGGTGTACGGAACGAACGCATACTTCACAGCGGTGGTGTTGTTCGATGTCATCATTTTGCGGGTGATTCCGCCTATCTTCTTTGCCGTCGTTACGTACTGGATGGTTGGACTGCACGCAAATATATTCAACGCCGTGTTTTGCGCTGTGATTTTAATCATGACTAATGTCGCCGCGTCAGCGCTGTGTATGTGTGTGGGCATTATCAGTCCGAGTAACGCGTCGGCAAATGTGATCGGATTGCTCGTTCTTTTGGTGTCTATCTTGTGTGGGGGCTTCTTGTTGAACAAGCAGGATCCGCATTCGGGTGGTTCAGTCGCCGTTACGTGGCTTGAGAATTTATCGTTTGTGAACTATGCATTCGAGGCATTACTGATAAACGAGTTTCTCGACGCGGGTACGTTCTACTTCACGCCCAAGCTTGTTGATTCCAAACCCAGTGACGCACCAACCGATGGAAGTGATCCAATTAAAGTCCCCGTAAGTGGGAAAGAGGTGCTCGATTTTTTCAGCTTTGGTGACACACGCGACGTGATGATGTACGACGCCACGGCGTTACTTACCATCGTGTGCACCTACCTCGTTTTCGCGTTTGTTCTGCTCAAGCTGAGCCAACGCGAGGCCATGTATTAGTGAAATTAGTAGCGATTCTTAGTTTGTGTGTCAAAGCGGCACGCATTGTTGAATAAAAACTCGACCGATACGCGGCACATTCATGTACATGAGCAGTCTGTTTGAAATTACAACAACAGTATTAAAAAGCAGTATGCAGCTACACGCGCGCGTATTGTGTTTTCGTAATAATGTTTAAATCCATGGATCCTGATCGTCATTCGTCGTCATCTTCCGCTTGCGACGCATCTCGTTCCGAAGCAAACGTTCCGTCGACAAAGGACATCGTGCGCAACGGCACGAGTTCCTTTACCACAAGAAGACTCTCGCTGTCGTTACTCCAGCTGCGAGTATCGATCTTCCACCCATCTTCTTCCATGTGAGCCAATGCTGCGGTCGCGTCTTGGCTCACTTGTAACGTGTCTTGCCACGTGCGACATCCGGTAAAGTCGAGCAATTCGAGCGGATCGACCTCTTCGTGTAAAGAATTGACATTCAATCCGTATTTGAGCATTTGCTCGATAGACATCAACTTGACTTGGAACTCGCCAAACGGTTTTAACGACATCGGTCGACCGAGATCGTCTTCGAGCCAACGCCAGTTACCTTCGATGTCTTGCGCCAAATGCAAGCCTTCAGACACATCGTGCGTGGCGCCAAACCTAGTCAACTCCATCTCAATCACCGTGTACTCTTCGTCGTTTTCGTCTTCATCCTCCTCGTCGTCGTCATACGACGAACTCTTATCGATGACCCGCCCTCGATAATCACCGTCCTCCTCCTCCTCCTCCTCCTCCTCATCTGGGTCAATGCCTAGGAACGCCAACGCCTGCTCGTATCCGGGAGCGTCCGCCGCCAAATGATAGACGTTGACGTACTGTCCCAATAAATCTGACACCGTATTCGGCACTTGACTCGAGCATAACTCCTTAAATGCTTCCACCGCGTTGACGTATTCGACGATCTTCACCATCTTCTCATCCTCAGTCGAAGGCGTCTCGAGCTCCCACTCTTTTTCTTCGATTATCAACTCCATGCGCTTCTTTTTCAACGCAAAACTCTCCTCGCGCGCGTCCATAACGACGGATTCAATCAAATCCATATCATCGCCAACCGGACCCGGCGTGTTTTTGTCTTCTTCAGCAACACCCGCATCGGTGTCCTCACCATCCGTCGTCGTTGGCTCGCGTTCAGCGGTGATCGTCCGCTTCCCGCGCGCTCCATTTGACGACGACGTCGTAGACTTTTTCGAAGACGCCCCTCCCGCCGCCGCCGCAGACGACCTCTCCCCCCGTCGCCCGCGCCTCGACGACCCATCCCCTTGCCACGCATCCTCGTCACCATCAAACTCAAAACCATCCGCACCACCGACACCGTCGTCCTCAAACTCATCCGACCGTCGGTCGCCCGAGCGCCCCCGTGCGCGCGCGCGCGTCGCCTCGCGCCCCGCCTCGCGCCCGCGCCACGACCCCGAACCCGCGCGAGCGCCCGCCACCGCCCGCGACACCCCCGCGCGACACCCTCGCGCGCTCGCGCGCACCTTCAACGCCCGCGCACCCCCTGGCGCACTCGAAACGACGCGCGACAGCATCATCATCCGAGCTGTCCCAACGTTCGAACGCCCACCTTCCACGCGCCGTGCCCGCCCGCGCGACGCCTCGTGTGCCCCTCGCGCGCTTCAACTGCGCGAAGAAAAAAATCTCCAACCACCAGCGCGCGTGTGACGCCCGAGACGACCGTCGACGCGCGAGCGACGCGTCGCTGAATGCGGATATTCCGCCCGCGCGCGACGCTATCCGAGATCACACTCGCGGGTGTTTTGCGCGACTGTTCGAATCTCGAATGCGCGCGCGGTCGACGGTCGCTGACGGCGCGAGGCGCGCCCGGCGACGGCGCGCATGGATGCGGTAAATATCAATACATTGTTTCGTGCGCATCGGCGCGTCGTCGCGTCGTCGCGCGCGCGGCGAGACGCGTGCGCACGCGCGCGTGGGTGACCCGTAAGCGCGGTCAAAACGTCGTTTGGCGGCAAAAAAATCTGCAGATTTTTGTGTCGCACGAAAAAGATTTTTCTGAAGGCTCTAGTGCGACTGGACCCCAGCGCGTCCTAAGGCGCCGTGAAAGGGAGAATATCGAAACGCGCACCGAGCGAGTGATGCGAATGGCATTCGATGATGTGATGGATGGCGCGGGTACACCCGTGCAGGCGATGACGGTGGGGAAATATTGATGTTTGCTTTGCTAGCTCTCTATGGGTGCGTATTGACAATGCGAGCGCGCGACGCGCTTTTCTATTCATCCATGGCGCGAATGCACGCGTCGTAGGCGCTTGCAGCCTTGTCAAAGGCACCCAAGTCGGTGTAGACGTCACCGAGTAAGCCATAGGCGGCACTGTCGCCGAGCGCGCCGAAATCGGGGGCGCGGATGCTGACGTCGACGGCGCGCTCGAGCGCGTCGGCGGCGAGTTGGAATTGTCTCTGCGCCGCCAGAGACATCCCTAAGCCTTTCAACGCGGAGTATTCTGTGGATAAGTCATTGGCGGTTCTAGCTAATTCAGAAGCGCGGGTAAATAATTCACGCGCGCGTTCGTTATGGTCAGAGGCGAGCGCGCGCTTGGCGTCGGCGAGCGTCGCGAGCGCCGTCGGATCCGCGTCGTCCACGCTGTCCGCAACCGCCGCCGCATTAGAGGCATCTAATTTAGCCATAATGCTGCGCATCTGTGCGTTTAAACGTGCGATTTCTTCGCGGCGTTTGCGGCTCAAGATGCCATTCACCGTGGCCCCGATGAGCGCCACGCCTTCGAGCGCGGCGAACGCGGGCCAGTTCTGTCGACCAAACTCTTGAAACTTATTCGGCGTCGGCGCCGCCTGTTGCTTCGCCGCGCTCACGACCGCGATCTCGTTTGCTCTGGTCGTCTTGGGCGCGAGCGCGAAGGCGTCGGCGTTTTGCGCGGCGGCGGCGACGACGACGACGCGCGCGGTGCCGCGTGCCGCGCGATCGGCGCGCGATGGTTTTCTGAGCTCTCGCGACGACGTGATGGGCGCGAACGCCGCGAATGAGGCGAAGGATGACGCGGACATGGTCTGTTCTGTGTGCGCGTGCGTGCGGGCGCGTCGATACGGTTGGGTGTGCGCCAACGAGTGCGGCGGGCGAGTTGGATAACTGTTCGAGACGTGGTGCTGTACAGCGCGTGATGTTACAATGAGTGCTAAAGAAAGAATACAATGTATTGTGTCTAGTTGATATGATACGTGTTGTTTGTACGATGTTTGTGTGTGTTTCGTAGGCGTGATTGTAATCGTGCGCGCGAACGCACCACCACCTGAGCTGAGCGTGAAAAACAAAACGGCGCGTCAGTACGTAACCGGGACGAGTCGAAGACGCGAAACAATACAAAGACGCGCGTCGTCGCTCAGATGCCTATACTCAGCATAGCGTAAGAGGGCCGGGCTCCATCGCCCCAAATCATTCTAGCCTCAGGTGGTAATTCCAGCTTTGTAAAGGAAGATCATCACCGCGAACGACGCGCGTCGAATCAGATGCACCACGTGCTCGTAATATTCTCTTCGCCAGACGTACCTCGGTGAGCGCTTTATCCATTTTCTTCGCCAACATCGACCCACGATGCGGCGGCTTCGGCACTTTCTTTGGTGTAACTGTTTGATGCGTGCTTCGGGACGAACTTGAACGATTCATCGGGCCTACCCAAGCCACACATTTCGCTAATTTCAAGCCAGTCTTTGACGTCGTCGCTCGCTAATTTAGTTTCCAAGTCTGACCTGCCAACGTAGCGCATGGGGCGCAAGTGTAGTTTTGGTACAACGTGTTGTTCAAGCAAGCCAATTGGAACGTATCGGTGCGTATAAGACATCCACTCGAGAAGATACCTTCGAGTCTTTTCGACGCCCATGGAATCAGAGCCCCAATGTTCCAACCCATACGAGCAAAAGTCCTTGAACAAATCAAGGCGCTCATTGGCGCTGATGTCCCAGTGCCGTTGCTCTTTTATCTCCGTCATGAGCCAAGGTTTGATGATTGCGCCTCTGCCAATCATGCACGTAGCGATGTTTGGATTGGCGACGTTGGCGTTGTAATCTTCAAACGTGTAAACGTCGCCGTTACCGACGAGCGTCAATCCGCTCTCTGCCGCGACAGCGGAGCAGCGATCGATGTAAGACCAATCCGCCAACCTAGAGTATCGTTGTTCCCGCGTGCGCCCGTGCAATGTGGCCGCAGCAGCGCCCCATTTCGTCGCGCGAGGAATGATATCGTGCGCGACGTATTTTGAGGGGTCATCAAAGTACCCCATGCGAAGTTTAATAGTCACAGGCGTCGAGGATACCGCCGTCATCGAACGCACGACGTTCTTTAAACGATCCGTGTCTCGCATCAAACTACTCCCCGCACCTTTGGCACAGACGCCATCTATTGGACACCCCATGTTGACGTCGATAAAGTCGCAACGCACTTCGTTGTCCAATAGCTCGGCGCACCGGGACATCAAATCTGGGTACCCACCGCACACTTGCACGCCGTAAAACTTTTCGCTCGGATGTCGACGCAGCAGCGCCCATTCTTTACGATCGCCCTTGAGCAAATTACTCGCCATGGCCATCTCTGACACCGTAATGTCCGCCCCTAAATCCACACACACGCGACGAAACGGTAAATTACCGACGGTCGTCAACGGCGCCACGTAGAGCTTATTCTTGAAGTCCAACGGTCCACGTCGCTCGCGTTCATTCACGCGTGCAGGCTCACACGCGCCATGATACCCCTGACCTCCGGCGTTGCGTTCAACCTTACTCTTTTGCGCAAACGACAAGCACTTCACCTCGATCCCCGCCGCCTTCAACGCCGCGTCAGACTTGGGAAACGCGTACGCGTTTCTCGACAACCGCTTCTGCATCTCATCCCCGAGCACATTCATCTCCGCCTCCACGCACCGGGACCCACGCATGCGCTCGTGTCCACCTGCAAACCGACATCGAATACCAAACGGACACTTTGCGCCGCTCGCGTTGATAAAAACGCACGCGGCTTTAATATCCGGCGGCTTGTCCCGCGTAAACCCCTCCACGTCGTGCGCGTACCCGCATCGCTTCCCGAGCTTGCACACCTCTCCACGCGCCTTGTACCGACACAAATCTTTCGAACGCATCTCTGCTTTCTTTCGCTTGATCGCTCGTAGACTCTCGCCTTGTCGATCGCGATCTTGCCCTCGAGCCGCTCCGACGTCGACCGCCGACGGCTCAGGGCGCCGATCGTCATCCTCCGCGACGAGCGCGCCGCGCGCGATGGGAAGTAAACCGCGAGAGATGAGCTCACGCGCGCGCGATGATACTTGCGCGTCGCGCGCGGGCGCCGGTGCGCTAGCGGCGGCGGCGGCAGGCGGCGGCGCGGACGCTCGCGCGACCGCCGCCACGTGGGTGGAATCGTCGCTCGCGTTCGTTTCCGACGACGACGACGACGACGAGGCGTCGGAGGACGAGGAGGATGGCATCTGCCCTGTGTGTCGCGTGCGCGTGTCTACGCCGCGGACACCGCGCGCGGCATTCGTCCTTCGCGCGCGTGAAAGTGAGGTCGTTAGGGCGTTGAGGTTTTCGTGTTGAGGTTGTCAACCTCACACGTTGAACGTACCACACGTGATTATTATTCATTCTTTGGCGATGCATCAGCGCGGCGTTTCTTATGGGCGTTGAGCACGTCGGCGTTTGCGGCGTAGAAGAGTTGCTTGGTGTAGCCCTTGACGCCGCCGCAGAGGAGTAACGCGCGGGTGGTGATTCTGGCGTCGATGCACCTGGACATTTGCGCCGTGTACTTTTGCGCCATGACGCCGCATAAGAAGGCGTATTTAGCGTCATCTGAGAGCTTGGTGACCGTGCATTCGGGTAAATAGAGGTTTGATTTGATGCAGCAGGGCATGACGACCCATCCCGCGCCGGCGTCGATGGCCATTTCGACTGAGCTCTTGTTCGCTTCGTTGCAGCCGTGCAAGGCGACGACGAACGACTGGCTGTTGACAAAGGTTTTGGCGGCGTCAATGTCGCCTCGAGTGAACTTGATGTTATCCAAAGCCACGTTTTGTTCATCGTCGTCGTCGAATGCGTCAGAGTCAGGGGAACTCTTGGAATTTTCAAAGCGATTCGACGGCTCGAATCGCTGTGCCTCGTCCCAATCGATGGATGCAGAGCTCCACGTCTCCGAAGACGCTCGCATGCTCGCAAATGCCGACGCAAAGGCGTAGAAGCTTTTTCGTCGCTTCCAATCGAACGAACGAACCATTCTCTGAGGAAACGCATAAGCTAGTAGCACTCCCACGAGTCCGTGCCCGCACGCCAAGTCGAAAAACTCCTCAAAACGCTTCTTCGCCGATTGCTCCGCCGTGTTCAAGTACGCGACAATCACCTTGAACGCTTCGACGCTTTCAATCACCTCCTTCACGCGTATATACTCCGGTGAAACTTTCTCCATGGCTAAAATAATCCCCGCTAACTCTGGCATCGTCGTCACACTCGTTGATAAATACTCCAGCATGCGCACGCGCAACGCGCCAGAGAGGTCGCTAAAGCGCGTGTGCGTCGACAAGCAGTTCGCTCGCATTGGAAACTCATCCAAATCTTTCATCGACCACTTTGCCCGCGTCGGCTTTTTCGACTCAGTTTTAACCACCACTGGTGCCTTGCCTACTAATCCTCGAATAAACGCTTCATCGCATTCGCGTTTAACATCGAGTCGAGCCGAAAGCTCTCTCGTCGGCGTGCGCTTGGACGACGAAACAAACGTCGACCCGCGAATCAAATCATGCACCTTCAAGGCCACCGCCTCGTTTGCGAACGCGCACACAGCGAAACCACGATGTAACCTATCTCTATCGCGACGAGTTTTCGGTCGACACGGCCCAAACGTCGCCACCATTGGCTTGTCCAGCATAGCCGTCGAGACGTCGACGCCACCCTTTGTGAGCTCAGCCTTCAAGTGCGCGTCGAGCGCCGTCGCGAGCTCGCACGGGTCCACGTCGATGGGCAAATTGCCAAACATAATCTTCACGCAGTCTGGGTGCGTGACGCGCACGTCTGATGCGCTGGTTGATGCGGTGCCGGCGTCGTGTTCGGACCACGAGCGAACGGCGTTGATGTCTGCGCTTTCCACGAGCGCGGCGTTGAAGGCTTCGATGCGGTCTTTGATGGACGGACCGCGAGGCGGGGCCATGGCAGCTGCGGCTCTGCGCGCGAGCACAGCTTGCGCGCGAAAGAAGCGCTTTTCGCCCATGGTTCGACGCGGGAGGGTGTGAAGCGCTGCGTTGTGAGGAACAGCGCTAGAGTCGAGCGCTTTACGGCGGTTCTTTTACAATTCAAATGCGGGTACTCGCGCGTGTTTATTGGTTCGATGTCGAGCTAGAACCAGATGCGCGGGAAAGGAAACTTAATCGGCGTCGACGCAACACCGCGGCTGGGCTATCGTCGTTTTCGTCTTCACGCGATTCCGGCGGCGGCGGAACGGTCGTCGTCGACGGTTCCGCTTCGGACAAGCTCTCATCCGCGTCCTCAACTTGCTTGCCTGCGGCACCAGTGACGTGGTGTTCGGCAACGTCGCGCTCTTCATCGCCCGCCTGAACGCGAATAGTGGCCATTTGAGCCTCAAGTAGGCGCACTTGTGCTTGCATTGCGGTCAGCGTCGCTTCGCGTTCAGCTTCAAACGCCGCGCGCACCGCGGGCGAAGCGTCTCGCGGGATGAGAGAGAAATCTGGTCTAGTAGGCGTCATCACTGGCGTTGCAGCGGTCGCAGTGTGATTATGTACGCCTGAAACAATGTTTGTGGCCGCTTCAGTGAGACCTGGAACGCCAAATGGCGCGATTGTGGCGAACGCGAGCTGGGACTGAGCGCTCGCGGCGGCGATGGCAGACGCCACCGCCGTAGCCACTCTGTGTGCGAGCTCCTCATCCATGGCTACTCTGCTGTGCTCAGCACCTGCGCGCGCAGCGTTTACTGCGACATTTGTAGCGAATGCTTGTGGAGAATTCCAAGGTTGCTGGGAATAGGCCGCACCAGGTGATCCAGTGCCATCGTGTCGCGGCGTAAACGGCGGCGGCGGTGTCACACCTACCCATGGCGGCCGCGGTGGCGTATCATCCCGATGCGTTGGTGTATTCGACGTCGAAGGTTGATGTGCGGCCGCGCTGTCTGAACCTTGGGCCTGCCGCGGTGGTGTGCGTAATACATTCGCGTGCTCAGGCACTCTGTCACCAGCGTGCGGCGTCGGCGCGCGCCGAGAAACACCCGCGTTGTCTGCCCTTGGCTCGCGCTCATGACCACCCGCTGCATCGCGACCTTCGCGGTCTAAAGCCGCGCGAACTTCTGGGGGCACATACCCAGGCTGCAACTCAGGAGGCAACGGTTGCCACTGCGCCTCTTCCTCGGCGGCGCGGGCGGCGTTTTCTCGCAACTCACGTTCTGGCAATACCGATTGTCTACACGTCGGACACGACTGTTGTCGCTCCAGCCACGAGCGTAGACAGTGTAAATGGAAAGAATGTCCGCATGGAAGCTTTTTGGGCTTCGATCCGCCCATGTTCTCTCCAGGGCGCACCTCCATGATTTCTCTGCAAATGATGCACACGTCGTCCCCTTGCTCCAAATCTTCCGCAGTAGAATCGGGGAACCGATCGTTCAAGTTTGCCGTCACGCGACGATATCGGATGAACTCATTCACGCGTTTTCTAAAGTTTCTAAACGTCATGTACAAATCTCTCACCAAGTGCACGGGCATCCCGTAGTACGCAAAGATTATCAAAAAGAAGACAAAGTACACAAACAACTGCAGTAAATCCGTGACGAGCTCCAAGTAGAACACGCACGTTCCCTTTCCTTGCCACTGTCCATCCATCATGCGATCTGCAACGATGATGCAGTACTTGATCAAGCCCACAAAGAGCTTCGTCGCTAAAATGACGTACTCAAAGCCAAACAACAAAAGCACACTCGGTCCTTTCTCAAGCGTGTTCGACACAATGTACGATAACATCGTCAAATCCGTCAACATCAACGTAGCCATAAACGCAGACAATCGTACATGCGTTGTTCGGCTCAGCGTCGGCGCCGTCTCCGTGTACTGCACTCGGTCTTGATACAACCAGTGAAACACCTTTACGAACAGCAGACTCACAAACATCGCCACGAATCTCGCGTTAAACTCTTCGCGGAATATCGTCATCGCTAAGCACGTCTCCATCACTGCATCTCGTGTGCGGTCGTACAGCCGTTCTACTTCGGCTTCGCGCAGAGTGCCGAGGAACGTCGCGCGCACCGCGTGCCCCAACACCAGAAGTAACGAAAACGCGAAGTTCCCAAACGCCACCACCGCGGGCTTGCTCGTGCTAAGGAACATCACCGCCGGGAAGTACTGCTCGCGCGTGTACGCAGCATGCGCCACAACGCATGCGCTAGCGATGAAGCTGAAGAATACGTACCGCGGAAGGGCGATCATCGCCGCGGAGGGTGCTGCGCTCGAGGCGCGGGCAATCTACGCTGTACGCGCGCGCGCTCGACGTCGCCGCTACGGGCAGCGGAGAATTCGCGCAAAACGTGCTCGTCGTTGCTTCGCACACGTGAATGGAGTGTCGAAGAACGATACGGGCGCGAGGCGCGCGCGGAACTGAGGTTGGTTGGATTACGCGAAACACGAGTAGAATGTGGTGTCAAACACGATGTCTGAAACATGACCAGCAATGCACGCAAGCGCGCGCGACACGCAATGAAGATACGATACGAGAAAATTAATATTATCATAATACAAGTCTAGCGAGTCTAGGATTCTAGCGAGCACGTTTGGCACTCTTCAGCATGTCGCGGTTGACGCGTATGGCTTTGTGCACCTCATCGAGACGTTCGAGGGCGCTCGCCTTTTTCTCGCGTTCTAACATGTTTCGACCGGCACCTGCAGGTAATCGATTGATTTCGTCTTCTAATGCACTGCGTTCGAGACATAACCTCATGTTCTCATTCTCTAGAACGGCAAGGGACTTCATCCATTCATCGTAAGACGGTTTTCGAGACACCGGTTCGGGTGGCGGCATGTAATAGTGGCCTTCCGGAACTCGATCTGCGGACACTGTGCGACGAATAGATCGTCCCACTTGAGCTGATGGTGCATCCTTTTGCGACATGTCATAAAAGAAACCACTGCCGTCACGCATGCGACGCTTGTATTCGGATGCGTCAAACGGGGCACTGGAATCGAATTGCGGCGCGGGCACATTCTCCTTCGAGCCACGCTGCGCTTCATTACGCCGTTGGGCATCATTCTTTGACACGGGCGGTAACGCAATAACTTGCGATGTTTCTCTTACCGGGACAGACGTGTTCTGGTGCGCTAAGACTGATTTAGCTGGTGCTGGCTTGGATTGTTCCGCTCGAGGTTGCGCTGGCACAGCCGCTGCGCCAATGACTGGTGGCTGCACTGGAGGGGCTGAATAGTTGCGCATCGCCGCATATTGGCGATTTTCACGCGCCAAATCAATTTCCTTGCGCATGTCATTTACTTGTTCGCGCAATTGTGCGTTCTCTTGCGCCGCCGCATCATTTGCCCGTCGAAGAATTTCAAGCTCTCGAGCCGAAGTCTCAGCGAGCGTGTGGAAACGCTGTGCTGACCTAGCCGACTCGTTCTGCTGATCCTCACTTTGTCTTAAGCGGTCGTTCAAACGCGAGTTCTCTTCTTCCAACGCCCGTACTTTACTTTGAAGTGCCAACGCGTCACGCTTTATCTGCTCCGTGACGTTACACGCCGTGCGCTCGCTCACTGCTCGCCTCTCCACAGCCCGACGAAGCTCTTGGTCGTTGACCTTGAGCTCGGCAATTTCCATGCGATACTTTTCTGCGTCTCGTCTCGCCTCGTCAAGCGCATCCGTCAAGTCGTCGACTCGTTTTTTCAACACAAACATGACTTTGTTGAGCTCGCCAATGTCGGCGTCTCGTGCTTTGACTCGCGCCTTGTGTTCCATGCATTGCTGCTCCAACGACGCCGCGCGTTCAGCCTCTGCGGTTGCCGCAAGTTCTGCTGCACTTTCTCTGCGCTCGCACGCGCTGAGTGACATGTTCAATCGACGAATCTGCTCTGACATTTCAGCCATTTGTGACGCCTCTCTTGAGCCTTCACCCTCAAACTTTGTAAACCGCTCAATCACACTCCGTCGCGCGTCCTCGTCGTAGGCATCTAAATCCAATCGCAGTTCATTCGGTTCGACGCTCCATGCCTTCGGAAGCGGCCTAGGCGGTGCTTGCACGCGATCCGCGTCATCAAACGCCGCAAAGTCGCCTCGCCACGCCAACGACCGTCTCTCCGGCGCCTCGGACACGGGCTCCAGATTCTCATCCTCCACCTTCTCCTCCCCTCGCGCGTGTTTCAACTCCTCTCTATAGAACTCTCGCGCGTGTGCCGCGCGTGCCGCAGCCTGTTGCGCCGCCACCCGCCTCGACGCTCTCGCGCGCGCGAGCGCCTCTTCAAACGCCGCGTCCCGCGCTGCGACGCCGCCCTCGTGCACGACGCCCCCACCGCGCGTCGCCGTCGTCGCCGCCGCCGTCGCGACTCGTCGCGGCGCACGCGCGAAATCGACGTCCGCACCGCCCGCGACCGCGTCTGCGTGCGCGTGCGCGTCGTCATTCGACGCATCGTGAAACGACACCCACTTTGAGCTCTCCTTTGTCGTCGTCGCAAAAAACCCGTCGTCGCCGCTGTCGCCGTCGCCGTCGCCGTCGAAACCCGCGCGCTCGCGCGAGGGTTCGAACATTGGATTCGTGCGCATCGGCGTCGTGGCGTACGCCGCCTCTGCGGTCGTCATGAGCGTCGAACAGTGCGGCGCTGCGCGGAAGAGTAACGGTCTCATATGTGGAGCTCAAACTCTTCCGTCGTCTTTGTGTGCGACATAGAGCGCTGATTGAGGATAAAGCGCGAGCTGATGTGCGTGATTTAGACATATCGACCGCGATCGATGGCGAGATCGAGACGATATTAGCATTACACGACGATGACTATTCAAACGCTGCGTCCCGAGCCGCTAAATTTGGGTTCTCGCGAGCGTTCTCGAGCTCATGCGATTCTACTTCGTAACACTTTGAGCGCGTCGACGTATGATATGGCTAATTGTAACTCCCCCGCGGGCGCGCGATAGACATCGAGCGGGCACGATGTGCGTAAATCCACCACAGTGAACGCACCTTTGCCCACGCCCGCTTCGTTCGCGCTAGCGCTCGCGTACGCCGCGTACTCCTCCAATGCTCGCGCCGCGACGTTCGCGTCATCACTGCCGCGATAGGTAAGATCTAATACCGTCCCCACGTACGCTCCGGACCCGCTCTCGACGCGACACGGACGAACGATGAAATCCCCAGCTGCGAACGCGTCGCCCGCCACGACGAACCTATGCGCCGCGCGGTGAAAACGCACCCCACTCGACGCCATAAACTCCGTCACCTCGCGCTGATCGCTCGACAGCAGCGTCAACGTTCCTTTTGTGTCGCTATCACTAGCACCATCGCCCGTCGATCGTCCTCGTCGCCGTCCACGACACACCACGCACCGCGTATCCGGATTCTTAAACTCCACCAACACAAACTCCTCCGGCGTCTTCGCATCCTCCTCGCTCAGCGCGCTCACGAGCGCGCCCTCGGGAATCGTCCTACGCATGATCGTTATCGTCATCGCGTGCGATACCTTCTTACTCGCGCACACGTTGAGCTCCTCGCTCAAATGTTTGCGAAGTTGGATGAATTCGCGCACCTGAGGCGCCGCGGCTCCCGTCATGGTCGACGACGACGTCGCCGCCACCGCGCCGCCGCCGCCGCCGCCGTCATCGCCGCCGGTGCCCGCGCCGCGCCAGGCGCACGCGATGCGCGCGCCGCGCGTCACCGCCATCTCGTCGTCGCGCGCCGACGTGTGACGCCATACCTCACCTCGCACGATGTTTTCGTCGTCGTCGTCGACGTCAACGGCGTCGCCGTTCGCCTCGCCGTCGTCCGCGACGCGATGCCGCCGTCGTCCGTGCGCAGTGCGTCGCGCGCACCGCGACGGCGGCGCGAGCGCGACGAGAGCGACGCGCGAATGCGCCGCGCGCCTCGAAAGGGTGGCCACGTCGATGCGCGCGCACGCGACGCGCCACGACGGCGCAGTGCGCGGATCTGGGACGCGCGCACGCGCGGAGCACGATCGCGCGCGATTGGCGTCGCACGTCTGCGCGAGTGCGAGCGACGGCGCGAATGATGTCGACGCGCAAGAGAAGAGATCGTCGGCTGAGTCAGACGAAGACGACGCGACGCGACGCGCGAAGGATGAGGCGGACAAGGACGTGCGTGAACGACGCCAGGGTGCGGCGGCGCCTGAAGGGCGGCGACGCGATGCTGTTCCGCCTTCGGGATTTAACTTTTGGATCGCTAACGTGCTGCAGCCGATGGAACTGTTGAAGCTCGTCGGGAAAGGCTTTTTGTTTTATGCGGCGTTTAGCATGACGGCGTTCGCGCTGAGCTCGAAATCGATGAAGTCGCATCCGATTCCTACGCGTTACGATGTGTTTTTGGATAGCGCGAAGACGGATAAAATTCGTGCGTTGCATGTGGATGGGAATCAGCTCACGTGGGCGCCGAGGGCGCGAATGGTGGTGAGCGCGACGCCGGAATCCGTAGGAACGCCGTTTGACGAGCCGCGCGAGGTTGAAATTGTCTATCACACGTCGAGGCCCGCAGATGCGCCGATCCCGTACGACACGTTGTTGAAGAACAGAGTTGATCTCAGTGCCCCGGATGCTAGAAATGTCCCAAACTTTACGCCGTGGATTGCGCTGTTTTCTTTGGCTATTATCATAAGCGTGTTTCGCAACGCGGGTCAAGGCGCGTACGGGTCGCCATCCGGAGTTTCGCGCGGCGGACCGGGTGGGCTGTCAATGCCTGGTATTCAACGCGGTGGTCGCGCGCGAGATGCGTTGGCGCCGCCGACGACGACATTTGACGACGTCGCGGGCGTGGACGAGGCGAAAGAGGAGTTGACGGAGATTGTAGACATTTTGAAGAATCCAGAAAAGTACGCCAAACTCGGCGCGCGACCACCGAGCGGAGTGCTGCTCGTGGGCGCGCCCGGGACAGGAAAGACGTTACTCGCGCGCGCTGTTGCAGGCGAGGCGGGCGTGCCGTTCATTTCCATCTCGGCATCGGAGTTTGTAGAATTATACGTGGGTATGGGCGCGGCGCGCGTGCGTGAAGTCTTCGCTCGCGCCAAGGCGCAGTCGCCGGCCATCGTCTTCATCGACGAAATCGATGCCGTGGCGAAGACGCGCGGCGATGGGAAGTTGCGTGGCATGGGTAACGACGAGCGCGAACAAACGCTTAATCAGCTTCTAACTGAGCTCGATGGGTTCGAGACGGAATCTCTCGTGATTTGCATCGCGGCGACGAATCGCCCGGATAGTCTTGACGCGGCGCTTCGGCGTCCAGGTCGTTTCGATCGCACAGTTTCCGTCGACCGCCCGGACAAGCAAGGACGTAAGGAGATTCTCGCCGTACATACCAAACGTCGCGCACTTCCTCTGGCCGCCGACGCCGGTCTCGACGTCATCGCGCAAATGACAGCCGGTTTTACCGGCGCAGATTTGGAAAACTTAGTAAACGAAGCGGCACTGCTCGCCGGTCGCGCAGGGAAGACGAATGTTGGATACAGCGAGTTTGAAGCCGCTGTACTTCGCACCGTGGCTGGCATCGAGAAGAAACGCAGTTTGTTGACCATGTCAGAGAAGCGTACGGTGTCGGCGCACGAGGTTGGGCACGCACTCGTTGCCACAGCCGTCGGGCGTTTGCTTCCGGATACCGAGCGTCCAGAGACGCTCAGTATCGTCAGTCGAAGCGGCGGTGCGCTCGGATTTACGTATACGCCTCCGACCGAAGACAAGAGTTTGATGTACAAGGATGAGCTTTTAGGGAAAGTGACAATGTTCATGGGTGGCAGGGCGGCGGAAATGGTGGTGTGCAAGCGCATTAGTTCAGGCGCGAGCGACGACATTCAACGTGCGACGAATTTAGCGTACAAGAGCATCGCCGAGTTAGGCTTTAGCGCGAATGTGGGACCCATGAGTGTGTCCACGCTCTCCGCGGGTGGGAACGAGGAAATGCTCATCGGGTCAGACAAGTCTAGTGAATCCGACGCCGTGGTCGAGAGAGAAGTTAAGCACACGCTCTCTACAGCGCTACTTGTGGCGTGTGACGTCGTGCGCTCCAACGCCGAAGTCATGGCGGAGCTCACGAAGGTTTTGAGTGAGAATGAGAAAGTCCAAGGCGCTGAGTTACAAGCATTCCTCAATCGCGTCGTAGCGCCGCCTTCATTAGCCGCATACTTGCGAGGGGATGCGCCGCCGATTACCAAGGCAGACATCGATTTGATGTCGACGTTTCCGCTTCCGGAAGTTTTACCGCCCGGAGTGGCGCGATAGACACGCGTCCGCGAAACGCCCTCGTCATTTTAATTTCTTTTGTAGTGAAACGCATGATACAACCGCCTAAATAATACAAGCCAATCCGCCTACTACTGCTGCTACTGTTTCTAATCGCTATGATGCATGTGCTTCTATTGCTTGAAATATTCGCGAAACACCGTCTTTTGCAAATCCTTCTTGTTTACTTTACCCATGGCGTTGCGCGGTATCTTGTCGACGAATTTAACCGCGCGCAAGTGCATTTTAGCCGCCAAACGCGTGCGGGCCCATTGGATGATATCGCCTTCAGTCACGTTGACCGGTTCGCCGGTTTCAGTCGATCGATCGAGCACGACGAGCGCCACGGCGCGCTGGCCGTATGCTTCGTCTGGAATTCCTATCACGGCGACCTCCGCCACGGCTTGGTTTTCGAGCAAGCGCGCTTCAATTTCAAGCGCGCTCACTTTAAACCCGCCAACTTTGAGCACATCCACCGACGCTCGGCCGAGGATTCGCCAATATCCATCACTTGTCATCGCGGCCACGTCGCCAGTCTTGAAATACCCATAAGACGTAAAACTCTCCGCCGTCGCTTCGGCGTTGTCAAAATATTCGGCGAATAAATTTCCACCCTTGACGAGAAGCTCGCCGGGTCCGAGTGCAAAGTCATCCCCAGGGTCTTCTTGATCCCCATCGCTCGCTTCGAGCGGTGCTAGTTTAACGTCTACGCCAGGCAAGGGTAAGCCGACAAATCCAGCCTTGTGTTTGCTCTCGTCGTACGGATTACTCAACGCCATGCCGATTTCTGTCATGCCGTAACGCTCGAGCAAGCTTCTCCCGGTGACTTTGCGCCACTCTTCAAGAATCGGAACTGGGCACGCTGCCGATCCGCTAACGGTTAACCTCAGCCTTGACGCTGCATCTATGGAAGCCGCGCGCGTTTCCGCGGATAAGTTCCCTTGCAGCGCTCTGAGAAGCATGACGTACATCGTGGGTACGCCCATAAAAATCGTCGCTGGCGGTTGCGTCGAGTCGCGAAGACGCGCCCACACCGCGCGCGGAGCAAATTGTTTTTGAAACTCAACCGTGGCGCCAGACATGTGCGCACTTAACCATGCGTTAACGATGCCGTGTATATGATGCAACGGCAATGCGTGAATGATTCTGTCGCTCGAACTCCATCGCCACGCCTCGATGAGTCCCGCGCACTGCGCGTACAACGACGCGTGCGTATGCAATGCCCCTTTGGGCTGGCCCGTGGTGCCACTGGTATAAATGATCAACGCTCCATCACTGGGTTCGATGTTCACGTCGACACCATCCGTTTCGCTCGCATCGCCATCACCGAGCGATTCGAAGAGTCTCTTTGTCACGTGCGCGATTTCGACGTCGAGCGTGAATTTCTTCGCCGCGCGCTCATACTTTTCACGCGTCTCCACATCATCCTCGCCCTCGGCGCTGGGCGGAATCAACACCACGCGCAATCCCGAATGTCGCATCACGTACGCCGCGTCATCTTCCGAATGCGACGACGCGATGGGCACTAAAACCGCCCCCTTTGTCCACGCCGCGTACGCCCCCGCGCAAAACTCCGCCCCGGGCGTCGCCGCAAGCCCCACGCGCTCGCCTCTCGCCACATTCGCCAGCACCGACGACGAAGCTAACGCTCGAGCACCACGCATGAGTGCTTTATACGTCACCTCGCGCCCGAACGCGTCGACGACGGCGATGGCATCCGGATTCGCGCGCGCCGCCCGCCGCGTCGCCTCGCGCGCCGACCCCTCCGCGCCGTCGTCCCTCCCCGTCTCGTGCGCCATCGCCCCCGCGCGCCACGCGGCGTGCCGCGACTGACGCCATCCACATCGCGCCCGCGTCACCGCGCCCGCGTCGACGCTCGGCGACCACCGCGCACGCGCCGCGGGCGCCGCGGACGCGGTCATCATCACCGTCACGTCGCGCGCCGTCGCGTGCGCGCGCCGTCGCATGCGGTCTCGCGCGACGACCGCCGACGCCGACGCGACGACGCGCGAACGACGACGAACGACGACGAACGACGCCGACGCGCGACACCCGCGACGGCGCGCGAACGAGCCGTCGACCGTCGTCCAGCGTCGACCGCGCGCGCGCGAATGGCGGCGACGGCGTTCACCCACAACCAACCCGCGTGACACCATCATCGCACACACACATACCACAGTACGTCCAACGCCCACATTGGTGTATGATAAACAATTCCAAGGCACAGCTCCATGGAGCTCAAACATACCAGAGTACTCCATGTATAAACCCTACAGATTTATATATAGGGTTTAGTTACAGCGTCGCCAGAGCCACCGGCCAGGGCGGCGCATCGCCGCGACGCGTTCGCCACTTCCCGCACGTCCACGCACTCGCACGATGGCGCTCAACAAGGAATTCTACGCCTCCATGTTCGCCGCATCCGCGCGCGCGCACGCCGCGCCGTCCGCGGCGCCGGCGACCGTCGCCCCGTTCGCCGCGCACGCGAAGAAGGAGTTCGACATGACCAGCTTTTTGAAGGATCTCGCCGCGGTGCGTGATGCGATGCGATGCGATGCGAGGATGGGCGTATGCGCGTACGCGATGCATACGCGCGCGGTGCGACGGCGCAGATGGATTGGGTGATTTTTATGCCATCCCGTCGCGATGGCGGCGAGGGCGAGCGCGCGCGAGGGCGAGCGCGTGGGCGCGTCGTCGCGCGCGCGCCGCGATCGCGGGATCGATCGGTCACATCTTGTGGCGCCGTTGGAGGGGGTGTGTGTTAGGGTCACGATTGGTCGATGGTCCCCCGTGGAGTCGTTGAGATTTTCTGCACTCGGGGTTCGCGACTGCGGGTGGATTAGTCGTCGCGATTGACGACGCCGCGTTCTTCGATGACTGACGTTGTGTTGTGTTGTGTTATATACGTATAGGGTGGTGTTTCTGGTTCGATCGCGAAGACGGCGACGGCGCCGATTGAACGCGTCAAGTTGTTGATTCAAACGCAAGACGCGAATCCGAAGATTATGAGCGGCGAAGTGCCGCGCTATACTGGTATCGTGAACTGCTTCACGCGTGTGACCGCGGAGCAAGGGTTTGCGTCGTTCTGGCGTGGGAACACGGCGAATATTGTTCGTTATTTCCCCACCCAGGCGTTTAACTTTGCGTTCAAGGATACGATTAAGGGGTTGTTCCCGTCGTATTCGCCCAAGGATGCGTTTTGGCCGTTTTTCGCCGTCAACATGGCGTCTGGCGGTCTCGCGGGTGCCGGTTCTTTGTTGATTGTGTACCCGCTCGATTTCGCGCGTACGCGTTTAGCGGCTGATGTCGGTACGGCGAAGACTCGTGAATTCACGGGTTTGGTGGATTGCTTGTCCAAGATTGCCAAGCGCGCCGGTCCGATGGCGCTCTACCAAGGTTTCGGCGTCTCCGTGCAAGGTATCGTCGTCTACCGCGGTTCGTACTTTGGTTTGTACGACACTGGTAAAGGGGCGTTGCTCACCAAGGACTCTTCTTTCATTTTCAAGTTTGTCGTCGCCCAAGTGGCCACCAACGCCGCGGGTGTGCTCTCTTATCCTTTCGACACCGTCCGTCGTCGTTTGATGATGAACTCTGGCCAAGGCAAGAAGTTGTACAACGGCACGATCGACGCCTTTGCGAAGATTTACGCCCAAGAAGGTATGGGTGCGTTCTTCAAGGGTGCATTCTCTAACGTTCTTCGTGGCGTTGGCGGTGCGCTTGTGCTTGTCATGTACGATGAAATTAAGGCTGTGATCAACCCGGAATAAGCATCTGAGCGACGCGGCGATGGATCGGAAACGACCGACTGTTTTTCTGTAGTATTCTACTAGCCGCGGCGGCGCGAGCCGTGACCGAATGATCGAAATAATGCTGGGCTATGTAATTACCACATACAATTTAGACACGCTAAATTTAGACGCACACAATCGCACTGTACAACAAGCGGTATACAAATACAAGGCGTAGAAAGTCCCGACTAGAAAAAGTCCGCCATGACGTCTTCGGGAGTGTTTTCGATGCCGCGCCTCTTTGCTATCATACGACACACCTCGCCGATTGAAATCGGCTCGTTTGAAATATACATGACATCGGTGTGATGATACTTGGAGCCGCCCATGTCGCACACGAACATCCACGTGGGCTTGCCTTCGGGCGTGAATGACGCGTCGGCGCGGAGCGCGACGCCGACCCCGTACAGGCGCTCCTCGCTGAAAGATTTCCTTCTCGGAAGCCTAATTCGTACCAAAGTATTCGTCAACTCAATGGACTGACTTTGATTGTTATGTCTAGGCTCGCCGAGATGCGCGAGTAGCGACTTACGCGTCGCGCGCTTACTCTCCAAGCGCGTTCGAAACGCCTCGAGCGCCTCTGGCGAATACGCGCGCGTCACCTCTCGAATCGCCTCCTCTTCCACCAACGAGTTTGACGACTTCCCACCGTGCACGGGCGTTGGCGTGGAAGACTCCATGCCCCAATGCCCGAGCGCGCTCATCGCGCGCCCGTGTTCGAGCTGTAAATTCAAAATCCTCGCCGCCTCCACGACCACCGCCGGCGTCTCGTGCCGAATCGCCACCTCCCCCCGCGCCACGTCCACATCCATCATCACCCCAAGCCTATCCCTCAAATACCGTATCATCTCCTCCCCAGCACCACTCAACGCCTGCATCGCCGACCCTCGCGCGCGCACCACGCACGCGCGCGCGTCCCGCCACTCCCCGAGCGCTCGAGGCGCGCACGACTCAAAAAACCTCACGCGCGCCCGCGTCCCCCCGCTCGTCTCCCCGCTCGTCTCCAGCGTCGGCAACGCCGACGCCGCATCGTCGCTCGCGCGCGAACGACGCCGACGACGACGACGACGACGCATGAGCCCCGCCTCGTGGTCCTCCGCGCCCCCGATGACGCCATCGTCATCATCATCATCATCATCATCGTCTGCGTCCTCATCTGCGCCCGTGCGCGCGCGGAGCGCGTGCGACACAGTCATCGCCTCGTCGCCTCGCGTCCGTCCCGATGCCGATGCGCGCGCCGCGGGCGTCGGCGCGTGCCGTCGCGCGTCGTCCGTCGTCCGTCGTCGTCGTCCGTCGAGTTCCGTCGAGTTCCGTCGAGTTCCGGGACTCGACGACGAGGGTAAAATCGACCAATCACGACCACAGCGCGAGTCGAACCCGCGCATCGATCGATCGATCGATCGATCGATCGATCGCGCGTTCGATCGCGCGATCGCATCTCGAGTGCGCGCGCGTGTGTCACATACGGAATCATAGATAGCATGTTCACCCATACAGTACGGTATATATACCACGTAGTATGGTATACATGTCCCTATGTAACACAGTTGATGCGACGACGACGACGGACGACGGACGACGGACGACGACGACGCGGCATTGGGTGACGACGAACGTCTCGCGCGCGACGACGACGACGATGGGTCGTCGCCGTCGTCGCCGTCGTCGCGCGGTGGTGGCGTGCGCGTGCGCGTGCGCGGTCGTCGCGCTCGCGCCGGCGGCGACGCCGGCGTCGGCGGCGTCGGCGGCGGCGTCGCGCGGTGGCGTCGTCGGGGCGCGGGGTGCGACGACGACGACGGTGGCGTGGGCGTCGGGCGGCGGTGCGCGCGTGGCGCACGCGTACGACGTCGCGGACGACGACGACGACGACGACGACGATGGTGCGTTGTTCGACGCGGAGTTATTCGCCGATGCGTTCGCGGACGAGGACGAGGACGAGGACGATGACGATGGGGCGCGGGCCGTTGAAACGCCGGCGGATGAGACGACGGGCGAGGACGACGACGCGAGGCGTCGCGAGGCGTCGATGGCGACGGGCGCGGGGCGTGCGAGGGATGATGATGATGGTGTTTCGATGCGCGTCGTTGAGGCGGAGGAGGATGCGGGCGCGGATGCGGAGACGGCGGCGGTGTTGGCGAGCTTGGTCGAGCTCGGGGGGGCGGAGGCGCGCGCGTTGTTCGACGAGGCGGCGAGTAAGTTTGGGATTGATTTCGATGCGGATGATGACGACGACGACGACGACGAGGAGGAGGAGGAGGAGGAGGAGGAAATGTATCCCCCACCACGGGCGTCGTCGTCATCGGTCGCGGAAACGCTAGTGAGCGAGCGGGAGGCGGAGGCGGAGGCGTCGGGCGCGGCGGATGTCGACGACGTCTCGAGCGAGCTGCTCGCGGTGGAGTACCGCGAAGAGGAGGATGATAGCGAGGACGAGGCTGCGATTGAGGCTCGGAAGAAATTATTGTTGGAATTAGGGGTTAACATAGACGAAGAGCCGCCGCGTCCCGCGGTGGTTGAGCCAGAGCCGGAACCGGCGCCAACGCCAGAGCCAGAGCCAGAGCCAACGCCAGAGGTGACGACGTTGCCGCGCGAGCGACGACGCTCGCTCTTAGGAATGATTGATATCAACTCTGCGATGTGGCTCGGGTGGAATAGCTTGCCGGGACACTTGCAGCAACGCGTTTCCGTGACGCCACCGTCGCCGCATACGGATGATTCGCGCGTCGTTCGCGTCGGCGGCTATTGGCGCGCGGCGTCGGCGAATAATCGACGTCGTCGGCAGAGTAAATCGCGCAACGGGTTTCCACTTCGTCGTGGACAGAAGGACGAAGTCGTACAGGAGTGCAATCAACGATATAACGTGGTGAGCGTGCAGTGTTTTGGTGAAAATTCAAACCACGTCGCTGTCACCGTCAAGGGTGCGCACTCGTTGTACCCGGGCGACTTCATCACGTTTGAGCGCCTGGGCGCGGACGACTCATCGCTCATCTCCAAGATGAATCGTCAGTATCGCGTGTACGCTATCCCCACATCACTTGGCACCGATCAAAGCGCGATTAACTGGCAAGAAGTGTGGAAAACATCACCTTTCCTCGACGGAGAGCATTCAGTCTTCGCGGTGACCTTTGACGTCGCTCCGGGCGCGGCGTGCGACGTCTACCCAAATCCCGGCGCCATCGTGCGTCGCAGCGCCAACGCGCGTTTGCCGTTCTGCGAAGCGACCTAATTATATGTAAAATTACACAAGCCAATAGCACGAATAGCACGCATACTACACCACCGCGTTCGGCTCCCGGCTCGTCAACTCACGAAACCGACGCCGAGCTCCACGAACGACTCCCCGCTCACCACGAGTTTCCCCGCGTCTTGCAGCGCCCGCATCTGCGGCCTAAATTTCCGAAACGCCTCACTCGACTTATGCGGACCGAGATAATCCTCCTTGGTTCGATACCGCTCGTAAATCGAATACTTTAACGGCTCGGCGTCGCTCTGCGCGATTTCGTAGTGCAACAAGAATGGCTCTCTCGCGCGACACCAATCCGCCGCCTCGCCCCACGCGCGAACCAACGCGCGCGCGTCCGCGGCATCCACGAATGTCAAATCCACGCGCAGCACGAACGCGCGCGCGCCGTTCCTCGCGCGCGGCGACGCGCCCGAGCGCGCGTTTGAGCCCGCGCCGCTCCACGCCTCTCGTGCGACGAGCGCGCACGCGAGCAACCACCCTAGCGCGGCGCCGAGCGCGGATCCGCGGCGATGGTGATACGACGACGACGACGGCGAGCCGTCGTGTGCGCGCGGTGCCATGAACCAGTCGCGACGGCGGCGGCGGCGGCGGCGCGTTGTGACGACGAGTCAAAAAAGAGTGGATAAAGTGCGCGCGACCCTCACTCGCTGACGCGACCGCCCGACGACGGCGCCCGACGATTCGTCCGCGCGCACGCACGCACGCACGCACGCACGCGTTCTACCCTCGTCATGGCGCTGTCGCGCGAGATGACGCACGACGCCGCAGATGCGTCGCGCGATGCGCCGCGATCCGCCGCCAGAGTTCCGCCCTCGTCGGCGTCGCCGGCGCTCGCGACCGCGCCGTTCGCCGCGTCGTCGGTGTTCGAGCACGCGAGAGCGCTTGTTGAGAGTTCGCGCGCGGCTGCCGCGGGTGGCGGCGCGGGGATCATCGCGCGTACGGCGAGCGCGCCGTTGGATCGCATCAAGCTGTTGTTTCAAGTGCAAGCGATGGCGTCGAGCGGGACTTCGGCGACGGCGTATACGGGCGTCGGTCAGGCGTTTCGGAAGATTTATGCCGAGGAAGGGTTCTTGAGTTTTTGGAAAGGCAACGGGGTGAATGTGATTCGAGTGGCGCCGTATGCGGCGGCGCAGTTGTCGTCGAATGATTATTATAAGAGCTTGCTCGCGGATGAGCACGGGAAATTGACTGTGGCGCAACGGTTGATTGCTGGCGCGTGCGCGGGGATGACTGGGACTGCGATTACGCATCCGCTTGATACCGTTAGGTTGCGATTGGCGCTACCGAATCATGGATATAAGGGCATGACGCATTGCTTTGCGACGGTGCTTCGCACGGAGGGCGTGGGCGCGTTGTATAAAGGGTTGATTCCGACGCTCGCGGGCATAGCGCCGTACGCGGCGACGAATTTCGCCACGTACGATCTCGCCAAGCGTACGTACAAGGATATGACTGGAAAGGATAACACCGCTGTATCGAACCTGTTCGTAGGTGGCGCGTCTGGGACTTTTAGCGCGACGTTGTGCTATCCTCTGGACACCATTCGCCGTCGCATGCAAATGAAGGGTAAGACGTACTCGAGCATGTGGGACGCCGTGCGCACGATTTCGCAAACGGAAGGCTTTCAAGGATTCTTTCGCGGTTGGACCGCAAACACGCTGAAAGTTGTGCCGCAGAACAGCATTCGTTTTGTGAGCTATGAAATACTGTTGAGCTTGTTGTTCAGCGAAGATGAAATCGCGGCGCGTAAAAAGAAGGCGTAACGCAACGTTGTCACCGCCCCCCTCTATAGAGCGAAGATTAGTCATGCATCGATTCTTAGTTGATTTATGTTCGTTATAATGGGTCTGAACTAGCGCACAGGCTTGCGACCGTTTGTATTTTATATTCATTCTTTTGATTTATTACATCTCGCTGGCGTGCTTAATTTTGCACATTTCTTCGTCTCATTTACTTCCAATTCTCCACAACCTCGACGCGAGGCATGCTAAGTCGCACGTCGGTGTATCCCTCGTGCGACGGCTTCGCGTAATCTACGTTCCAGAACTCAGCCTCGTGTCTAAACGGGTTGAACGCCATGATGGATTCGCTGCGAAAGATGTCGGCGCCATCAGTCGTCCTCGTTAGCTTGACGTCGTATCCGCTCAAATGGCTCACCTTGGGCAACAGACGAATTGCGTGCTCGACAGAATGCGCCGTATCCCAGTCGTCATGGAGCGCCGCGAGATGATGCTCGCATACGAACGCAGATCGACACAAGCGGCAACAAAACATGGTGGTGGACGACGACCACGCCTCGCATCCCGAGACGCGACACCTCTGCACGCACGGGAACACGTCCGTCGTCATCAACTCATGCTTGGCGCGTTTACTCTTGCTCAGCCGGTGTTTGCGACGCCTCCAAATGCTTAATTCGTGCGTAGAATCACTCCAATTAGGCAGTGTGATTGTCTTTACGAGATTGAAACGTTTCGACAGTCGACGTAAAAACCGCGAACCAGCGGTGCTTCCTTGCCATTCGCCAACGACAGCGATGGAGTCGACTTTGGAATCACGCAGATGCTCAATCGCCACATCACCATCGCGCGGTTCGCAGCAAAAGAACATTCCACTATCATTCACAACAGTATCGTCGTCGATGGTGTTTTCTGGTTCATTGCAATCCGGCGTCACGTTCGACTCGTCGAAGACTCTGACGCCGCATCGACGCAACACGTCAGTCCAATACGGCGCCCTTCGCGCGCCCGCTTCTCGCCATCCTTCGCTCGGTGCGGCATCTTTCAACGCCAGTATAGCTTCAAAGCTAGGCACCGCAGGGGCGTAGATCTGTGTGGTCCACTGTCGGCATCCCGTGCGCCATCTTCCTATGGACGCCGGGCACGGCGCGGGCGGCAGCGCCTGTGGTACACATCCTTCGCGCGACGCCGCGTGACTAAATTCAGTGCGCTTGTGATGCGCCACCGCGATAGCGTCTGCGTATTGGCGCATCAACGCATCGTATCGCGACGTTATGGCGTGTTCGGGTCCATCTTTCGCCATGATCAGCACGCCCTCGATCGTTTGCATCAACGTCACGTGTAACAACGGGTTTGGATCTTCAGAAACGAGCCGCGCGCGCTCTCGAATATCCAACGACCCGCGATATTGCTCCAATAGGCGCTGATAGTAGAACACAATTTCATCCGGTAGCGCGTGCCCTTCCATGTAAGGCATGACGTAATTCTCAATCGCGGTGACCATCTCGTTGGCAAACGTAAAGTCGTACGCCGACGTCACGACGGTGAGGTACTCTTGGAACGTCGGACCTTGAACGCACAAATCGCACGTTTCGAAAAAGTGCGCTACAGCTCCAGCGACGATGTCCACTTCTGCACCCATAGCAAGGGCGGCGGCGGCTGGAATTTGCTCTAAGAGCGGCTTCACGCGGCATTGTTGAGCCGCAGAGTCCACCGACTCTCGTCGCTGACGTTTTGCCGCCGCGCCCGCGTCAATCGTTTGCTCTGACGCTTGCGATCCTTGCGAAGACGCCGTTTCTCGCACGTTATCACTCACGTTATTCACCGAGCCTCGCATCGTATCACCACACACCTTCGACATGGTCATATCTTGATGATCAGCCTTCGCGTACGGCACATCAAACAACTCGTCGCTAAAATGCGGATTTCGCTGCCACTCATAGTCGACGTCCCACGGACACGTCGCGGCGCCGTCGTAAAACTCCCGTCGAATATCGCCCCCAAAATCACACATCGCATGCATCATGCCATCAAACGCCTTAATCAACTCCCTCAACGACGCGTACGAATCCTTTCCTAAAGCGCTGACTTTCGAATTCCGCAACCGAAACTTCAACTCCTTTGTCTTTCGGTACACCTCTCGAAAGCACTCAAACGCCCAACGTCGATGTCTATACACCGTCGCACTTACTCGCAGCGCCACCAGCGCGCTCACCATGGCATTCAAATGTATCGCCACGTGATCTCGTAGATTCAATCGCGCGTGTACGCGTCGTCCGCCGCTCATTCGTTCACGCTTTTCGCGCTCGAGCACATCCTTGGCCGTCTCGCGCTTTGAAATCATCAATCCACACGCCTTCATCGCGCGCACGACGCCCGGCGAGTTCAAATCGAACCACGACCGATCCGGAATCATGAATTTTGCATTCGTCCCGGCGACAATGTGCTCGTATCCGGGCGGCACGATCGTCGTCGTCGCGAAACGAGGCGCAGACGCGCCTCGATGCGCTTCGTCTGTGCTTATGAAGCGCCAACCGTGCGCGACGAACGGGGCGAAGAAACTCGCGGGTGTGGGTGCGCGCGTGGACGAATTCGAATTCGTCGACGCGACATTGTCGACGCCACCTCGCGCGCCAAGCGTCGGGCGCTCCATGCGCCGCTGTGTGGCGCGTGGTGCCCGGGCGAGCGGTTGGCGCCAAAATTTGAAAATGTTTAAATTTCCGCCTGACCGAGCGGTTTTATCCCGGAAGTGGCGTGCGTGCTACTAGACTTTTTATGGTACACTGCGCTAAAGATATTCTAATAACCGGAAATTCGAGACGAGGCGCGAGTTCTACACGTCACGGCGCTCCAGAGCGCGGCTTTGTTCATTCTGCGACGCTCGGCTGAGGCGGTTAAGCTCCGGCGCGCACGAGCTCGACGACGCCCATGGAATTCTCTACCGTTCCGAACGCTCGCGGCGGCCAGACGCGCACCCATGCGCGACCTAAAATCATATCCTCTGGCACGGGCCCGTAGTCGCGGCTATCGGTGCTGTTTAATGGGTTATCACCTTGGAGCCACACGCTTCCCGCCGGCACCGACACCCGACGAGTTCTCAACTTAAAATTTCTCCCATATGAGTACGGCACGTCGATGACGTCCCCGCCTAAACCTACCGCGCGCTTAAACACCAACTGCGTCGGGTTCGTCGGCGACGTCGCGAGCACGACGTCACCTCTGCGCGGCGTTCGACCCTTCGCCGCGCTCAACCGTTCCACGAGCACGACGTCTCCGCTCGGATTAAACGTCGGCATCATGCTCGGACCAACGCACAGAGTCAAGTCCACGACGTGCGTCTTAATCGCCGTCATCCAAATCACCACTCGCGCCATCTGCGCACGCGCGCGTTCATTCGTGCACCAGTCAGTCGTCCGCGCGAACACACACTCGCTGTCGCTGTCGCGCACGAGAACGCCTCATCGACGCACCTCCGCCGCGTGTCGGCGCACATCGCCGAACGCCCGTCGCCAAACCATCGCCCTCGTGCGCGACGATGCCTTCGCGCACGCGTCCGCCGCTCGCCCTCGCGCGTCGTCGTGAAATGCCGCGTAGCTCGAACGCGTGACGTGGACAACAACCCCAAGCCGCCCGATTCGGGCGGCCCGAATCGTGACTGTACGACGCTCGCACGCCACGAGCCAGAGCCTTTTCGCGGTCGACGAGTGCGAGCACGCGCGCACCACCCATGGCGCGCGCGGCGATGACGACGATGACGACATCGACGACGGCGACGACGACGCCACGCGCGAGGCGTGAAAGTGGAAGTGGATATACATCATCGTTCGCGCGAGCTCCGGTGGTAACGACGGCGACGGTGGCGCCGATGGCGGGCGCGAACGCGCGCGAACGCGACGATGTGAACGATCGAACTCGCGTGCGCTCGCGCGCGATGGAGTTCCACGAGGCGTCGCGCGTGCTCGGGGACTTGGCCGTGGGCGTAGGGCTGCCGTGCACGGTGCAAAACTGCGGGGACGCGATCTATCGCTCGACGCTCGATGCGGAATTGCGACGGGAAATTGCACCGCTTCTGACGCCGGCTGGAGGGGCGATTTTAGCGGCGTTGGCGACGTATGGGTTGATCACGCCGGGCGTGGTGCCGGGATTTTTAGATTATTTTGTCATTCGGCCGCTTTCGGGGACGCTTCGCAAGTCGTATTCGTTGGATGACTTTGTGCTGGGGAAGAAACTCGGCGAGGGTGGATTTGGAGTGGTGTACTACGCCGAGGGCGTGAGTGACGGCAAATCTTACGTGCTGAAGCGATGCAGTGATTATGGTGAGGCGGAGATGTGGATGAATGAACGAGTGCAAATTGCGTGCGCGGGGGCATGCGCGGATTTTGTCACGTCGTTCGCTGGACCGCCGGTGAAAAGAGGTGAGGACGACTCGCTTTGGCTGGTGTGGAAGTATGAAGGGTCATCGACATTGTTTGAGTTGATGAAGGACAAGAGTTTTCCATACAACGTGGAGCCGTATCTGTTTCCAGGGGGTGAAGTTCCGGGAGACTTGCCGCCGGGGACGCGCCGTACGGCGATGATTATCGGCAAAGTTTTGGATCAAATTCTTGACTCATTGGCGCGTATTCATAACACTGGTATCGTTCATCGTGACGTCAAGCCAGAGAACATTTTGTTCGATGAAAGTTCGGGGAAGTTTCGCTTAATCGACCTCGGGGCGGCGGCAGATTTGAGATATGGCGAGAATTATTCGCCCAAAGATTTCATTTTTGACCCTCGCTTCAAGGCGCCTGAAGAGTACATCATGAGTAGACAGACCCCGGAGGCGCCTGTTCTTCCCTTAGCACTAGCGCTGTCGCCCGTTCTGTGGCAGCTGAACCTCCCCGATCGGTTTGACATGTATAGCACGGGGGTGATGTTGCTCCAAATGTGCATCCCAGGGCTTCGTGGCGACAATGAATTGATCAAGTTCCGCCGTGCGCTCGAAGAAAACGACAACGACTTGACGGCTTGGAGAAATAGCCTTCCACCGCGTCAAGCGGCAAAATTTGCCGATGGATTTGCCGTTCTCGATTTGGACGACCGCGCGGGTTGGCGCTTGGTGAAGCAACTCATGGCGACGCAAGGGAGCGCACGACCTGGCGCACTCGGCGCTCGCGGCTCGCGATTCGTGCAAGGCAGAAGCGGCTTCTTGGACGTTGCCGAAAAGTTGTTCCCCCTTCCTGAAGAAGGCGAGCAAGGCGAGAATGATGGGTTTGGTAAATGGTTACTCTTCCGCGTCGCTCGAAGCGGCACGCGAAAAGAGGGCGGTTTCACCGAGGCGCAGCTTCGCGAGTTTGAGGAAGAGGGTGATATTAAAGAAGAAGGTGATGGTCGAAAGTATCTCGGCATGGTCGCCACAGAAACTTTGGCAAGCTATGGCGTGGACAAGGTTGAGCGTACAATTGACCGCAAGGGTACAAAACAGAAAAAACCAGGCGGCTTCAACTTTGGAGATTTAGCGGACAAGTTCTCTAGCGTGTTGAACTCGGATGACGAGTAAGCACGACACAACATTATATCTATTTTTTTATTGACAAACACTTATTGAAAATACGTTTTACTTTACATCGGCGTCCTCTTTTGAAGTGTGATGAACAAGCGGTCGTCGTCGTCGTTATCGAACGGCTGACCGTCGCCAAACAACCCAGACTCCTCGCAACATTCATAAAACGTTGCGAGTTGCCCCCAGTCCCCGCGATCCTCAAACCCAATCACAATCGCGGTGTTTTCGTCCGCGAGCGCCGCCATGGTATCCCCGAGCGCGCGCATCGTCGTCTTGTTCTGCGAATACATGATATCGCTACCGATGATCATGTGCGGCTTCTCCGCGAGCGATTCCACGAACGCTACAACCTCATTCCAATCCCCAAACGGCGCGTTCACGTCATCATCGCTATCATCGCTATCCGCGACGCGTTCAACGCCTGGTTTAATCGCCCATCCAAGCCTTCTCGCCTCGGCATTCGTCATTCCGCTCGCCTCGACGTTTGCCGCCAACAACTCCATGGTTTCATCCGTCAGCGTCACCTTTTTCGCCCCCAGCGCAGCGACGACGATGCCAAACAACCCCGCCCCAGCACCAATCTCCAACACGCTCGTGTGCTCGGTGACCACCCCGCGTCGGGCTAATTCGCAAATCTCCGCCCTCGACAACGTCGTCGTCCTCTCGCTCGCCGTCGCAGCCGTCGCGTGCTCCGCCTCCGCGCGCTCCAACGTCTTCGCGCACACATACCTCGCCGTGACGTACGCCATGGGCCAAATCACGCTCGACGTATCTCCACAAAACTTATCGCTTTGCGACCCGCGCTGGGCGATCGTCACGCAATCGCTCACTCGCGCTTCATCATCCCCGCGCTGGCGCCGCACCACTTCGAGCGCGCGATGGGTAAACGTCACCACCGCCGCGCGCTGGTCCACGCCGTGAATGCGCGCCCAGTCCGCATCGGTCTCTCGCGTGTCATTCGCCGACGCCATGCCGCGCGACGATCGATTGCGCGCGTCGATCGCCGACGAATGGCGTCGATGTGTGCGCGTCAGCTACCTTGGCGTCAGTGTGCGGCTCATCATTCGTCGCAGTCATGTCGTCGATGAGCGCCAAACTCGCCGCCAAGCACGCCAAGACGCTGCCGCCTTCCGAGCTCTCGCGCGTGCTCCGCGGCGCGTACGAGGCGATCGATGGGGACGACCCGCAGACGTGCGCGCGCATCGCAACGACGGCGCTGAAAAAGTACCCTCGGTTACAAATCGCGCGCGTGCTCCGCGCCCTCGCGCGCGTGCGCATGGGCGTTCACGACTACAACGTAGCCTTTGATGAGGTGTGCGCCGTTCGCGATGAGGGCGTGGTGGATGGAAGCGTCTTGCGCGCGGTGTTGATGTTTTTCAGGGAAGTGGACGCGCCCGAGGAGGCGCGCGAGACGCTCGAGCTCGTGACGACGTCCAATCCAACGAATATAGACGGATTACAGAGCCTATTCATGGAGTACGTGCGAGAACGTATGTTTCGTGACGCACAGGTGTGCGCGATGAAGATGTATAAGACGACGCAGGATGCGAGACATGTGCTCTGGGCGACGACGTGCATGCTGTCGCAAGGCGAAGACGAAGGCGCGGATATAGACGAAGACGCGTTCGGCGATCGCTTACAAAAGGCACCAAAGATGTCGTCGGAGTCATTATTGGCACTCGCTAAAGGTATGCTTGGGAAATTGTGCGAGAAAGGGGAGATTAAGGAGTATGATGCGCTGGCATTGTACGCGCGGACGTTGGCGACGTCGGGCGAGCGGGACAAAGCGTACGACGTTGTGGCGTCCGCGTTGGGCGATACGTGCATTTCGATGCCGATTGAGCGCGAGCGCATGCGAGCACAATATGCTCTGGCGTGTGGGAAACGCGCTGAGGCGCGCGCGCACCATGAAAAGGTGTTGGAGATGGCGCCAGATGATTGGGATTCTATGAACGCCGCGTTGGATTTACTCGCCGAAGACGAAGACGCCGCCGCGCTGGCGAAATTGTGCAAGGATATGCAAGTTTTAGGTTTAGGAGCGACGGATCGCATAGATGGCGATAGCGCGGAGGTATTGTCGCGCGTGCCTGTGGTACGCGTGCCACAAAAGGCGATAAATGCGGCGAAAGCGACGGAGTTCGTGGAGTCGCTCGTCGCCAAAGTCGACGAAGGCGGCGGCGAACGCGTCGTCGGTCGCGGCGCGTATCTCCTCCGAGTCGAGCTCAAATACAGACTTTTAGACGATGCCGACGAGTCTAGTGCTATGTCATTCGCGGAATCTATCGCGGCGTACCATGAACGATTCGGATCATGGAATAGCTGCGCGCAAGATTTACGTCGCTACGCTTCGGCGCTCGGCGGCGGAACGCTCGAACGCGCTCGATCCTGGCTCGTCGACGAGCTCCACGCTCGCGCAGGGGCGTGCGCGGACGCCGTGCGAACCGCAAACGAAGAATCAGAAAAGCTAAAACTGTTACGCCGCGAAACATCGGCGCTGATAATATGTGCCGACGCGAACGAGTACGGCGCGTCGTGGAGCAACACGAATGCTCGCCGGGACGTTCCCGTCGGTCGCGGCCGCGACATCGCGCGCTCAATGATGGCTTCGTATCACACGTACAGACCTCAACTCACGCGCACAGATCCTCGGGAATATTTACCGATTGATATCTTCCCCTACTTGGCGTCTCGGGCGTTAGTTGCCGAAGGCGCGGCGAGCAAAGCCGCGGGCGACGACGACGGTTGCGTCGAGGCGCTCGTCTCCGCCGCGGCTTTGCTCGAGATTGGTTTGAAACACAGCCCACACAACGCATCGATGTTGTTCGATCTAGCCGCGTTGTACATGCTTCTCGGGGCGTCGAATAAAACCTTGCTCATCTTGCGCAAGCTCGACGTCAAGCACATTCAAATGTCGACGTTGATGCAGCACTTTCTTCCGGCGTGGGTCGGCGGCGCCTCCGAAGCCGAAGTGAACAATGTGCACACGCGACTCGATTACCTCGAACGTGAAATCGAGAACGACGTCGATAAGAGCATCGTTGCCGCATTCATCAATGGCAAGTACACCAAGTGTCTGGAGTTTACGACGTTTCGCCGCACGCTCGGCTCGGCGCACTCGCTCGCGAGCGCCTCGACGCAGCACGCGTGGGCGTCGTACGCCAATCTCTTGGCGCAAGACCCGAGCACCACGCGCGGGCATCCACTCGGCCCAGAGACGTCAGAATTTTCAAAGGCGTTGTTGATGGCGTGCCTGCAATCGCTCGATCTGTCCCAACGTAATTTACGTCACTACAGGGCGCGCGATGACGACGGGTGGACGTACGTGGACGATTTGAAGACAAACCCGAGCTGGTTGTCGCCCTTCATCGGCGACCCGGCGCTCGCGGCGTGCGATTGGTGGGCGTCTCCGATCGAACGCGACGTACTCGACCCAAAATATGAATGGTTTTATGCCGGTGCGCGTGATACGCTGCGTCGACGGGTGTTGCTCGCGCGCTCGATGAAGGCGCGAAACGACGATTCGAGCGCCGAGCTCGACGCCGCTCGGGACGAGCGCGAGAAACTTTTAGCCGCACACTCCACGCACGATGAACGCAGTGAGCAATCGCGCAACGCGCGGGCGTTAGACTTTGCATTGATTGACGATGTAACGTCGTCGTCGTCGACGACGAGGACGACGACGTTAAGCGTCGAGGATGCGTTTGAGCAGACGTGCCGAGCGCCCATCGCCGCGCTCAGCAAACCGACGCCGCTCGGCGTCCTCGCTCGAGGCTTCGTCTCAGCGGCGTTCCACGCGAGCTCTTATGCCCAGTACATACGCTTGGCGCGGCACACGAAGAAAGCATCTTCACGCCTCGACGCCAAGGTGACGACCGCGGCCGGCGAACTCGCAGTCGCCGCCAAGGCGAGCCAAAAAGCGTGCGAGAAATGGCTCCGCGCGCCGCGCGAGTCGAGCGACGCGGTCACGTCGTGGTATGCCGCGAACGGCGCACCCATCGATGACGACACGCGCGAGGTGATAGAAGACGTCATGCGCGAGGCGTATAAATCACTCATCAGTACGCTCTCGCGTATTCACGATCGTTTAGCGCCGATCGCGAGCGACGCGTAGTATGCGCGCTTTATAAAACGCAACCCGACGACGCGTCTTCGTCTTCTGTATTACAACCCGTCGACACGACGATGAGAACTAGCTATAATTGCTAAAAGAACACTAACGATACACTAGAACATCACTTTGTCGACGACGCTTCGCCATCGCCCACGCTCTTCTGCGTCCCAGCCGCGCGTTCCGCCTCAGCCTCGGCGTGCGCCTCCGCCGTCTCCACCCCGTACTCCGCATCCAAACTCTCCTTTGCCCGAAACACCTTGCTCTGTAAATAAAACGTCCCTTGCTTCGCATTCGACTCGAACAACTTCTCATACCTCGCGTACACCTCGGCGTACGTCGCGCTCGCGTCCACCCCGAGCACCGCGCGCGCCTCCTCCACAGTCATGACCTTCTTCCCGAACATCCCCCCGGCGCCGCCGCCGTTCGCCGCCCCATTCGCCGCCTCTCGCGCCACCCCCGTGCGTTGCGCGTTCACGATCGCTTGTCTATACGCCTGCGACGCCGCGCGCACGAGCGCGGACCCACCCGCGACGAGTAAATTCGCCAAGATTCGCGACGCCATGGTCGTCGACGGACCGCCCGCGCGCGCGCGATCGATCGATCGTCGTCGAGTGCCGATCGACGCGACGCGTCCGCATCGATCGCGATCGCGATCGATATCGCGATCGATCGAAAGCGCGATCGAAAGCGCGATCGATCGACATCGCGATCGACATCGACATCGACATCGACATCGACATCGACATCGACATCGACATCGATCGCGTCCGCATCGATCGATCGACGTCTCGAGCCGTCGCCCGTCGGTCCCGCGCCCGACCGTCGGGGCGCGTCGGGCCCAGACCAGGGGTAGTCGGTCGGTCGGACACCCCCCCTTCCCCACCCCCACGCCGACGCCGCGCGACGACGACCGCACGTCGACGCGACGAGGCCCCCTCCTTCGCGCGCTTTTATTTAGCACGCCCGCGCGCCCGCGCCCATCAGGGGGGGGCGCGGTGAAAATCACCCCCCTCGCGCGCGCGTGATGGGCGCACATCGACCAATGACGACCACGCGTATAGGGGTCCACGGCGGGGGTCCACGACGGGGGCGTCATGGGGGACACGCGCGGTGTGTATGGATGTATGTCCCTCCCCTTCATGGGGTACACACGCGGTGTATGTACCATGTATGTCCCCCATGAAGGGGGTACACACGCGGTATATATGTGTGTATGTACCCCCTCCATCGGGGACATACGTGGTGTATATGGATGTGTGTCCCCCATGAAGGGGGTACATGCGTGGTATATATGTGTGTATGTACCCCCCTTCTACGCGCGCGCGTCGACCGCGCGGGTCGGGTCGGTCGGTCGGTCGATCGATCGGTTTTCGCGAGGGGTGTCGCGTCGCGCGTACATTACCCCGTGCCAGCGCTAAGGAGGTCGTCGAGAGTCGAGAGTAGTCGAGAGTAGTCGAGAGTCCGACCGAGCCGATAGACCCGCGACCGGGCGCCGCGTCGGACGCGACGACGACGCGCGGACGACGCGCGTCGGCAGTGTCCGTCGCGAACTCGCGAGCACCGCCGTCCGACGTCGTCGTCACCGTCGTCGCGCAGTCGTCGTCGTCGTCGTCCGTTCGTCGTCGTCGTCGTCGTCGTCGTCCGTTCGTCACCGCACGCACGCGCGCACACCGCGCACGCGCGCACCGCACGCGGCACCGCGGCACCGCGCGTCATGAGTCGGTACAGCCGTAAACCCGCCGATGGGGTGCGTCTCGCGCGCAGTCGTCGCAGTCGTCGCCGTCGTCGCCGTCGCAGTCGTCGTCGCGCAGTCGTCGTCGCGCAGTCGCGTCTCGCTCATCTCCCGTCCGCCTGCCGTCCGTCGTCGACACCGACGCGGACACCGACGCGCGCGCGCGACCGATGGGTCGTTCGCGCGCGGGGGCCTCGCACGGCACACGCGGGTGTCGCGCGCACGTTGGATCGAATCGAACGACTGACCTAAACCGCGTTGGACGCGATAACAGAGCATGAAGACATACCGCGAACTGAGCATGAGCCCAAACTTGTTGGCGTTTAACATGTTTGCGAGCGAGATGCGATTGGTGCTTCGGGATTCGTCGTTGCTGTCGCGCGCGGAGATGCAAATGGGGATTGAAAAAGTCATCGGGAATCGCTGGAAGGCGATGACGCCGGATGAAAAGGAGAAGCATATCGATAAGGCGCGGGTTGAGCAAGCGCGGTTGATTGCTGAAGGGGGGATGCCTCAAGCGCCGGCGTCGAGTGTGCGCGGGAAGAAGCAGAAGAGTGAGTCGGCGGGGGACGCGCAGGCGCCGCCCAAGCGACGACGCGGGAGACCGCCCAAGGCGGGGACGGCGCCCGTCGCGGCGCGGTCAAAGTTGTCGCAGTTGCAGCCGTTGCCGTACAATGGCAATGCTAATAATAACAACTTTGCGTATAATAACCACTCGGGTGGGGCGTCAATGCATTACGGTGGGGCGTTTATGGATATGCACGACGACGACGACGACGAGGATGAAGACGCGCGCGCGCGCGACCCGTACGCGTTGTACAATATTAACGATCACGCCAACTTTCACAGCATGAGTGATTTGTTCATGCCGTTCAACTCGGGCGTGAGCGCGCCTGGGTCGAACAACTTTGAAAAGACGTTCAACGATGCGTCGTTGGTGCAGCCGTCGCCGGCGGCGAAGGATGTGTCGTCGTTTTTGCAATACGACGTCGTCAGCGCGCTCGGCGGCGGTTCCGCCGCGCCGCGCCAATCCACGGGCTCGTACGATCTTACTGGCATGTCTGTCGAAGGTGTCATCGATGGCACCTTCGATACCGGATACTACATGACTGTGCGCGTCAATGGTCAAGTCTTACGCGGGATGATGTACCGCGAAGAGGCGTGCATGCGCGCCGTGTCGTCGCACGTCAACACTCTCAACAAGGCGGCGCTGTAATTCAGTACAGCCCCGCGCGTGAGTCTACTCACGCATGGTTTCAAGAACAATCATTTCAAACGTAGCTGATTAAATATATTCATCTCCAATGTACATTAACAACACGCGCCGCGGCTCTTTTGTTCGCGCCTTTGACGCCTCGCCGACGCGACGGGTCGCGCGCGCGTCACATCGCGACGTCGATGTCAGGCGATGTCGAAGACGCAGTCGCTGCGGACGATACCGTACGCGAGCAGTGCGTCGCGCACGCGCTCGCATCGCCGCACGAATCGTTTCGAGGTGGACACGACGACGACGACGACGACGACGGGACGCAGCAGCGGTTGGGCTTGCTCGCGCCGCGCGATGAACGCGCGCGCTCTGACGCCCACGACGACGATTTCACCACCGTGAGCTTGGACGTCGACAAACACGACGACGATCGTCGCGATGGCAGCGATGCGTCCGCGGCGCCGGCGTCGACGATGACGTACCACGTCGACGACGCGCTCGACGCGATTGGTTTTGGAAAGTTTCAGCTCTACATGCTCGCTTTCGCGGGATTCGCCTGGTGCGCGGATGCGATGGAGATGATGTTGCTGTCATTCATCGGCCCATCGATGCGTTGTGAATTCGGCGTCGACGCCGACGCCGAAGGTGCGCTGACGAGCGTTGTGTTCGTGGGGATGATGCTCGGCGCGCCGGGTTGGGGCGTGCTTTCAGACGCGCGCGGACGAAAGACAGCCTTGCTTTTCGCCACCGTCGCGACGTTAATCGGTGGTGTCGGCTCGGCGTTAGCGCCGTCGTTTGCGGTGGTGTTGCTCTTTCGCTGGCTCGTCGGCGTGGGACTCGGAGGCGTTCCCGTGGCGTACGGCTTGTTCACCGAATTTTTACCGAGCGCGTCTCGAGGCGTGAATTTGGTGTTGATAAACTTGTTCTGGACGCTCGGGAGTATGCTCGAGTCGGTATTGGCATGGATGGTGCTACCGCGATTGTCGTGGCGCGTGTTGTTACTGCTGTCCACGGCGCCGCTGTTTGGGTTGATTGTTTGTGTGTTGCTCGTTCCCGAGAGCCCGTTGTATTCGATGAGCGCCAATCACGCCGATGACGCCAAGGCGACGCTCCGACGCGTCGCGGAAACGAATGGGAAATCGCTTCCACGAGGTACGCTCATTGCGTCAGCGTCGAGTGCGCGCGATGAAGATGCGATAGAGGCGAGTACGCCCTATGACGAGCGAACATTTGGGCAAAAGTACGTGCCGAAAGGCTTGCGCGCTTTGCTCGGCGCCAAGCATCGCAAGACGTCGTTGCTGGTGTGGTTCATCTTTTTCGGCGTCGCATTCTTGTACTATGGAGTTGTTCTACTCAACACGCAGTTGCACGTGATGGACAGCGAAGATTCGGATGGAGATATCAAGTGTCTGACGCATGGGGCGCCGGATTTGAGCAACTCGGAATACTTTGAAATCTTTCTCGATTCCTTCGCCGAAGTCCCGGGGGTGATTTTAGCCGCCTTATGCATTGATCGCATCGGTCGTAAGAAGACAATGTCGTACACACTGTCTCTTACAGGCGTCATGTTGTTTCCTCTCGCGTTTAGTGCGTCCGCACACGGAGCCGTACGCGATTTTCTTTTGTTTATCACGAGAAGTTCGGCGTTTGCGGCGTTCACCGCCATTTACGTTTTTTCGGCAGAAATCTACCCGACGCACATGCGTTCGTCGGGCATAGGCGTATCCAACGGATGGGCACGCATAGGTGGAATGGTGTGCCCATTTTTTGCGGTATCCGCAGTAGAGTCTGGTCAGTTGGCGCTATCCGTCATCGTCTTTGTCGTCGTCGCCGCGTTGAGCGCCGCGTGCGCCTCTTCGCTCGACGTCGAAACCGCCGGTCGTAAGCTCGATGCCGAAGAACCAGGCATCGAGCTCACCCCGGTACAAATTTCTTCTTAGCTCGCGAGTTGTTCTCATTGTCATAGTTAATCGAGTTGTTTAGCCGCCCAAGCCGCCGCGCGCTTCCGTCGCTCGCCTCAGTCTTCTCCACGCCCAACCCCGACCTCACCAGCAGCCATGGGTGAACGTAAAGTGCTGAACAAGTACATTCCCCCGGATTTCGATCCGTCGAAGATCCCCCGCTCGAAAGCCCCTCGCGGGGCGAAGAACGGGCAGATTAAAGTCAGAATGATGCTTCCGATGACGATTTGCTGCAACACTTGCGGCGAGTTCATCGTCAAAGGCACCAAGTTTAACGCACGTAAGGAAGACGTCGTGGGCGAGGATTACTTGGGTATACGCATATTTCGATTTTATTTCCGATGCACACGATGTAGCGCGGAGTTGGCGATGAAGACGGACCCGAAGAACTCGGACTACGTCGTCGAAGCCGGGGCGTCGAGAAACTATGAAATGTGGAAAGACACCACGGAGGACGACGAAGCGAAAGCCAAAGCCATGGACGAAGCCGGAAATGAAATGCGCGCGTTAGAAAACCGCACAGAGGAGAGTAAACGCGAAATGGACATCATGGCGGCGTTGGATGAGATGCGAAGTCTGAACGCGAGACACGCCGGCGTGTCCAACGCCGACGCGTTACGAGCGATATCGAGCGCGGCAAAGACTGAAGATAAATTGTACGTGCGCCATCGCGTGTGATGTGACGATTTGCGCGCGTATTTTGACAGTCGTACTCGTCGTGTGTGTGTGTGATTTCGAACTACGCAGTTGACTGACGAACCGACGTATTTTCCTCGTCCCAAACGCAGGGCGGCTGAACGCGATGCGGCGACGGCTCGCGCGATTTTCAACGAGCAACGGGCGAATTTCGTCAAACGTTTAGATAGTGAAAGCGATGATGGTAGTGGAAGTGACGACGACGCGGCGAAAGCCAAAAAATCGCGCGTAGAGGACGCGCCAAAGGTGAGCGTGGTGGTCAAACGGCCAACCGTCGCCGTCAAGGCCAAGGTAAAACCAAAAGCGGCGTCACCGCCGCCCGCCGCGGGGCTTGGTGGCATACTCGGTGATTACGGTAGCGATAGTCAAAGTTAGCGCGCACGCGAGTGCGATAGATGAAAAATGTTGAAAACTATATTTTAGCCAGTCGTCTCAGCGCAGGCATAGTCACTTCGCGCCTCTCGCGCTTGCCATGGGCACGCTCACATGGCGCGATGTCAAGTACACCGTGCGCACGAAGAACGCGGATGGTAATCATAACGGTACGCGAGAGATCCTTCGTGGGTCTTCCGCGTACGCCTCGCCGGGTCGCGTGCTTGCTATTCTCGGTCCAAGCGGTTGCGGCAAGACAACTTTGTTGAATGCACTCTCCTCGCGCCTCGATGTCAAGCGAGGGAACACGCTCGTGGGGGACATTCGATTCAATGGTACCGCACTCAATCGCGACTCGCGCGACGTGGCGTTATCGTACGTTGAGCAAGAGCCAAAGTTTTTTAGCAACTTGACCGTGCGCGAGACGCTCGAGCTCGACGCGCGTTTGAGAGGAGAGTCTGACGCCGACGCGCGCGATGTCGTGGAGGCGACGTTGCGAAAGATGTCATTGATGTCATGCGCAGATACCATTGTCGGCGGAGACACGGGTGGGAAAGCGGTGGCGGGGATATCAGGCGGCGAGCGCCGTCGGTTGGCCATCGCGAGCGAGACCCTTGGACTCGGCTCCGACGCGCAGTCGAGCGGTTTAGTCGTGCTTGTTGATGAGCCCACGTCAGGTCTCGATGCGTTTCAAGCGGATAAAATGGTGGATAAGCTCGTCGAGCTCGCGGAGCGCGAAAATGCATGCGTGGTGTGTACGCTGCACCAACCGAGGAGCGCTTCCTTTGCCAAAGTACACGACGTGCTCTTGCTCGCGAGCGGCGGACGAACGGCGTATCATGGCCCTAGTGATGCCGTGGTGAAGTATTTTAGCGACATCGGTTACGAGTGCCCGGAACATTTCAACCCTGCAGAGTTTTTGATTGATTTAGTGAGCGTCGACGTTGGAGACGGAGCCGACGGGACGGATACGGAAACCAAGACGAGGCAAAGAGTAGAGCGCATCGTCGAGTGTTGGGAGAAGCGCGCAGGAGGAGCAAATGATAAAACCATCTCGGTACATGGCGCGCCAAGAAAACCCCCAGAGTCACGCGAAGTGGCGATTAAAAAACCTCCCGGGCCGTTTCGGCAGTTTCGCTTGCTCGCCGGTCGCGCGTGGCGACAAGCCAAGCGCGAAATGTGGGTCAATGGCGTGCGCATGATTGCGTCGGTCGTGCTCGCTGGCGCATTCGGGAGCTGTAACTTCAAATTAGGATTAGGACCTCGAAGCGTCAAGCGACGGATCGCGGTGCTCATGCAAGCGTGTATCAATACCAGCATGCTCGCGCTCGTGAAGAGCTTGAACGGATTTCCACGCGAGCGCGCCACGGTTCGGCGCGAAATGGCGCGACAAAACGGTGGATACAAGCCCGGACCGTACTTTCTGTCTAAGCTTCTTATCGAGACACCGATCGATATGGTGTTTCCGGTAGTATTCGGCGGTGTCATGGCTCCAATGGTCGGCTTGAATAAGGCGGGACGCAAAATGTTCTTGTCCACATTGGCGTTGCAATCCGCGGCGGCGGCTTCGCTTGGATTATCCATCAGCGCGCTCAGCCCGAATGCGGAAGTCGCACTGGCCATAGGGCCATGCGTCATGGTGCTCAATATCATGCTCGGTGATGCCAGTGGTGCGTTCGCAGAGGTACCGGACGCTCTCGCGCCCGTGTCCAAACTTTCGCTCATTCGCCACGCGTTTGAAGGCGTGTTGTGCTCAGAATTCGAGGGCTTAGTGTTCGAAAAACACGACACGGACGCGAAAAGTGTTGCAAACGCGTCCAAGCCACGCGCATTAAAAATCGCTAAACGTTTCGGCGAAGGCATAGCCCCTAGGACTGGCGAAGACGTTCTCCGCGGATTGGGGCTCCCAATTTCTGGCCACGCGCGCCGCGCCGCGAATTCCCAATGCAAGGTCATCGCCCTCAACATCGCTGTCACGTACGTCGCCCTAGTTTGTAAACGAGGGTGAAAATACCCAATGCGCTCCTCTTTTTTGAGCTATTTTGTGAGCACACGCATAGAATATCGACATGATTCGATAAAGATGCCCTCCTTTTCCAGGTCGTGGAACTTTTTTGTACGGTATTTTTCCGGAACCCTATCCAACACGTGCCATCACTTTGCGTCCTGCGCCGCCGTCGCGACGCCGCCGACGCGCGATGGGGTGTTCTGCGTCGACATCGTCAGCCCATGCCGACGCTGGTGCGCACGGAGACGCCCTCCCGAGCGTGCCAGCGGCGAAAATCCCGCGCAGTTCCGTGGACCCACTCAAGGAGTCTTACGATGCGCTCGAGCAGCTGGGTACGGGCGGGTTCAGCGTCGTTCGTCGCGTGCGCCATCGCGCCACGGGCGAGGCGTACGCGATGAAAATCATTGACGTCAAAGAAGATGAGCCGAGTGCGACGGACGACGCGGCGTCGGCGAGCAACAAGGAGAAGATGAGCGCAATCGAAATCGCCACGGAAATTGGCATTCTTAGGGTGCTCAAGTCACCGACGGTGTTGCGGTTGCATGAAGTGTTTCATTACGCGTCGCACGTGTACGTGGTGACGGAGGTGTTGAGTGGCGGTGCGGTGCTCGAGGCGATTTTGCGGATGAAGGATGAGCGGTACACCGAAGCCGAAGCCAAAATCGTGATTCAGCGCACGTTGCGCGGGATAGACTACATGCATAAGAACTTCGTGCTGCACCGCGACTTAAAGCTTGAGAATTTATTACTGCGTTCAAATGACGATTTGGCGAGTGTTGTGATTGCGGATTTTGGATTGGCGAGACGCTGCGAGAATACGACAGGGGCGGGGACGTTGCCGCACGCGCGCGGGGTGGATACCGCGCCGGTGGGTACACCGGTGTTTGCCGCGCCTGAGGTTGTCGAGCAACGATCGTATGGTGCGGCCATCGACATGTGGTCGCTCGGCGTCATTGCGTACGTCTTGCTCACGGGGGCAATGCCGAGAAGCTTGTGGAAGAGCGCACTGAAATACGGGCGCGTCACGGAGAAGGATTTTGGTTTCGACTGCTTTGAATGGGATTCAGTGAGCATGTCCGGGCGTGAATTTGTCATGAGCTGTTTGGCGTTTAAGCCCACGCACCGCTTGTCAGCGGCGTCGGCATTGAACCATCCTTGGTTGAAGACGGTTGAGACGGTGCGACCGGCGCCGCTTCGCATCAAGTCCAAGCTTCGTGACGTTACAAAGGGCATGAAGCTTCCGCTCAAGCGATACGCTGCGGGTGATTTACTCATTCGGCAAGGTGCCCGCGCCACGGATGAGGTTTTTCTCATCAAGTCTGGCAAGGTAGATGTCTTTGTTAGTCCGACTGATGCCGAAGGCAACGTATTGCGCGACAACGCTGTCAAGGTTGCCACGCGCGAGCCAGGTGAGTTCATAGGTGAAATGGCGCTCGGTGCGACGATAATCGCAAAGTCGTTGAGTGCAAAAAGCGGGTTGAGCTATAATGATCGCGTCGCGGCAGTACTGAGAAAAGGTCCGCCCGTTCACGCGCGTCGGGGCAAACACGGCGCCATCACGCTCAAGTCGTGGATCTCCGCGCGTATTTACGCCAAGAAATGGATCGGTGGCCGGCGAAATGCCGATATCGTAGCGCAAGAAGACGTCGTGTGTCTTGTCATGGGTCGTAAAGAAATGGCATGGGCGCTCGCGTCCGATCCAGAAGTCGCCGCCGAGCTCGCCAAGGATATGCGTAAGCGCCGTCACGAGCTCGACCAAGCCAAGTCGTCTCGGTCGCTTGGCTCCGAGGACGCCTAAACTGTCTTCATATTTATCTAGTATTCCATCACTAAATTATACTAACAGTACTCGTACACATACCGGTAGCAACATCCATGTAGTCATCAGTGTGTCACACTCAATCAAAACGCAATCAGAGCTTGCTATCGTCGATCCCCAGTCACAACGGTTCCGGCTTAAACTTTTTCAACCTCCTCCCGTAGTGCTGGCGATCTATCAATTTATTATGATACTTCCACGCATCCTCGTGGCTCAATATCCCACTCGCCACCCTATTCGCTGCGGCACCGACGCCACCCTCTTCGACTAACGCCCCGTCCCGGACGACGTAACGTCTCGCGCCGCCGCCGCCGTCGCGTTCCAACGTCTTCGCGCGCGCGTCTTCACCAAACATCCGCCGCCCTCGCCGCCCCGTCGACGCCCGCACGAACCCCACCGTACTCATGAGTTCACGAAGCCCATCCTGCGCGCCCGCGCTCGTCGACGCCTCGCTCGCGCGCGCGCGTATCGTTCGCCGAGCGCGCTCGAGCGCATCGACAAACTGCGCATTCGTCGCGTGTTTGCGCGTCACGAGCCAGTATAATTCCCTATACGCCCTACGTACGCGTCGTCAGTCGATGGTAAAAGCTGCGGGTCCAATCATAGGGGCACGTACGTGAGCACGGCGACGCGCGTCATCGATGAGACCGGCGCGGACATGATGTGTTGTGAATAAAGCGTCGCACTGTGGCGCCACTTTTTGACGCGCGTCGCGTCGCGTCGGCGCCGTCGCCGGCGCCGCGACGCCGACGCACGATGTTCGCGCGCGCGACCGCGCGATCGGTCGCGCGCGCGCCCCTCGTCGTCGCGCTCGCGGCGAGTTTTCTCGCCGCGATGTTTTTGGTGCTCGCGCTCGCAACCTTGGTGACGACGAAAACGAATGACGACGCCGTCGTCGTGGGCGATGATGTCGCGGTGGAAGCGTTCGCGCGCGACGCGCTGAGCGGTCGTCTCGATCCGGGGTCGTGCGCACGTCACGCGAGCTTGGGGGCGTGGAGCGAAGGCGATGAGGGCGACGCGTGCGCGCCGAGCGCGTGGACGCTCGCGAGCGACGGGTGCGGCTCAGCGAGATTTCCCTCGTTTCGTGCGTCGAAATCGCGCCAGAATGCGGTGGCGTGGAAGATGGAAAGTACGGTCGCGAAGACGTGCGGGTTTAGTAAGGTGGATGCGCGAGAGCGGAGGGAAAAAGTTACTAAGCTCGCGCGCGGGCGGCGGGTCGCGTTTGTCGGGGACTCGAGCGCTCGGTTCGTGTACGGTGGATTTATCGCGGCGACATCCGAAGTATGGAGCGATGTTGGGTTAAATTCGGATGAGAAACATCGCGATTGGTCGCATGTGCTAGTTGGTGGTGCGCGAGGAACGTTCACGTGGGCGCCGTACGCTGAAGATGCGTACGAAGCGCTGGCGCCGTACGAAGCCGCGGACGCGTCGCCGCCGGATTTAATCGTGATTTCTTCGTCGTTATGGCACGTATTGAACGACCAAGGCGGCATTGGCACGTATGTAGAAGGTATGAAAAAGCTCTCCGCGCGCGTGCGCGCGATTAACGACCGTCATCCGGGCGTCATCTTTGTCTGGCTCAACGCGCCGAGCGTCGTCCGCGATAAACTCGTCGCCGCAGACAAAATCCGACGCTTCACCGACGAAAACATGCGCGCATATGACGCCGTACAGCGCGACCAGACGAACATCCGCATGATCCACCCCGCAGGTCCAGGTATTTTAGTAGACTTGACGACCATCACCGCCAAGGCGCCGACCGAGCGATGCGTCGACGGCGTGCACTACGACCGAGTCGTCTACGACGCCGTCGCTCAAATCACCCTCAACATCGCCCGTTCCCATTGGCGCTAGCTCCCTAAACCCGCATGTATTGTACATATATATAGAGATCACACCTGTATTCACTCGCCCATGCGCATCACGTTCTCTTCACATCGTATTATGAGACGAGTATTCGTCGAGCGCCGTCCCGACGCCTCAAGTGAACCCAAAACCCTGTGCCGCGCCACACTGTGTCGCGCGCGCACGCGAGACGCACGCGATGTCCTACTACGGCGACGACGCCAAGACCGACGCCACGGAAACCCGCCGTCGGAAGCTCCAGCAATGGGACACCACGCTCGACGCCTACGCGTTCGACAAGCGCAACGATCTTCGCGCCACTGATGGTAGGGTAATGAATCGCTGCGCACGCCTTGACGCGCGTCATTTCGGTCGCGTATTTCGCTGTCGTGCCCGTACTGACGCCGTCGCACGCGCGCGCATACACAGCGGCCAAGGATAACGTATGGTTCTATCGCGATCGCACGGGTAAGGTGCGCGGACCGGCGCCCATGGGGTCGCTTCGTCAGTGCTGGGTGAACGGCGTCGTGGACGAGCACACGTTGGTGTGGGGCAACGGTTTGTGCGAGTGGGTTCCAGTGCGTAACGTGCGTGGATTAGTGGCTAATATTCGTAATCCGCCGACGATTTTCATGCACTGGTTGATGCGTAAGTTTGTGGATACGGATGCCAAGCTCGAGGCGACGCGTAGAGAGAGGCACGAACGCGGGGAGGCGCGGTCGGTGACGTTGCGAGGCGACGACGTGCGATCGTGGAACAAGTCTCGCGATCGAGACTTACGTAACGGTGGGAGTTCGTTGACTGGGAGCTTGTCTTTGGCGTTACCGCTCAGACACGTGCGCGCTGCCGCGAACAAGCATTGATTTTTTTAGCATGTTGTGTGATAATCAACCTCGAGGAGTTTAGGATCACCGTACGCGCGTCTCCTCACAACATGTCTCGCGCGTGTCTTCGCTCGGTACGCGTGTCGCCGTCGGCGGCGGCGATATCGTCGTTGTCGTCTCGCTGTCGCCACCAGCGCTCGGTCGTTCGCGCGGCGGCTGCGCCGTCGACCGAACCTCGCGTGTGCGTGTTCAGCGCGTGCAAGTACGAGCTCGCCACCTTGCGCGCGCACCTTCCAGCGTCCACGACGTTCATCGACGCCCGACTCGATGTGAACACCGCAGCGTTAGCCGGTGGTCACGACGTCGTGTGCTCGTTCGTGAACGACGACCTGAAATCGCCGGGCGTGCTCGATATCCTCGCCGAGCGCGGCGTTCGGTTATGTCTGTTGCGTTGCGCCGGGACGGATTCTATTGACTTAGCGCGCGCCGCCGAGCTCGGTATCACCGTGTGTCGCGTGCCCGCGTACGATCCGTTGAGCGTTGCCGAACACGCCGTGGGGATGATGCTGTCGCTGAACCGGCATTTGGGCTCGGCGCGCGATCGCGTGCGAGGCGGCAACTTTGTGTTGGACGGGCTCGTCGGGCATAGTTTACGCGGGCGCACGCTCGGTGTCGTCGGTACGGGGAAAATTGGACGCGGGGTTGCGGATATTTGTGCTAAAGGGTTCGACATGCGCGTGCTCGGGTATGATCAATACGAGAAGGATGATTTTGTTGGCGAGTATCGCGCGCTCGAGGACGTGTTGGCTGAATCCGACGTCGTCTCCTTGCACGTGCCCTTAACGCCCGAAACCAAGCACCTGATCGACTCGAAATCGATCGCGACGATGAAACGAGGGGTGATACTCATCAACACTTCGCGTGGTGGGTTGATTGACGCCAAAGCGTTGCTCGATGGATTGTACAGTGGGAAAATAGGCGCGCTCGGCGCCGACGTTCTCGAAGACGAGTCGCGCTTCTTCTTTCAAGACTTTTCAAAGTTATCCGTCGAAGAGAAAATGATGACGTGGGACCAAGATCTTGCGGCGTTATGTAACTTGCCCCAAGTCATCATCACCCCTCACATTGCGTTTTTAACGCACGAGGCGCTCGAACAAATCGCGAGCACGACGGCGGCCAACCTGGACGCGTGGGCGACGGGCGCGCCGCTCGTCAACGAATGCAAATAGTACACTGCGTTGTATATTACAGTACATAAACCAGCTACACTAAACAAACACACATCTGTGTGTTCCAAGCGCGCGCGATAGCACAGCACTCACCCCCAACGTTCGCCGCCGCCGAAGACGCGCCGCCACATTCTGTCCTCGTCGCTCGTCTTCGCCGGCCGCGTCGCTTCGGGCTTCAACCACGGATTCACCGGCGCATTCATCACCCCATGCACGCGCCCCATGGCAAACTCATCACGACCATGCCCATCCAAACCATACGTTTTCGTGCTCGGAAACGCAAACATCACCACCGCCGCGACGACAAACGCCGGAGCGGCGAGCGCCGCCGCGTACGCCTTGGTTTGCGGCGTCCCCGCCGTGCGCGCGGCTCCCGCCCCGAACGCCGCCGACGCGCCACCACCACCACCACCACCACCGCGAGACGCATACATCATCGACCGAACCAACGCCTCGCGCGCCTCCACCGCATCCCTAAACGACGCGTCGCCGCGCACGACGCCTCCACCGCCGCCGCGCGTCGTCGTCCTCCTCCTCGTCGACGTCGACGACGTCGCCACGTCGGGATGGGCGCGTTTCGCCACCTCCAAAAACGCCCGGCGCACGTCCCCGATCGTCGCCTCGCGCGTCACCCCGAGCACGCGCCGATGCGCATCGAGCCCGTCGTCGCCGCCCCCGTCCCCCATCGTCGCATCGCCCTCGCGCGGCGCTCGATGGGCACTCGACGCCTGTGCGCGGCGCCCCGGTCGACGACGCGCGACCGTCGATCGGGCGATCGATCGGTCGATGGTGACGTCGTCATCACCGACAACTGTGTTGGCGGTATGCATATGCACAAATGCTATGCATATGCATATGCACGTGCATATGCAGGATGCACGCCCCCCACACGTGCATACGGCCATAGAAAAACGACTTTTATGTGGGGCATGATTTTTAGAAATACATTGATAGTACAATAATCAAGTAAATACGAGACGAAATGACTGGCCATTTGAAGGTACGCGACCAGGGTTCAGAAATAAGGGTTTATCCGGCGCATGTTTACACGATCGGTGCTCAAAACACTCGTATTGTACACCACATGCACGGTATGTATCACACAAACGGTATATTACAAAGGCTTATTATGTGTTAAGTATGTTATGCACGCGTATGCAGGCCCGGCCTGCATATGCAGGATGCACGCCTCTAGTATGCTGATTCCGCCTTCACAGACCGACAACGCGTCGACCGCGATCGACGGACGATGTCTCGTGCATGGTCTTGCATGGTCTTAACTATTGGTTACTGTAACGTATTGTACGATGTGTTCGCACAGATAATCAATAATGTAGAACGCACGCGCCGACGGCCCATAGGCAGTAGGGCGTTGTGCGTTTCGCGAGTACCAGACGGCAGTCTTCGGACGTAGCCATAGAGCATTGGTATGCGCAGGCCAAGACTCCGTACTGCGTCAATTTTTCGACTATGTAACACCCGCGTGTGACTCGCGCCGACGCGCAGATCAGCGCGCGTATTCGGATCCAGCCAGACCCCATCTGAGGCTACCAGTCGCGCCCGGGTCAACGCACCGGGTGCGTCGTCCATCGCGCGTTCGCCGTCGCATCTTATCCACGGCGCGCGCGAGGGGTGGGGTTTTTTTCGCCCCATCCGCGGCGCGGATAACGTCGATCGATCGATCGATCGATCGATCGTCGATCGTCGATCGCGGGCGTGCGTGCGTCGATCGACGATCGACGATCGCGGGCGTCGATCGCGGGCGTCGATCGCGGGCGCGACGCGTCGATCGCGGGCGCGTGACGCGTTATTGTGACGCGCTCGACGCACGCGACGTTCTCGAACGCGCGACATCTACATAACGCGTGTGTGCGTGCGTGCGACGCGTGCTCGACACCGAAGACCTCGAAGACCCCACGGACTGGCGACGCGCGCGCGACCATGGCGTGTGCGACGATGATGAAGGCGATCGCGGGCGCGACGACGACGACGACGACGACGACGAGGACGACGAGGAGGACGACGACGCGCGGGCGGGCGTCTAGGTGCGTGACGCGCGCGTCGGCGACGACGGCCCCGGCGACGCTTAAGCGCGGCGTCGTCACCGGTCAAGACATGATCGACGTGTTGAACCACGCGCGCGAACACGGGTACGCGATTCCGGCGGTGAATTGCACGATGTCGCCGGTGATCAACGCGTGCTTGGAGGCTGCGAAAAAGGCGAACGCGCCGATGATTGTGCAATTTTCCAACGGTGGTGGTCACTTTATGGCGGGGAAAGGGCTCGATAATAAGGATCAACAAGCCGCGGTGCGCGGATGCGTGGCTGGGGCGTTGATGGTGCGCGAGCTGGCTGACGCGTACGGCGTGCCGGTGATTTTGCACACCGATCACTGCGCGAAGAATTTGCTCCCGTGGTTTGACGGGTTGCTCGAGGCGAATGAAAAGTATTTCGCTCAACACGGTGAACCGTTGTTTTCTTCGCACATGCTTGATTTGTCTGAAGAGCCGATTGAGGAAAACTTGGAAATTTGCAAGGAGTACTTGACGCGCATGAAGAAGATCAACTGCTTCTTGGAGATGGAAATCGGCATCACCGGGGGCGAAGAGGATGGCGTGGATAACAGCGACGTCGCTCCGGAGGATCTTTACTCCAAGCCGGAAGAAATCTACCAAGTGTACGAAGCGCTCCAACCGATTGCGCCGGACTTCTATTCCATCGCTGCGGCGTTCGGTAACGTGCACGGCGTGTACTCTCCGGGTAACGTCAAGTTGACCCCGAAGATCTTGAAGAACGCGCAAGCGTACGTCAAGGACAAGACGGGCTCCGCGAGCGACAAGCCGATCTACTTTGTCTTCCACGGTGGTTCTGGTTCTTCCCCGGAAGAAATCGCCGAAGCCGTGAGCTATGGTGTCATTAAGATGAACATCGACACCGACACCCAATGGAGCTTCTGGGAAGGCACGCGCGCGTACGAGGCGAAGAACCACGCCTACCTCCAAGGCCAAATCGGCAACCCGGAGGGCGAGCAAAAGCCGAACAAGAAGTACTACGATCCCCGCGCGTGGGTGCGTGCTTCCGAGCAAGCCACCGTCGATCGCCTCTTGGGCGCCTACAAGGACCTTGGGGCTATTGGTGCTTGCGCCAAGTAAGGAAAGTTTTTTTTTTCGTCGCCGCGAGGCGACACGTCGTCCTCTGACGACGCGTCGTCGACGGGTGGCGAGCTGAATTTTTTCCCCTGAGCAACAAAATGAATGTTTTCGCTCAAGTCGTATGGCAAGGAGCCATTTCTTTTCCACTACGCCGTAGTAAATCCACACGTTACGATTCAATAATCACATTCGATAACTGATTCTCGCTTGAAAAAAAAGTCACGCGCTCGAGCTTCGCAACGCGCGAGTTACACACAATGTCCGCCCGCGCTGCAAACTGATCGCTTGTTACAAAACAACTACTACATGTACACTAGCTAAGTGGTGATGATGACATGCTCGTCGGTGGCTTAATTAGAGCGGGCTTGGCGCAACCGCTCGTCGACCGAAACTCGCGGGCGGGTGTTTCGCCGCGCCGTCGAGGTGCAAGACGAGAGAGTTTTCACTCTCTATGCCCGACGTTCGGTACCGCGCACGACAACCTCGAATCCACCAGGCGAGGGCATCGGTTCGTGACACATTCCACACGGGTAGATGTACTCGCCATCGATGAGGCGCATGTGCCGGCGCTCGTTCAGCGTGCAATCGACGCAGCTCACGTGACCGCACTCCGGAAAGAGCGTTAAAATGGGATCAGCGCGTCGACTGCCGACGAGTTGGATAGTGTGTGCGTGATCACACGCCGCAGATTCGCCGCGTTTCCAGCGCGAGACGTGTTGACTAGTCTCCTTGATAAACTCGGCCACGCGTAACACGTCGCTCTGGCTGTTCAACCGCGCCTCCCACTCTTGAACCTTCGCCGCGTCTCCGATGCGCTCTTTATACTTGGCTGTGAACTCCTCGACCGATTCAGCGAGCTTTAAAAAGTCGTCTTGATCAACGCGTCCGTGAATACCGCGCGTGTCGTTAACCTTGATCCGTACCAAGTCATCTGGCAAGGCGAAAAAGTTGTCGAAAATATACTTGGCCGACACGCCGCTACATCCTCTGACGTTTAACGCGGTGATCTGCTTGCACTCATGCATGATGAAACGCATCGTCTCCTCCGTCAACCTTTCGCAGCCTTCTAAATCGATGTACTCTATGGTCGTGTAGCACTTGCGCAGCACTTTGAGCACGGAACGATCAGTCAATTGAGAACAGTCGCGCAAGTAGAGCCTTTTGACGCACGAAAACGCGTCGTCATCCTGAACGATACTATACAGAATCTTATCCGTAATTGACGACTTATACGCCCGCAAATCAACAGATCGCCACACGATAGGGTTTCGCACCGCATCGCGCATCTGTTTATTCACCGTTGACATTGCGATTAACTGCTTCGCTTCTTTTCTGAAGTGTCTCAACACCAAGTGCAAGACGTCGTTGGGCATAGTTGTGAAATTCGCCGCCGGACGCGCTTTGGCGCGCGCAAATTTAATGAATTCCAACACATAATCTGTGATTTCGTCATCTTGTTCGTACACGTCGTAAACTTCACTGCGAGATGCGAAAAAATAAACATATTTAGTCGACGGCGTTGAGCGACGACGTTTAAACCTCACGCACCCCTCCAAACGCGCAAGTTCTTCTCGCAACGTGTCTGCTTGATCATCTAAACGCGCGCGTTCTTCAGCGCTCAACCTAAAACATGTTAAAACACATGCGTGTCAGCACAAAATCGCATCAATAACGCCCTCCGTCATCACTGGTACAGTCAACCGTCGTCGACAGCGCCCGGAGCGCCGCTCGTCTGGCGTTTCAACGTTTCAACGAAACACTCGCCCACTACGCACCCGCTATCCCGTAATTTAGTAATCACCGACGATAAATCACCACAGACCGATTTTACTCGCACGCGTAAGCCAGGCAAGCGCGCCACAGTCGACGCGCTCCGCGAACGAGTCGCGCGGTCCGTCGACGTCTCGCCTTCGAGCTCGTCTTCTCTCGAGCGCTTCGTCCCGCTCGACCGCCCACCGTCGTGCCCGGGCGTCGCGATGGAGTGCTCAGGCGACGCATCGTTTGGAGTTTGTAATCCCGGCGATGCGTCGTCCTTTCGTTCCTTGCTCGGCGAGCGCACGGAGGAAGACATGTCGGCGTGCACACGAAAAGAATTGCTTCGCGCGCGAGACACACTTTACGAGCGAACCGCGCGCGCCTGACGCCTTGAAACCTAATTCGCGCGCCTCGCGCGGTTCAGAATATATGTGTTCTACGCGTGCGCGCGCGTGGTGGCGATCGCACCGATGCGCGACGGCGTGTGAGGACACGTTTGTGGAGCACTTTTGAGTAAACCTGTTCAAACCGCCGACGAGCTCGCGGCTCGCGAGCACGTGACGCTCGCCGAACGCGCGAGTGTTGACATCAATGGCGCGCGCGTCGCATAGCTAGCTATTGCGTTGCATTACATGTGCGCGCATTGGATGGGGCGATCGAGAGCACGCGTGGGAGATGTTCGCGTCGGCTCCACGCGGTATCGGTTACGCGGCCCAAGTCGGCGACGCCGACGCGCTCGATACATCTGCCGACGCCGACGATCTCGCGCCCGCGCTCGTTGCGGACGATTTATGTTTCGTAAATGCCGCCATGCGATCGACGAGAGTCATTCGGGTGATCTCCGATCGACACGTCGGGCATGACGCGTGAAGCCGAAGCCAGGCGACCAGGCACTGTTGGTGAAACGCGTGCTGGCAACGCGTGATGATGGCGATTTCCTCCGCCTCGAGCGTCTCGACGCATATCGGACATTCGAGCTCGATTGCTATGGTTTCTTTCTCGCCCTTGTCGTTCACCACGTGCGTTTCGATCATGTTCGTGGCGCGTAGAAACTGCCACCATCGAGGACTACCGACGACGCAGCGAGGCAAAAGTTGAACGACGCGCCTGGTCGCCGGCCGGATTCGCTTGTGTTGCTGCTCCCAAAAGCTTTCGTGGTGATGATCTCTCGCGAGTACACCTTCGGGCAAGGAGACGATTGCGCGGCGATGTTCGCTCTCTTCGTCATCGTCTCTCGAACGTCTGCGCATAAAATCGCTTTCGCGTTGAATCGAGAGCTGTCGCCACGCGTCAAATGTTGCGTTGTCGTCACCTATTGCTGAGCCTTCTTCGGCGCGACGCAACACGGATAAAATTTCATGCGCTTCGGCGGCGTCGGCAACGGACGATGTGGACGATGACGAAGTGTCAAGAAATTCTCGCGGATGCGTCGTCCCGGTTGCGTCCCGCATTCGGCCGTGTCTCCGTCGGCGAACGCCGCGACAACATCGACGTAGTACGCCATCGCGAAACATGACAAACGTCAAAAAGATTGCGCCGGGGACGACCCATAATAGTGGCCACGCGTACGGCGCGCGCTGTGGACGCGACGCGCTCGGATCGTCCGCGCCATCCGTCGCGTTAAACATCAGCTCTTCGCCCAATGTGAGCAGCTCCCGTCTATAGCTCTGCATTTCGGCGTCGTTTATCGTTCGAGGGCGCGAAAGAGCGTGGGATGGTACGGGTGGTAGGCGAAATGTCGATGTGCGTGCGATGCGATGATGTCCGAGGCGTCGACGTCGCGCGTGGGAAACTGTGGCGTCGTCGTGTTGGGGATGTACTGAACGGTTCTCATACGTCACATTTTGATACACTTCATAAGACGATACTGATGATAATAACCACGAAACATGGCACGATTGATGAAACTTAGCGTTCCTCAATCATGCGTCTGTCGCTGTGCTGGTAATTTACACCGTGGTGGTGAGCGGGGAGTTTTCCGCGTCAGCGGCTTCGGAGCTCTTGTCGGTTTTTTCTGGCGATCGATCGTGCGTCAGCATTCGGAGTTTACCTTCCTTCGTACCGTACGCGATGCCTTGTCCTGGAATCGGGTGGAAACATGCGGCGTTAACTTCATCTTCAACGGATGGTATGATCCGCACAAGGTGCATGTCCTTGGCGCTGAAAATTTCCAAAATTGTGTGGACTTGGGAAAACGATTCGGCATCCGCCATAAGAAGGTACAACGATGGATGACGACGTCCATACGCCAATAATACATGCTCGCTCGTCGGGCTGAACTGAATACTCGTCAAACAATGTGCCGCTTTGACCGCTCGTGCGTTCAAAACCTCACCAAAGTTTGAAGCGTCGATGGAGTACGTGCGAAGCTCGCAAATGTAGCGCGTCGTTTCGCCGGTGCTGTTCATCGCGAGCGACGGCGGTGGCCTGCACGCCTGGCACGTGGCGAGATACCGTCCACATGGCGAGAAATGCGCACCCATCTCACTGCATAACACCGTGTGTTCGAGCACAAGCTTTGGTTCCTCAAAGGGTAAAATTTCGAGCTCGCCGTCTTCGTCGACGACGGTTTTAAAGTTCCACAGCTTCAAGCGCACGATGCAAGGATCCTGGTCACCATTGGACTGTGCCGCCGCCGCCGCCGCCGCCGCCGCCACGCCACCGCCCGGTGGCACAAATGCAGGTGGACCCGTGATGCGCATCTGAGCCGCTTCTGTCGCTGGTGCGGTGTGAAAATTGGTGCGTGCGCGAGCCTCGTAGCGCGAAGCCAACGCCGATAGCATCGGCGCGCGGCTGAGTACACCCAAATTCGCGCGTTGCGGCGCACGAGGCGTCGCGAGCGTAATTGAATTTTCTGCCGCGCGCGGCGTTTGATCGCTGCGTATCGTCACCGATCGTAAACGCCCTAAAGCCTCGGTTGAGGAAGAGCCTGAACTAAATCGATCCGCTTCGTCTTCGCGCTGCAGCACGCCGTGTCGCGTCCCAGCTTGGCTTCCCGGCGCATCACGTGCCGCCACGTACACACCCGCCTCTTGATCATAATGTCCATTCGCCATGCGCATCCCATGTCTGATTTCACGCGTCAACGCACGATCCATGGACGCCGGATCCATGTCTCTTACCTCAGCCGTCATCGCCGTCGGCCTCCCCGTCGGATGAAAGTGCACCGCTCGCAACGACCTCGGCGTGCGCAAGAGCACCTTCACCGCCTTCGTTACATCTATCGCCGTCCCATCTGTATTCACCTGCCCGGGCGTGCGATACTTTCTATACTTCCACGCGTACAACTTGTGCCCGGCGGTGACGCACAAAATATCACCCTCGTGGTAAAACGCCAAACTCGCGATGGATTTCCCAAAATCCCATCGCGCCAGCGCCGCACCGCTTTGCCGGTCCCACACAATCACCGTGTTATCTAAACTCCCACTGGCTAGTATGTCCGAATTCGTGGGGTGAAAACGCACCACCCACGGCGTTCGACCGTGTCCTTCGAGCGCTCGAACGCGCCCGCCTCCGACGTCGATGAGCTTCACCGTGTGATCGCCGTGCGTACTCGCCAGCGTTTGACCATCGGGAGAATACGCCACAGCAATCGTACTTCGCGGTGGCGGCGTGAACGGACAATACTTGCCCGCGACGCGACGCAAGGCGTCGGACTCGACCCACGCCGCGACGCGGTCGCGCGTCTTCGCGTCATCCAACCTCGCCGCACCTGACGCCGACGTCGACGCCGCGCGCTCGGCATCGGTGCGCGCGGTGACATCGCGCATTACCGCATCGATCGGCGCCCCCGTCAGCGCCCCCGTCGGCGCGTCGGCGGCGTCGGTGGCGTCGGCACGCGTCAAGGATTCTATATACGCATCAGTTTCGCGATCGCGCCGGCGTCGGCGTACCGCGCGCGCGCCGCACACGCGCGCGCCATCGCCGAGCTCGCGATCGCGGATGATATCAAACACGTTCTCGCGCGCGTGCATCGCGAAACGCGTCGACGCCGCGGCGCGCGAGAGGCGCGACCGCGCGCGGAGCTGTGGCGACCGCAGAATCTGACTCTTCGAGTTCGCGTCTGCGTTCGTCGTCGCCGTCCCGGAATCCGTCGACGCGCGCGACGCACGCATCGCATCGCGTCTCGCGCATTCATCCCGCGCGCACGCGCGTCGCGTCGTCGCGCGCGCGACGGGTGAAGGTTTCATTGATTGCTTCGACTGATTGCCGCAATCGATGGCGACGCCTCCACCGCCGAAACCATGGGCGCGCGCCACCGCGGAGGGTGCGACGGTGTCTAAAGACACCCCGGTCGCTGATGGATCCACGCTTAAGCCGTGGGATCGCCCAGGCGCGGGTGCGACGCCTCAAGGTGCGTTGGATGTCGATGAGTCGCGTAATTGTCCCGCGTCTCGCGCGCGTCCGACGTCGTGCGTCCGACGTCGAGCGACGTGTCAATCCGTCGATGCGATGACTGACGATGCGTTGAGTGATGTGTTTCTTTGCGCGCACAGCACCGGTGGCGACGGCAAATAACCCCACAGGGGCGACATCGACGCCCGAGAACGCGGCGAGGAACTGGGAGACGACGTACCGGGGGAACGCGAGCTCGACGACGTCTGCGTACGGCGGTGGCTACGGCGGCGGCTACGGTGGCTTAGGCTATGGCGCTGGGTCTATGGGGTATCGAGGCGCGTACGGTGGTGGGTACGGTGGTGGGTACGGTGGTGGGTACGGCGCGGGGTCGATGTACGGAGGCGGGTACGGCGGCGGCGTGTATGGAAATTCCATGTACGGGAGTTCGATGTACGGCGGCGGCGGCGGCATGTATGGCGGATACGGCGGTGGCATGTACGGCGGTGGGTACGGTGGATACGGTGGTGGCATGTACGGTCGACCGCCCATGGGATTTGACCCGATGGGCTTCGGCCCCGATGGGTATCCGCCCGACGGACCGCCGCTCACCGGTTGGCAAGCGCTCATGCGTTCGCTGTCCTCCGTCGTGCATTTATTTGGTAAAATTTCATTCCTCGTCGACGAGAACACGCAGGCGTTACATTTTTTCATCATGTCGTTGTTACAGTTACTAGATCGCGGTGGGCATCTGTATGGGGAGTTTTCGAGAATCGCGTTGCGCGCGATGGGGTATCCAGTGCCGCCGCGCGCGCCGCCGCCGGGACAGCACGCGTTTGGCGGCGGACCGCCGCGGCAACACCCAGGCGCGCCCGGGGCGCCGTCGTTTGGCGACGCCTGGGGCGGACACGTAGATTAATGACGTTTCTCTGTCTCACGCGCGCGCGTGTGTATGAAGTAGTTTGTTTGTTGAAGAGAAATTAGAAATGTATTCCACTCGTTCACTGCTATTGTGTGTGTGCTAAATAAAACGAGCGATTTAAAGTTCCGCCTTGTTTGCCATGTGCGACTGAATCGCGCGCACGAAATCGCTCTTCTCATAGCACGACACGCATGGAATTGCGTGCGCTTGCATTAGCGCCTTGATTTGGCCGACTTTCATCTTGGAAAAGTCAGCCGAAGGGTCGAGCGCGAGACCTTGTTTCTTTGACTTTGTCACTTTGCTGCATCCGCGACCGCCCGCGGCGTATTCGGCCAACCATTTTTCGACATCCGCACCCGGTTTGTCGTGATCGAGCGCGCCAGGATAGGTGACAGTCCTGTCGATATCGCCATCGCACACCACCACGAGCGTCGGCTGAGTGGTGATGTCAAAGTGCAACGCAATCTCCGCGTTGTTCGCCCGCGATTCGGCGAATGGCAACTTGCCTCTATACGCGTACGACGCAACTTTGAACCAAGCCGGTGTCTCATACGCTTTGTTCAAAAACACAACGCATCCCGCACCTGGTTTACAATCCGTTTCGATAAATTTAAGCAATTGCGTGCTCTTACGCAGGTTTGCAAACGCTATGGGAAGTTGCTCGAGCACCCAGTTTTTCATTTGTTGGAGTTCTCGGTTACCGTCGTACTGCGTGCTCACCCCAGCCTTCTTAAGCTTCAACGTCGGGAATGAGTCCACGCTCTCCATCGTACACAACCCCTTTTGAGTCTCGCAGTTCACCGCGCCGACGCGAACGAAACCTTTGAGCTCCTTAGCCAACCGCTCAAAGTGCGGCTTTAACTCTTGACAATGCCCGCACCACGGCGCGTAAAATTCGACAAACCAAATATTCTTCGCATCCGTCCCTGGGAAGTGCCCTTGCTTTAAATTTGTAACCGGTGAGTTCTTACCGTACAAATTGTCCTTTTGACGCGGCGGCTCTTGCTGCTGATGTCGCCTACCGCCGCCGCGTCCTCCGCCGCGTCCAAACGGGTCGCCGCCGCCAAAGAAATCTGCAAATGGATCGCCATGGAACTCAAACCTCGCTCCACCGCCGCGGCCACCGCCGAAACCACCACCGCCAAATCCGCCAAAGCCTCCGCCACCGAAACCGCCGAAACCACCGTGCTGGTGCGCGCCCGGATGTCCGCCCGCGGCGTGTTGCTTCAACCCTTCTGATCCGTACTGATCGTACACCTTGCGCTTTTCCGGGTCCGACAACGCGTCGTACGCCTCGGAAATCTTCGCAAACTCTTCGGGGGATCCACCCTTATCGGGGTGGTGCTTCAGCGCCTGAATGCGGTAGTTTTTCTTGAGCGTGCGTTCGTCGGCGTGGCGATCGACGCCTAAGATTTTATAGTAGTCATCTTCACCCGCAACGCACGCGACGAGGGCGAGGATGACGACGATAAACACCGTACACGAGTGTCGAAACATTGTACGAGCGCGCCGTGTGCTACGCGTCGAAAGCCGCCCCCGTATGGGCGCGTCGTATGGTTTTCGAGTGTGATTGAATGCGGTTGTCAGTCCTTGGTGTCGCACTTTTATCGACACGACGCGCGTTGTCGATCATCTCGAGCGCGATGTGGAGTGCATAATAAAGTAAAACAATATACATTTCAACCTATTTCGACCGGGGCGCTCGAAATGTGCCACGCGGCGCGCACGCACGCGATGAAAACACGCCGCGCGTTTGGCTATTTCGGCTCGCGGCGCCGACGAGAATACGTATACGAGCAAATCATCACGCGCACGCGCCGCGATGGCATTTCAAGCGTCGTGAGTCACATATCTTCGCATACTTATCATCTTCATCAGCTTCCTAGAGTTCATCTTTAACGCCGGCGTCCAACGCTCCGGCGTCCAGCTTCGTGAGCTTGGACGTCAAAAACTCCTCCAGCATCTCCGCGCTCCATTTATCAATTCGAACAACCTCAGGTTCATCCTCGTCGAGTGCAAACATGTGCAACACGGGCGGTGCGCCTTGTTTGAACGCCATGTCGATGTCGTACCCGCTCGCGCGTAAATTCGGCAGCCGGTCATCCTGAAAAGTTTGGATTTCCGGATAGCCAATCATTTTTCACTTGCACATCTGCACGCGCGCCGACGCATACGCCGTCGAGGCTGCCGACGACGACGCCGAAGCCGAGCAACACGACGCGCACTCGTCCGCCATGCGATCGTCAGACGTGCGTGCGCGCAGGAGCTCGCAATCTGCCGCAGTGCAGCCTTCGTGGTAGCCCAACGCCGCGCACGCCGCGCTCGACGTCGCCACGGCGCGCGAGAGGCGCGAAGAGAGCAACGCGAACGCCATGACTTTCGTCGGCGTCGACGCCGACGACGCGCGGTGGCGCCGGGCGCACGAACGCATCGCTATCGGTGCGCGTGCGATGGCGTGTGTGGTGTCAACTGTTTTTTTGAGGACTTTTGACCGCGGCGGCGGTTCACATGTGACGCGAAAGTGCGGCGCGTTGGCGATTGTGGCGAGCGAGCGCGTACCGACGTGGCGTGGAATTAGTGCTCGACTATTGTTCGTGGGTATTGTCATCGTTCGCGCGCGAGCGCGCTACAGGAACACTCGATTCTTTGGTGAGCGGGACCTATTGCTATATTAAGCGCGCCCGCGATGCGCGTGCGTAACGGTCCAAGTAGGCGCGGTGACGAGTCACAAGGGCATGCGTTGGAGCGATGGGTGATGTCATGCCAATCGCGCCGTTCAAGAGTCGAACGTACGCGTCTCATTGAGCTGACCATGGCGCTGGGGGAGTGCGAAGCGAGCGCGGCGTGCAATCGAGCGCGGCGGTTGAAAGCGATTGAAGAGCTCCGCCGCGCGCTCAATGCGTGCACCGTTCGCATGCACACCAACATGGAGACACACTCTTCGAAGTTACGCGATATACGCGAGCACACGGCTGAGTACGTGGAGATTTCTCGAAAGAAATGTCTAGAGCTGTCCGTACGCGCCGAATGTGAAAGAACGACGTTGCGCGAAATTGAAACCTCAAACGCCGAAATTCAGCGCGAAATCGACACTTTGCGCCATCGTGTCGAAGTCTGCGAGCTTGAAAAGCGCTTGCAAGCAGGTCGAGCGCGATTGCTAACTCTACGCCGCGCTAGAGCTGCGCGCGAAATTCAAGCCGCGTTTCGACGGTGGATTTGCAACGGCCGCAAGCGCCCAAAGAAGAAGAAAAAGTTCGCGAAGAAGTCCGCGAAGAAGTCCACCAAGGGGGCGAAAGCTGCAACGGCTTTGAAATCAAAAACTTCATCGAAGTCTCGAGCAAAGACCACGAAGAAACAAGTTCTGTCGAAACAGTTGTTGTGACCTCGTCAAAACAGTTCACAAAACAGTTCACCCTCGTCGAAACAGTTGTTGTGACAACCTCTCAACACACGCCGCACGGATGATTCGTTTCCGTGTCGATGACCGTCACCAATCGCGTGTCGTCGCGACAATCCGCCCAAATCGCACGCACACGTCCTGAATTTAACGCCACGCGCGAGCACGGCCGCGCGTTCGGTGTGCTGTGCTTCGCGTCGTACGTCCCGTCTATGAGCGTTTGCTCGACGTCCCGCGACGTTATAAACCGGCAGTCCATTCTACACGCCGCATGCTCGCTTACGGCGCGAGGTTTACTTCGTAGACGATCGCGAATACTTTCATTGCGCGCGTTGTATTCGGCATTCGTGCGTAGGGTGATGGTAACGACAGCAACGACCGCCGCCGCGAGAGCTGCAAAGAGACCCACCCCGGAAGAGCCGCCATCTCCATCAGCGTTGTTCCCGCGACTTTTGCCTTTTGAAGGAAACTTGTGCGCGCGAGCGCTTGATTTACGACTGCCTTTGGGAGGGCGTACGCCTTTACGTGCGCCCGGGATGTTTGGCGGCATGAGACGCGAGGCTACGACTGAAGCGTTGGATTTCTTTTCTTCGGATTCGTTTTCTAAAACACACACAAAGTTTGTGACAAACACAAAATCACAAGACGCGACAACTCTAAATTTATTCTACGACGCGGTACTACTTAACTCATGTTCAAGCCGGCAACAGCCATGGCGAGTGCGCCTTCATAAGTATCGTTGCCGCCGATGAAACCTGCGGCGTGAATAAAGACGCAACCGGGAATGCCAGAAAGCGCACTCAAATCTGCGTCGCGCACGCCGCGCCACGGCGTGGGTAGTCCCTTGCGGAACGCAAAACTTGATGCCGACACGGGGATGGTGCTCACACGCCAGCCTTTATTATCTTGCCAGAGCATGAATTTTGGCTGGTTTTCGCTCGCGTCGGTGATTCCGCGTTCGGCCTCGAGCTCGTACAAGTGCTCCTTCCATGGGCAAAACGTGTCGAGACGTAAAATTTCCCCAGATTCGTGCACGTCCTTGGCACAGTTAAGCGCATGTTCGACGTGCTGACGCGCAGGTAGCCACTTGCCCGTGTAGTACTTGACGCAGTCGTCGAATTCCGACCCCGTGAGCGCGACGGCTTTAAGAAATTGCTCCATCTGTCTCTCCGGCGTAGACGCCTCGTCCCAATCGGGATTTAAACGCTTCACGCGATGTGGCAACCCAGTGGTGTCTTTGTACTTGGCCAGCGCATCCGTGTCGTACATGTTGACTCCGTTATCGTTGCCGTCCACGCCTTCGATGAACTCCTCGTACACCTTCAAGTAAATCTTCCGCACCAAGCCATCATCAGGCTCCGCCCCGTTCGCGCTCGCCGCCCGCAACGCATCGCGAATAAGCTCCTCGCCGAAATGCTTGTACACCAACCCCGCGCTCGAGAGCTTGGTGACGAACCCGTGCCCAAACGTCTCGGTAAACTCGCGTTGATGATGATCAAACAACTTCTTCTCCGCGTCGTACGTCGCGCCGACATCGATGACGACGTCGGCCGCCGCCCACGCGTCCGCATCGCGCGATCGCGTGATCGTCGCCCCCGCGTACGCCGCGGTGCGTTGAAGCATGTAGCACCCGAGCGCTTCATCGCAATGAAACGCGCCGTCGTGGGTGGCGATGACGCGCGTGGTGTTCGCGCGCTTTGACGCATCTGACGCCGCCGACGCCATGGTGACGGTGCGAAAACGACGCGCGGGGTGTGGTGTGACGGAGTGCGAGGTGAAACGACGTGCGGCGGCGGTGGCGAAGATCCGAACGCGCGCGAGTGACATTGTGGCGATTTCTCGTTACGGCGCTCGACGGCATTCACTCGCGCGCGTAGAGCGACGAGACGCGCGCATTGGGCACGCGTGCGAACGATACACACGCGCGTGATAGTCACGGCGCGCACGCGCGCTCGCGCGATCGATCGACGGCGCGACGCGCGCGCGACGCGGACGTTTTCGCGCGGTGATTAATTGTCCAGTCAGCGCAAAGTACTTTACGTAGGCATGGCTTTAACGGGGCGCCTTGTGGAGTTGTTGCGCCCGGAAACGACGGATGAGGACGATGAAAGTCGTCTCGTTGCGCACGGGGTGTCGCTGGCGCAGCCGAGGTTTACGAGAGAGGGTGAAAAGGTTGGTCGAGACGCGACGGCGTCGGCCGCCGTAGGCGTCGGCGCTTCGGGTGCGTGGCGTCTCGAGTCGGATACGATGGGCGAAGTGCGCGTACCCGCCGATCGAATGTGGGGCGCACAGACCCAGCGGAGTTTGGAGAATTTTAAGATTGGTGGTGAGAAGATCCCGATTGCGATTGTGCGTTCGCTGGCGATAGTAAAGTTTGCGGCGGCGACGGTGAACGAGCACAGCGGAATTTTAAAGCCTGAGCTCGCCGAGGCGATTCGACGGGCCGCGTTTGAGGTGATTCAGGGTCGATTGGATGATGAATTCCCACTCGCGGTGTGGCAAACTGGGTCTGGGACGCAAACGAATATGAATGTGAACGAGGTGATTGCGAATTACGCGAACGCCGTGGTGCTGGGCGGCTCGCTCGGGGCAAAGGCACCCATACACCCGAACGATCACGTGAACCTTTCGCAGTCGAGTAACGATACGTTCCCCACCGCAATGTCAATTGCGACTGCGTATGAGGTACAAGAGCGCCTCATTCCCGCGCTGACGATGTTGAAAACGGAGCTGCAACGCAAGGCGGACGAGTGGAAGGACATTGTGAAAATCGGCCGAACGCATCTTCAAGACGCCGTGCCCATGACGCTCGGGCAAGAGTTTGGCGGGTACGCGCAGCAAATGCGCAATTCTCTTGCGCGTGCGCGAGGGGCGCTCATTCACTTGCTCGAGCTCGCCATCGGCGGCACGGCGGTGGGGACTGGATTAAACGCGCCGCCAAATTTCGCCGAAGACATGGCTGTGGAGATTCGCAAACTTACCGGCTTGCGCGTGGTGAGCGCGCCAAATAAGTTTGAATCGCTCGCCGCGCATGACGCACAAACCGCATTGAGTGGAATACTTAAAACTATCGCGCTTTCGCTACTTAAGATTGCAAATGACGTGCGATTGCTCGGAAGCGGCCCGCGCGCGGGATTGGGAGAGCTTCAACTGCCTGAAAACGAACCCGGTTCGTCCATCATGCCAGGCAAAGTTAATCCGACGCAATCAGAGAGCATGATGCAAGTGTGCGCACAAGTCATCGGTAATGATCACGCCGTCACCATCGGCGCCGCAATGGGGTCGACATTTGAACTCAACGTCGCCAAGCCGCTCATCGCGCACAACAACCTGTGCTCCATCGGCCTCCTCGCCGACTGCGCGGTGTCCTTCACCACGAACTGTATCGTCGGCATCGAACCGAACCTCAAGCGCATCGATGAACTCATGAAGAGTAGTTTAATGCTCGTCACCAGTCTCGTGCCTCGCATAGGCTATGACGCCGCGGCTAAGATTTCTAAAAAGGCGCACGCCGAGGGCACCACGCTACGCGAAGCCGGCGTCGCGCTCGGATTACTCACGGGTGAGCAATTCGACGAATGGGTACGCCCAGAGGACATGACGCACGTCTCGCGTTCAAAATTGTAATCAAACAATGCATTTACGAGACTTCTTCAAAAATACTAGGTGCGACAATGTTCCGGCCGTTACTATTTCATGTTTGTTAGCACTTCATTTGTACGCCGGACGGCGAGTGTGTCGTCTAAAGCTCGTCGTTGCGGGTATTTTTTGTGCGAGCGCTGAGGGAGATTACGCATGAAGACGTACGTCGCCGCCGTCGCTGCCGATACCGGTGCGTGCGATAATTGATGCGTGGAAAGTGGATGGGTGTTTGGTATGCGTGTGGTGATGTAATTTCAGGATTACTACTAAAAAGTCGAGCGCAGCGCGCCTCGGATTTACTCGTCGTCTTCGTCTTCTTCCTTTGGCGAGTAATTCGTGGGCGAGTACGCTGGACTCGTGGGCGAGTATGCCGGACTCGTGGGCGAGTACGCCGGACTCGTGGGCGAGTACGCTGGGCTCGTGGGCGAG